>CM045768.1:26366855-26766855 GCA_025200525.1 Camellia lanceoleosa | reverse complement strand
GAAAGGCATTTTTTACATCAAACTAATGAAGTGGCCAGTCTAGATTAGTTGCTAGAGAGAGAAGTACTCTGACTGAATTCATCTTAACCACGGGTGCAAAGGTCTCTTGATAGTCAACGCCATATGTCTGAGTGAACCATTTTGCCACAAGTCTAGCCTTGTAACGCTCAATAGAACCATCCACTTTGTGTTTCATAGTATACACCCATTTACATCCCACAGGTCGTTTGTCCTTAGGTAACTCAGTCAATTCCCAAGTGTCATTCTTCCTAAGTGCTTTCATTTCCTTAATCATGGCAAGTTTCCACTCAGAGGTAACAAGAACATCCTAAAATATTTGACACAAACGCTCTATATGAGGATGACAAATGACAGTAAGACACAAAATTTGAGATAAGATGTTGAGTACAAGATCTCACACCCTTTCTCTTGGCAATAGGAACATCAAGATCAATGGAATCAAGAGATTCAAAGTTATTTGGACTCTCATCAAAAGCAGGAGATGGTAGTGAAGGAGCAGAAGTGGTCTCTTGTATCCAATTAACTTTCTGCATCTTTATCACGACATAAACTTTCCCTTCCCTATCCTTGACGACATTGGGTTCTGTAGGTCCAAAGATGAGGTGGTGATGCAAGAACAACTGGTTCCACTATAGGAATCACAAGAATCACTTCACACCAAAGCTCCTCCTGAAGGAAGGACTGTGACACCAGAGAGGACAAGAAATAGGACTGTAACTCAAAGAATATGACATCCATGGACACAAACCACTTACAAGAAAGAGAGTGGTAACACTTATACCCTTTTTTAGTAGGTGAGTACCCAAGGAAAACACATTTGAGAGAGCAAGGGTCCAACTTACCACGAGTAGGAGAGTAATTATGGACAAAGTAGACACAGCCAAATATTTTGGGAGGAATAGAAGACAAGGATTGGGAACCTAGGAAGATTTGAAGAGGAGCTTGTTTTTGCAAGACCTGGGTAGGAAGATGATTAATAAGATAGGTAACGGTGAAAACAGTATCGCCCCAGTAAGATCGAGGCACACTCATAGAAAAATACATGCACCGAGTCATGTCAAGAAGATGGTGATTCTTGATTCTTGCATTCTAAGTTACTGCGAGCAGTAAAAGACCGGCGGTCCAGCAAGTGATGTAGAACATCCTCCAACTCATGAGAAGTCATGCCAGAGAGACCGTCAGAAGCCTGGCCAACGAAAGCAGAAGTAGAATCAAGTGTATCAACAGCACTAGACTGATGAGCCCGTGGATAGAAGCCACGTCCTTTAGATTGGCCTAACCAACCTCCTCTAGAACTAGACCGATCACCTCAACCCCCGGATGGAGTCCCATGAAACTTCCAACATGTCTTACAAGTATGCAGTGGCTTCTTACAGTAATCACAGAATACAGACTCCTTGGCAGCAAACTAAGGGATGGGAGTCAGGCTGAGGCCATCTCTAGAGTTAGACGGTAATGCTGAGTGGTCGGTAGAGACAGGGGACATCATAGCAGACCGGCAACTCTCCTTATTCTGGACATAAGTAAATGCCTCCTGAAGTGAAGGAAGAGTGTCCATACTCAGAACCCGACTCCGAACCGGATCATTCTCCACATTGAGACCGGCCAAAAACTTGAAGACCCTTTTCCTGTGCAATGAACTTCTTGTACCCAACTGAATTAGCAGTGCAAACAGGCTTATAGTCCTGTAGGTGATCAAGACGTTTCCAGCCGTTGGTGAGGAAGGTGAAGTACTGAAGAACTGTCTGCTCCCCCTGAACAGAGCTCTCAATAGAGCGGTATGACTCAAATGCCTGTGAGAAATTCCCTTTGCGGGAATAGGTGGTAGCTACAGCATCCCAAACATTCTAGGCAGTTTCTATAGACAAGTAACCCTCACCAATGTCTGGTACCATCAAATAAATAAGCTAACCCATAATCAAAGAGTTGGTAATCTCCCACTGGTCATAACCCGGGTCAGTTGTGCTGGGTGCCTGTATCCTGCCATCCACATACCTCATCTTTCCTCTGCTCTTCAAAAACATAGTCAAACTCTGCGACCACGCGAGATAGTTCTGCCCATTAAATAGAGAGGTGGTGATTTTAAGGCTAAGGTTGGGGTTATCAGTCATAGTAATAGGTACAGAGGAACTCTCACTCTTAGGTGTCTGAGAAGTAGTGAACACAACGGTGGAATCTGCCATAGATACTGTACTATCGAACCCACAACAAAATTAGTATCAATCACAAACCCGGAAGGTGGTGGTAGAAGAGGAAAACAAACAACCACTATGACAGTATTACAATATAGAGACTTAACAACTTATATGCTTTTTCTTTTTTTTTTTGAAAACCGACTTAGGTTATATAAACAACCAGAGCCGACAAACGAACAACTCAAGGGCTTGGATTATATAAACAAACAGAGCAGAGGAGAAGGGTCGAGAAAAGGGAGACAATACCAAAGGTAAAAGAGTCGAGCAAAGGGAAGGCGATTGAAGCCAACGAAGGCTTAGGAGCTGTTGGCTGGGCCATCTAGTGGTCAACAAAGCCAACGACACCAACAACGGAGATCCAAAGGTGATTCAGTGGTCCACATTCATCACATTAGGTACTTTACAAACCCTAGGTGAGCCGAAACCCCTCAGGCTTGACACAAATGTGGATGACAAATCCAACAATGATGATCCAAAAGTGAGTCGACTGTGTTAGCTCCAGCGATGGTTGGTGGCTCTGGTGGGTACTGTATGGGCAGAGAAATTTAGGTTTTAGGGTTCGGCTCTAATACCATGTTATTTTTGGAGAATATAAAGATTAGGGAATGATTAGGATATCATCCCCTATTTATATTAATGAAGATTAATAATTACAAGGGAACCCTAAGGCAAAGAATAATTACAAAATAATAACCCAAATAACAATATATTATTGTAACATAGGTAACAACTTTCATTCTGTTAAACTAAGCAAATTTTTAATATTCCAATGGCTAGAGCTAAGTTAAGGGCTTTTAAGCCTTTTGGGGTGCCATAAAGAATACTAGAGTGAGACACATATATTTCTTGGAAGCATGACATACAAGTGAGAATTGCATCAAAACTGCATTGAAAATTACTTTTTCATGATACACACTTGGTTGAGAAGTGTACTGTCACTGTCAGAAGAACATAGATGAATACACTAAAAACCAATCAAAAAATATAATAGTTACAAACTACAACTTCTTTCCAAGATAAAAGAAAGGAAATACAAATACTCCACATAAAAGTAACATTAGTTGTAGGTCATGTCCAGGATTGATTGACAAGTTATTCATTATTTCTTTGTTTGTAGATTTAAGTTCACCATTAGGGTGCCTTTTGCTTCTTTTTTAAATTTCATAAAAACTGATTTTTGTTAAAGCTAAGTCCAGATCATCCATGAGGAAAGAAGCAACAAAGTTAGTCATCACACTCATTCCAATATGGAGTAAACAAGGATGCCACAGGAGAAGAACATGAAGAATAATAAAGAGAAGCCCCACATATTCATCTAAGAACGATACAAGTTGTTAAACTTTCTTTCCATTAAAGGCTTCAACTAGGTAGCATTACAATTTTCCGTTCCTTCTCCCTCGCACATCAAAATTGTATCACTCCCTTATGCACACAAAAGGCACAAATGTGAGCTGATTATAAATTGGGTTTCGTTGACAAATGTCACTGAGTCGCACAAAAAAACAAGAAACAAAAAAAGGAAAACAACACGAGACACTTTTCATCAATTTCAAAACCCTTTTAAAATAGATTTACTGTTCAAAAAAAAAAAAAAAAGTAGATTCACTGATGAAACCAAGCACACAGGATCATATAACGTAATCAAAAAGGGCAAGACAGACACTAGCAGAATTCGATCAATCACCAATTGTTTCAATTTCACCCATCCACAACAATGCCTTCACACCATCTATCGCCACACTAAACAATTCAAACTCAACAACAAAAATTCAACGAAAAAAACAAAAATAAAAATACCAAAAGAACTATCAAACACGACCGTAACTAAGGCAATTCAGTGATTCACATGACTATACAATACTAAGGCCCTGTTTGGCAAGTTCGATTTGGGATTTTTTTGGCTAAAATCAAAAAAAAAAAAAAAATACAAAACAAAACAAAACAAAATATGCTAAAATAATCAATAAAATAAAATATCACATCAAATTCATTATTATTTCATTTTTTCTCTCACAAACATTACTTTAACTACCAAAAATAAAATAAAATATATCCATCTTCCAAATCACAAATATTTTAACTTACTAAAATAGTCAAAAAAAACTAAAATAACTTACTAAAATAGCCAAGTTCGCAAACGAGACTTAATACACTTCACATTCATAAAAACCCTAATTTCATAGAATGATAGTGATTTCGAGTGATCTGAAAAGAAATCGAAAGAAGCTGACCTTTCCTTCAGAAGAAGCGAAATCAATGGCAGGAGGAGATGGTAAAACACGCCGGTACAAGCCTGCCATTGCCATGTCTGTCGATCGAATTCTTCGCAAGTCGGTCTGTGTGTGTGCGCTCTGTGCTCTTTAGGGTTTCGTTTCGTGAAACACAGATTTGAGAGAGAGAGAGAGAGAGACACGGCGTTACGACGCCCCGCGTAAAATCACGGCTTCAAAACTGGGTGCTTATTAATTCTCCAAATTGTCCCTTTTATACAATTTGTCACTGACACGACGTCGTTGTAATTTTGGAGATGAATTAGGGGTAATGACGTAATTTTACTGTTTTATTTGTGTGACGGAGTGAACTTTTTTTTTTTGAAAGCCACGGAGTGAACTTGACTCGTTCGATTCGCGTGGCAGCAAAATTGGCGAGTAATGGGAAAAAAAACGAGTGGCGTTTGTATGTTTTTGGGTGAATAGGCGTTTGTATGTTATCGTGTGCTTTTCCATTTATTTCACGTGCAAGATTAACAAATATTTTCTTCCTAATGGACTATTAACATGTTTTAGTAAATATAGTAATGTGAGGATTTGTTTTAGAGAAAATTATAAATACATTGTTTGAGATTTATTTAAAATATAAATTATTTTTTATGATTTAGAAAATTACATATAATTTCTTGTCATAATTTTTTATATAATAGAATTAACTAAAAAAAATAAAATTTTTAATTGTTCTTCTATATAATAATAAAATTATCTAAATTATTATTTGAAATAAATTTCTGACATTATTAAAAATTATTAATTAATTTGATAATTTTAGAGTAAATTACAAATAAATCCCCTAAGATTTGATTAAAATAAAAATCACCTCTGGTAGTTCTGGAAATTACATTCTACCTCCTAAGGCTTTTAATTTCATAATAAATTGTTCTTTCTATTAATGAATCATGAAGTTAATTAACTGTTTTTAATGATATTATAAATATGTTTTAATTAATAATTTAGGTAATTTTATTATTGTATCGAAGAGTAATTATGAATTTCATTTTTTTAATTAATTCTGTTAAATAAGAAATTATAATAAGAGGATATTTGTAATTTTTCAAATCACAGATGCAATATTTACTTTAAACAAATCTCATGCAGCATATTTGTAATTTACACATAATTTTATTAACAAAATTAACTATTTGTTATGAAATTAAAATTTTCATATTACGGGATGTAATTTTCAAAATCACAAAAAATAATTTGTATTTTAAATAAATCTTAGGAGTGTATTTATAATTTATCTTTTTTTTAAAAATGACATACAATTCATGTGATAAGAAATTTAAATATAATATATCCGTAATAAAAATATACAATTTTACTTAGTGGAATATAATTAAGGATAAAGTACCAATAAATCCCAAGTTAGTGTCTTGTGAACCAATTAGTCCTGGATTTTATCTTTCAAACCCATAAGTCCCAATATAATGTTAATGACCAATTTGTACATATTTTTTGCATGTGTTAGCCAAATATGAGGGCTATATAGGGTTTTTTGTGATGTGAAAATTACCGGTCTGTCCGAATATGGTTTTGGGTTTCCCCCCACCGATCGATACAGAAAGGACGATTATGGAAGGTTGTATGTGTTGTCAATGTTTGTTTGTTTGGATTTTGGTAATGTTGGAGCCTCAATTTTTCATTCAAAATTAACATCAACATTGTTGGTAAACCCTAGAACTATGAGATACCATTTGTGAGATTACATTTCAATCGCCGACCCCATATCGAACACTGCATCCATTGACATGTGGAGCAACGTTAGGGTGTGTGTGGAACAGCATTTCCCATACGATCGTCATCGTTGACTGCCGATTGTGTTTGGTAACCCATGGTATCAAGTATATTCTTGTCGATGTTGTGAGAAAGTTTTATTACGAATCTGTTGATGTTAAATCATAAGTTGTGTGTGTGTGTGGCATGTAGGCTAGTCTGTTAATGTTGCGTACATCGTATTACAGTTTTTTACATTCGAAATGGGTTGATGTTAGTGGCTTATAGTGTACCATCAGGTTGGGGTGCTGTTGGTATGCTATGATCCCCCTGGTGTGTTATGGAGAAGGTGATTGGAATGTTGTATTGTTGTAATGTAGTGACATGTTGTACTGCTGATGCTGCATACATCGTATTACAGTGCTTTACATTGGAAATGGGTTGAGGCAAGTGGCTTACATTGACGTGTGAAGCAACGTTAACACCAATAACCCCAGTTATGGAACACACAGCATTACACATGAACACCAATAACCCCAGTTATGGAACATTCACAAACCCCCTCATAAAAAAATAAAAATTTCCAAACATACTCTACGCACTCTCTGTTAACATCAATACAAAATCAATACACAATCAAAATTAAGGGCAAACAAGTTATACCACAAACCTCAAATTAAAATAAATATAACATACAAAAAATAAAAAAGGACTAAATGGTTTAAAAGAAAATCTATAGGAGTAAATGGACTAACATTTTCTGAAATGGGATTTATGGGTAATTAATCCTATAATTAAACATGTTTTAAATAGAATTTGGTTTATTTTAATGGAATTGAATGGGTTTTTCTTAAATTTTTATGAAATGATTGTTTCTTTACGAAAATTATGATTTCATTTGTAATTTTATTTATTAATATTATTTTTAGTGAATATGAATAATTGTTATGACTGAATAATCATTAGATTTAATTTTATTTTAAGTCTCGTTTAACAATATTACTTTTTAGCTTAAAAGTTAAAAAACTATGAAAAAAATAAAAAAGCCAACAACCTATATAAAAAGTCAAAGATTTTATTTTTTTCTACTTTTTGCATATCTTTTCATAAAAAATTAACAAGTCATCCCAAATATACTAATTTTTTTTACATTATATTTTAGTCAAAAAGTAAAAAATTGCTAAAAAAACTTATTTTCAAACGAAGCCTTAGTGAATCAAACCAAGCATAACGAGAAAATAGTGTCAAATTGTTTGACAATTGTTTTTTTAGGTTTTTTTTTTTTTTTTTTTTTTTTTTAGGATAGAGCTATTAAAAAAATTGATGCACTTAATGCTAAAAAAAAAACAACTTTTTTGTAATTGGAAATTTTATATAACTTTCTTTTTTTTTTGCTTGTGTGAAGTACAACAAAAACTTATTATTGTAAAAAAGATCTCATTAAATAATATAACTTATTTAAAATTGCCAACTAAAAAAATTGTTTATTATTTTTAACTTATTTAACCAAAAATGATTAATAAAATCGTAAAATAAATAAAATTTGTAAAGGACAAAAATAAATAAATAAATAAGTAACGGTGATGGAAAAACATTAATTATTTTTCATTAATATAAAAGGACAATTTGAGAAGAAGTTAAAAAAGTTAACTTTTTAGCTTTTTACATAAAAAAAAAATCACAAAAAAAAGTCACCAAAAAATCAATTTTTTTAATACAAAAAAGTTAAAAAATCATTAAAAAAATAAAAATTTAATACAAAAAAATTAAAAAATCATTAAAAAAATTAACTATTTACTAACTTTCTAAAATACCACAAAAGTCTATATTTACCTTGCAGCGCAGTGCAATAGCTCTCACAACATGAGATGGGAAAAAGCCTTTTTTGAAAACAGCAATGATAGAGACCTCATTTGTAGAGGACTCCCACAACCCCCTTTGTGATCCACACCATTCATGATGTGGACCCCACACATACATGAGTGGGTCTCACACATCATGAATGGTGTAGACCAGTAAGGGAGTTGTGGGAGTCCTCCACAAAAGGGGTCTCACTCATTTTTCTTTTGAAAAAGTGAATGGTATGTATGTATAATGGCTTGTTTGGGTACGTGGATAAAAAATTATTTTTTGATTTTTAATTTATTTTAAATTATATTATTTTTTATTTATTTTTAAAATTTTAAAAAATTTAAAATCAATTTTTAACTTACTTTTTAAAACAACCCATAGCAGAAAAAAATTATCATAAGTGTATGCTCTTAGGCAGTAGCGTTCTGATATTACATACTACAAATTTTAAATATCTGGCTCATCATTGGATTGCAAATCATATGATCACCATATGATTAAAAATTGCCCGATATTTAGCATGATCTTATGATTTCGTCATGGTTACACGTGGGTTCATTCAGATGAGTATTTTTTCTGATTTTTTACAACTTATTGGCTAGTATTTAAATTTGGAGTAACAAATCATATGATCACCATATGATTAAAAATTGACTGACATTTAGCATGATCTTATGATTTCATCATAGTTACACGTGGGTTCATTCAAATGAGTATTTTTTCTGATTTTTTACAACTTATTGGCTAGTATTTAAATTTGAGTAACAGCAATTAGTAGGACCGGTCATGAGCTGAGACGATTAAGACTATTACTTCAGGCTCTTAATTTTAAACAAAATTTAAGATTTTTAATTAGGGGAGTGTATCATATCTTATTATTTCATAATTACTTCAATATTAGCTCAATTCATTTATTTTCATATTGTCATATTTTATTATTTTGATTTGTGTTCGATTGATATTTCATGTGAAAACTTTCACTTTTAGTTAAAAATAACTTAACAAATGTATGGAGAGATTAAAATTTTTCCCATAAGTTGAATTTTATAAAATTTATTTCTACTACATGAAATTATTCATAAAATGTTTGAGTTTAATTCAATTGCACTTTTCTAATTAAAAAAATTGTATATATTTTTTACTAGATTGACTCGAAAATAGATAACAAAAAAATACATATCATAAATGAAAAAAAGATAGTAGCCTTAATATTTATTTTACATACTTTTTTTTTTCCTAGTTAGATAGAGTTAAATAAAAGATTAAAAAAATTGCATGACATTCCTTAGTAAACATTAAAATATATAACTAATAATTCATGTTATTGAGTCATGTCATACTTGGATTCATGTTGAAAAATAGTTAATCATAATTTGCTAATTTTATATATTGCTTGAGTTGTGTCAAAAATTCCATCCTTACCCCCAGTTAATTTTAGGCCTGGTTTGGCATATACTGAAAAAAACAAAAAGTCAAAAAGTTACTAAAAAAATTAAAAAGTTATCACTATTTTATCAAAAAATATATATATAAAAAAAAACAAATTATACAAGCGCCAAGTACAAGAATACACAGTGGTGAAGTGATGTTAGTGATGGCCAAGTACAAGCCATACATATTGAAGTGATGGTCAATGGTACAAATTTACAACGCGGGATGTACAAAAAAATTAACCTGGAATGATGCTGTTCAGCCCGTGGGAGCCATCATGGGTCCCATTTTGATAATATGAACCGTTCAATGTGTAGAGCTCGTCGAGTACTACATATTTATAAAAAATTATGTTGATTGGATATCTCTAACTATATGATCAAATCAGTTTTATATAAAAAAAAAAGATAGTGTTATAGTTAATGGTTAACAAAAAAATTAATCCGATCAGATAGCTATCGATATCCGATCAACATGATTTTTTACAAGCACATAGAACTCGATGAGTTCTACACATTGACGGTTCCGATTAGCAAAACGGAACCTGTGGTGGGCTCCCACGGGCCGAACAACACTATCCAATTCAATATCCGAAAAAGAGACAAGCATCTCTTATACTATTCTCTGTAAACCATGCTACTTACCGTACAGCCTACAATGCACGAACTTCTCCTATATACAATTTTTTAATACATATTTTTTCGTAAAAAGTCAAAAAGTTAACCTAAATAATCATTTTTTTTCCTCAGCTTTTTAGTCAAAAAGTATACTTATTTATGACATTCCAAACATTCCCTTAGTTATTATAGCATTGGTAAGTTAAAAAATAAATATTTGATTCAACTAATTGAAGTCCAACTATTATATATATATATATATATATATTTGTTATCTAAATTTTATTAAATTGTAATGTAATAGAAATAAATTTTTATCCTTTTTGTTTTATCCATTTTTTTTTTTTTAAGATAATAATATATGAAGGGCCCAATTTAAAAAATTCTTAGACTCCTAATAACTCAAAGCCAACCCTGACAATTAGAAGATGTGTAAAAATTATAAAGTAAGAGTTAAAGTTTAACAAATCATTCAAAAAAAAGTAACCATAATCATGTACATTAGTTTGCTGGAGTCATCGTTCAATAAACTATGTCACTCATTGTTGTAGATATATTTTTCACAATCATAACCCAAGTGATTGTGATAATTTGATAAGATTTTGAGGTATAAATTTTGATATTCCATGCTTCATTTTCTTCGGGATCAGTTATTCGAGCGACAGTATATATGATTAGTAGAACGAACCTTTTAGGTCTGGGAGAACTGTACCCAGTGTCATGAGTGTTAGTCTGAATCCTCATCTATGAATAAATTCGTGACTTACCGTTACATGGTTGCGTATCCCCACTGTGTAGTATTACCTAAATGTGACCTCTGAGGCCTTGTCATTTTAGGGTCTAGCCTTAGGGGTCACCCCCTATAGTTAGGCCTTTTATATTTTTCATAATCATTTTTATGATTAATTCGGTATATTATTAGATAAAAATTATTGTAAACTTTATTTTAAAATGACTTACATTATTGTTAGATAATATCGGTAACTACATATGTCTTTAAAGAATTGAACAATTACATGATGATGTACACGATAGGTATCAAATGATAAACAATGTAGATCAATAGAGTATATTTTTAAAAGAAAAAAAAACTGGAAGAGCATCTTCAAATGAGAAGGCAAAAGGGTTACATGAAACATTTTTGCTAGTGAAATTGTTTTTCTCTTCCTCCAACAGGCTTTTCATCACAAGACATATTTTGTCCATTTTTCATTTTCACTCTCCACATCTAGTTTGGCCCCATTGCTAGACCAAAAGATGTTTTCGCTATTTTGAGCTCTCTATCTCTACTTGCTCCCTCAATTTTTGTAATGTGGCCCATAATGGGCTCACACACGTCTTCTTTTCTTTTCTTTTTTAAAACTATCGTAACACTTTTTAGCAAAAAATTGTTTTATTACAAAAAATGCTTACTACTATCTAATGAGTGGTGATTAATGTTAATATATATGTGTGAAAATTATATAAAAATATGTGAGAATATGTGAATTTTTTTTTATTAAAGTTTAAATTTTTTAGTATAAATTGATCTTTAATAAATTCCTCATTAACAATCGTTTAGTAGTTTTTTTTATTTATTTTATATTTACCTTTTTAAGATAAAATTATGACTAAAAAATCTGATACGTTTACAAAATGTGAAAAAAAATAATTATTGGTAAAATTGAGGGTTGGTTTGGCAATAAATTAAAAAGGTCAAAAAATCAAAAGTTACTAAAAAATCAAAAAAATATATATATATATATATATACAAAAAGTCAAATATTTCATTTTATTTTTACTTGTTACACATTTTTTTTTATATAAAAAAAGTCAAAAAAATTATCCTATACATACTAGTTTTTTGAGTTTTTTTTTTAAATAAATATTCTAAGAATAATAATTTAGAGAATTGATTCACTATTCAAATTACTTTGGAAACTAACTTACTTTTTAAAATTGTATTTTGAAAATGTAATTTTAAATTGAAATCGCATTTTCAACATGTAATTTTAACATACGACTAAAATGTATTGCATTTTCAATTTAAAGTTGCATTTTTAAAATGCAATTTCAAAAAACAGGTTAGCTTTCTAAATAATTTGAAAAGTGAGTCAATTCTTTAAATCTTTTTTAAGAATATTTTTATAAAAAATCCTAATTTTTTACCTCATATTTTAATTTTAAAAAAAAATCTATTCCTAAACCAACCCTTAATAGGTCTTACTATTTGTTATTACATTTGTAAATTGAAAATAAAAATAATTCTTTTAAAAAAATAACTAAAAAGTGAAAACCAAAAGAATCATAAAGTTGCGGGACACAAGAAGAGCACACAAGCTATCCGTTCTTTTAAAAAAATAACTAAAAAGTGAAAGAAAAATGTTTGAGGGCCATAATAGCTCAAAACTGTCAAAACGACGTCGTTTTGGGTGTAAAACATGCCAAAACGACGTCGTTTTGACAGTTTTGAGCCATTGTGGCCACAAAAATTGTGGCCATGTAGCATTGTTGAAAGTGAAAACCAAAAGAATCATAAAGTTGCGGGACACAAGAAGAGCACACAAGCTACCGGTAATGCTCCGGATAAGGAAGATTAAGGAGTGTTTTGGGAAATTGATAAAACAAGTTAATTTTTTGAATAATGCTTGAGACCCTTTTTTGGGGGTCACCATCTCACCCTTTTTGCCACGTGACGGGTGGTGATTGGAGAAGCGAGAAAAAAGAAAAATAAAAAAAAATTGTAACCAAGGAGAGAGGGGGTCAAAGGGGTGGGGAAAAAAGGGAGGATGAATCATTACTCTAATTTTTTTATTTTTTGTCTTTTTTAGGAGTGTTTTTGGGCAAAAAATTGGTTTTTTTTTGGGTTAAAAAATTGATTTTTTTTATTAAAAAAAGTTAAAAAGTCTAAAAATTGACTTTTTTTAGCTTGTTGCCAAAATGCTCCTAAATACATAATTAAGATTTTGTTTGGAATAAACTAAAAAAAGTTAAAAAGTCAAAAAATTAGTAAAAAAATTAAAAAATCTATACTATTTAAGGATAGTTTTGTGATAGAAGTCACTAAGGCAAAATTATTATTTTGCCCTTTGAATTCAAAAAATCAAAAAATTAAAAGTCAAAAAGTCAAAAGAGTAAAATGGTCATTTTGATTTTACTACAATATTTTATTATACATCTTTTCGTAAAAAGTTAAAAAGTTATCTCAAATATACATATTTTTTTCTCTATTTTTTAAACTTAGGCTAGGTTTGGCATAACACAAAAAGGCCAAAAAGTCACTATCATATTTAAGGCATATCATCTTATTTAAGTCATATCATCTCTTTACTGTATCACTTCAAATCTGTGGGGATATATTTTCTGAGTACCAACACGTGGCAAGGTGACGCCGACGTGTCAGCTGAGGTGCCACGTGTCCTGGTCGGGACGCCGAGGTGATCTCGGCAAGGCCGAGGTTATCTCCGAAGATATCGGAATCCGAGATAAGTGGATAAGGGACAAGAGTCCTAGAATGAAGAGAGAACTCAACTTGGATATGGGACAAGAGTCCTAGATTGGAAGAAGACTTCAGCTTTGATAAAGATAAAACTTTTAGAGAGTTTATCCTAATCCCACTAGGAGTCCCAGATTAGCAGTAATCCTGAGTCCATTGGAGTTAGGCTCCCATTGGGACTAGGATTGAGTTGGCTATAAATAAGAGGCACCCCCATGGGTCTAAGGTATGCTTTTTATGCTCAAGCTTGTTAGTTGAATAATTGATTATCTTTGAGAGATATACTGACTTGATCGTTAGAGTGCCCCCGGGTGGAAGAACCACCGCCGGAGCCTTTTCTTTCTGTGCAGGACAGCAGGGTGCCATCTATTCTGCCTGTGTTCTACAGCTGAATTACTAAGGAGGGCAGTGTGATAGGAAAATCACTCACACAATTTGGCGCCGTCTGTGGGAAAGAAAGACGAATAGATGGCCAGTAAAGCACAACAAGAAAAGATTGGGAACGACGCTCCCGCAGGAAGTAACAGACCTATCGACCTTACATTGAAGGAAACAATCACAACGAAGGAGCCCGTAACCAGGAGCACGAAGGCAAAGACGTCGGCCAGGAGGGCGACACCTCAAAGAAGACAGATCAAGACAGATACTACAGCGAAGATAACCTCCAGATATGGAGGGATAGGTGTCTACGGAAGGATGAAGAGTGAAAGAATTGGCAAACAAGTTGGCAGACCTGCAATCGGTCGTCAACTTTATGATGCAAAACAATGTCATGCAACCACCATACCCACTACAGGACACGCCAATTCCAGCAGTTAATACTCAGAAGGGAGGAAGGAAAATAATTCCCGAAGTACCTCAACACACCAGGAGCGGAAGGCACTCCCACCCACCTTCCAGGGAAGTCGGACGAGAAGAGCCGAGACCAGAGAAGTCCCAAAGGACATATCATACGAAGGACCCAGAGCCCAGAGAACATCGACATGTCCAAAGGCAGGCGCTCTGCTATGACACGACCCATGGAGAAAGATCAAAGCGAGCCCCCCACGAGGCCGAAAGTAGTGTACCAAAAAGGCTGAAATCAAAAGATAGCCGAGCTCCAGGGAGGAGTAAAGAAGACCTGAGAAATTACCTCAGGAGGAAGAGCGAATCACGGAAGCCGAGGATACCTCAACCGACAAGCCAAAGACACCATTCTCGGTAGAGCTGGACAAATTTGAAGCACTGAAAAGATTCAGTATACCAAGGTTTCAAATATACGATGGTAAGTTGGACCCTAACTTCCACGTTGGATTTTTTTAAAACTCAATGGCACTGTACAGCGGAAACGAACCATTACTCTGCAAAGTGTTCCCCTCGTCTTTTGGGGAAATTGCATCAGATTGGTTCCACAAACTGCCGAAGGAAAGCGTAAAGTCATGGGAAGGCCTGGCCGAGATGTTTGTGGCCAGGTTCGTAACAAACAAGCTACAGCCATTAAGGATGGACGCACTAATGGCTCTAAAGATCAGCCAGGATGAAGGCCTTAGGGCCTATGCAAAAAGATACTACGAGGTGTTCAATCGAATACCCGAGTGCAACCAGGAAGTGGCGGTTATATCCTTCAAGAACGGTCTGAAAGATGACTGTTCGCTACGGAAATCTTTGGCAAAGACATTGCCAAAGAGCATGGAAGAACTCATGGCAAGGATCGAAAAGTATACCCAAGCCGAAGAGGATACATCAGCCCACAAGGGAGTCAAACAGAAGGAAAAAAGCGGCCAAGCGAGGTCAAGTAACAACGATTCAAAGAAAGCAGAGATAGAGTTAAGGGCTAAACAGTAAAGGACAATCGTGTTCAATTCCAATTCAAAAGTCCTAGAAAAAATTTAAACCATTTCTATTTGGAATGCCGCCAAAGGGAACCGGGAGAATTTATGGGAAGAAACATGGACAGACATTGTGCTTATCACAATGAGAATGGACATACAACACAGGACTACAGAGCCCTGAAAGCACACTTGGAAGATTTGGTAAGGCAAGGCCACCTGAGAGACCTTGTCGATGAAACCAGAACAAGAGAAGAACAGACAAGACTGCCTCAGGCTCCAGCAGCCCCACCACCTCCGTAACCTCGGACAGAAGGACCTCGGATAGTTAATGTGATCCACTCAAAGGTTAACGAGAATGAAGTCAGAGGAGAGACTCAAAGGGTAAAGCATCTGCAGCATGTCTACCAAGTCGGGAAAAAAAAACATCGGCCAGCGGAGCCTTCACCGAAACCGACCTAGAGATGGTACAGTACCCACATAATGATGCCTTGGTAGTATCCCTCCAGGTTGGGGAATGCCAAGTAAAACGTATCCTAATAGATCAAGGCAGCTCTTGTGACATCATGTACGTTAGATGTTACAAGGAGCTAGGCCTTCACCCAGACGACATGGAGCAATCGAATGGCCCGATGGTCGGCTTCAATGGAACGCCGACGTGGCCATTGGGCGCTACAAACTTGGAAGTACAGGCCGGCACTAAGAAGATCAGGACAGAATTCATCGTGATTGATACGCCTTCTCCTTATAACATCATATTGGGAAGGCCATTGTTGCATGCAATGGGGGCAATTCCCTCAACGTTGCATCAACTTTTGCGGTTCCCAATAGAACATGGGATTGAAGAAGTCAGAGGAGAGTAGCTACAGGCCAAAAATTGCTCCATGGAAGCAATGAAAACAACCTGCAACATACAAGAACCAGGGAAGGTAGAAATTGAAGATGAGGACATGGAAGTCCTAGATGATGTCGGCAAGGAGCCGGCCGAGAAGAGCGAGGAAACATTAAAGAAAATCCTCGTCCAGGAGGGCGACGAAGAGCGCTTCTTTCTTCTCGGCTCAGGGTTAGCCGAAGAAGGAGAGAAAGAACTAAAAGCTTTTTTAAGAACAAACATAGAGGTATTCGCCTGGATACCTTATGAAATGCCTGGCATTGACCCCGAGGTCACATGTCACAGACTGAACGTCGACAGGTCGGCAAAACCTGTAATACAACGAGCTAGAAGACCGACGTTGATGCACGTCGAAGCAGTGGAGGAAGAAGTAGGCAGATTTCTAGAAGCCAAGGCCATCAGAGAAGTCAATTATCCAACATGGCTATCAAACACTGTGGTGGTAAAGAAGAAAAATGGTAAATGGAGGGTCTGCGTGGATTTTACAAGCCTGAATAAAGCCTATCCCAAAGACAGCTTTCCGCTATCCAAAATCGATCAATTAGTAGATGCCACATCTGGACATGGAAGGATGAGCTTCCTGGACGCTTATAAGCGGTACCACCAGATAGCCATGTACCCCCCAGACGAGGAGAATACAGCGTTCATCACTCCAAAAGGCATGTACTGTTACAGGGTGATGCCTTTTGGGCTGAAGAACGCAGGAGCAACCTACCAAAGGCTGGTAACCAAAATGTTCAAGCACTTGATTGGCCAAACAGTAGAAGTCTACATCGATGATATGGTCGTGAACACCAAAGAGCCTAAGAGTCATCTTGCCGACCTGAAAGAGGTATTTGAAATAATCAAAACATATCGGCTTCGACTCAACGCATCAAAGTGTGTGTTTGGAGTTGGATCTGGTAAGTTTCTAGGGTACCTGGTAACAAGAAGAGGAATAGAGGCTAGCCCAGATCAGATTAAGGCCATCCTAGATCTACAGAGCCCAACATCGGCAAAACAGGTTCAAATACTCACTGGCAGGGCCGCAGCCCTAAACAGGTTCATAAGCCGAAGTTCAGACAAATGTAAACCCTTCTTCAACTTGGTAAAAAAGACCGCAGATTTCCTGTGGACTGAAGAATGTGAGGTCGCTTTGGCCGACCTAAAGAAGTATCTGACCACCGCCGATCCTCTCAACACCGAACACAGGGAGGAGTTGTTTCATTTAGCCGTGTCGAACACGCAGAAGTGCAAGGTTAATCCGAGAAGAACAAGGAGAACAAGGTCGTTTATTATGTACGTAAAACCTTGGCCAACGCTAAACAAGATATTTACCGGTAGAAAACTTAATGCTGGCCTTAGTAATGGCCTCAAAAAAATTGAACCACTACTTCCAGGCACACAAGATTGTAGTGCTAATAGAGCACCCACTGAAGTCCTTGTTGCAACAAGGAGACTTAACAGGAAGAATTGCAAGGTGGGCAGTGGCCTTGGGCCAGTATGACTTGGAGTTCTGGCCCAGAACAGCAATTAAGGGCCAAGTTTTGGCCAATTTCGTGGCAGAATTCACGCATAAATCCATCGAACATCGGGCTCCATTGAGCCAAGATGAACGAGGTCCCAACAAGCAAAGAGAATCCCAGCCAAAGGTCAAGGAGCAAAGGAAGGAGAAGCTCAAACCCTGCAGTATCTACATCGGCGACTCATTCAGACTGTTTGTCGATGGAAGTTCAAACCAACAAGGAGCAGGGGCAGGAGTGCTGCTGATATCCCCAGATGGAGAAATAATAGAACAATCCATCCGTTTGGGGTTCAAGGCCTCAAACAATGAAGTAGAATACGAAGCATTAATTGCAGGACTAAAGCTGGCAGTAGCAGCAGAAGCAGATGAGGTAATAATTTTTTGTGATTCACAGTTAATTGTTAACCAGTCAACAGGAGAATTTGCAGCCAGAGACGAGAGGATGTCGACATATGCAAAAGAGGTCATCAGTTAGCGACCTGTTTGTAACCGCCGACTTCTCCAAGTAAGCCGAGATGATAACAGCCACGCCGACGCGTTGGCCAACCTGGCAAATTCAATACAGACTGGAAAAACAAGAACAATTATGATTGACTATATGTCGGACTCGAGCATAGAACCACAGAACACAAAGCAAGAAACAATGTGTGTGGACATGGGGCCAAGCTGGATGGATGCAATTGTTGCATTCCTGAAAGAAGGAAAGCTGCCAGAAGACCGCAAGGAGGCACACAAAGTCAGATTGAAGTCGGCAAGATTCAGCCTGACTGCGGACGGACATCTCTACAGAAGGTCCTTTACTGGACCCCTTCTAAGGTGCGTACACCCTTTACAAGTTGAAGATTTTTTATATGAAATTCATGAAGGAATCTGTGGAAACCACGCTGGGGGCAAATCATTAGCCCATAGGGCCATTACCCAGGGGTATTGGTGGCCCTATATGCAAAAAGATGCAGAAGCATACGTGAAGAAGTGCGAACAATGCCAAAGGTTTGCACCTTTGATTCATCAGCCAGCTGCTGACCTGAACCCAATATCCAGTCCTTGGCCGTTTGTCCAATGGGGCATGGATCTGGTTGGACAACTTTCTCAAGCAACTGGGCAGAGAAAATACTTGCTGGTAGCAATAGATTACTTCATAAAGTGGATAGAGGTAGAACCTCTTGCCAAAATCCGAGATGTGGACGTCAAGAATTTCATATGGAAAAACATTATCACTAGATTTGGCATCCCAAGAGCCATCGTTGCCGACAACGGAACGCAGTTTGGCAGCAAACTTATCAAGAACTTTTGTGCGAAATTCAAGATCAAGAATTACTTTTCAACATCAAGTTTTTCCCAAAGTAATGGGCAAGTAGAAGCATCCAACAAAGTAATTTTGGATGGAATAAAGAAGAGGCTGCAGGCAGCAAAAGGAAAGTGGGTAGACGAATTGCCCAATGTACTTTGGGCATATCGGACTACGCCGAGAAGATCAACAGAGGAATCCCCCTTTGCCATGGCCTATGGCACAAAAGCAGTAATTCCACTAGAAGTCGGTATCCCAAGGATCCGAACCCAGGGAGTTGAGAATGGGACTAATGACATACTCTTAGCCCGAGATCTGGATCTTTTAGAAGAACGAAGAGAGAAGGCTGCAATTCAGCTTGCAGTATACCAGCAACAACTTGCAAGAGTTTACAACAAGAAGGTCAATCCAAGAGATTTTCAAATCGGCGACTTAGTCTTGAGAAAAGTCGTCAGCAACAAGAAGGATCCCAGAGAGGGCAAGCTCGGCCCAAACTGGGAAGGACCTTACCGAATTACTTCGGTGTTAGGCAATGGAGCTTATCGGCTTGAAGACAATGAAGGCAAAGCATTGCCAAGACCTTGGAACACTTGTAATTTGAAAATTTTCTATCATTAGATGTTTATTATTTTTGGCCGATGTCATCAATAAAATCTTCTCAGAATTCTTCAAACGCATATGATTGATAAAGATACTTAATATTGTTTCTGGAAGACATGAATAATGAGAACCCAAGTGGAACTTAGGTTCACATTGGGGGCAGAGAACATGCAAAGATACAAAGTTTACCACTTGTTGAAATTTGTAGCAATTTACAAGTTGATCAAACCGATACAAAGTTTACCACTTGTTGAAATTTGTAGCAATTTACAAGTTGGTCAAACCGATACAAAGTTTACCACTTGTTGAAATTTGTAGCAATTTACAAGTTGGTCAAACTGATACAAAATTTACCACTTGTTGAAATTTGTAGCAATTTACAAGTTGGTCAAACCGATATAAAGTTTACCACTTGTTGAAATTTGTAACAATTTACAAGTAGATTATTAATTAGCACTTGTTATAACTTGAAAAAAGTTTACAGTATATGTTAACACTTGTTAAAATTTGCAGCAATTTGTAAGTAGGTTAAGACCGAGATCACTGTTTAAACACTTGTTGAAACTTGATAAAAGTTTGCAAAGATAACATTGAATAGTATATGTTTTACATTTGTAGAAATTTATGAAAAGTTTGCAGGTCAGTATTTTGACGAAGTAAAGCTTGCAGTTATTATACCCGAGGTATGTAAACCTGAGAAGATTGCACAAAGGAGGCAAAGTATGAAAGGCATACAAAATATTCTAAGTATAGAATCATACAAGAGCAGAAAAAAGAAGACATACATTCAAAGAAGAAATAAGAGAAATGCATTTAAAGAAGAAAGAAGGCACTTCGGCCTGAATATTGAAAAATAAATTATTCATACTACAAAAATGGCACGTCGGCCGGATTAAAAGCATACAAAGACAGACAAAGTACAAGGTACAAGGTACAAGGAGTAAAAGAAGGAAACAAAACTACTTCAAGATCAATGGCGGATATAAAAGACATTGGGAAGACTTCAAAGAAATTCTTTCTCCAAGCTCAAAGATCGATCTCCGAAGAGTTTGATCAAGGCTCTTCTACGATTGGCACCTCGGAGTTTGAAGGCAAGGATTGAAAGCAAGAATGGAAAAGACACGTAAAATGTAAACAAGAATGTAATTCGTAATCAAGAATGGTGATGAAGCTATCAGGAAATCAAGACAAAAAGATTGCACAGGTGTGCCAAGCCAAGAACAGTGGCAGAAATCAGCAGATGTATGAACAGTGTATATTTAAGAAAATGATTTGGAAACAACGGGTAAAACAGCAATGGTGATTAACAATGAAGCAGAGCTTCTTGGAAAGCAATAAGAAATAAAATCAGGAGGAACAGTGGCTTACCAGAAAGAGGGAGGCCGGAATGAGAATTGCCGAAATTTGACGACAACGACAGAATGACGTAAGCTTCACCGGAGGAGAGAAACGAAGACAGCTGTAGAAGCTTGAAAGCTTGGAACAAATAACGAATTTAAGCAAAAGAGCTAGAAAGAGAAAAAGCCAGAGGATTGAATAAAAAAAGAGAAAAATAATCAAGAAGACGACAAAATAAAGCCAAGTGCACAGGCACTAAGTATGTGAAGAACAAGAAAGTAATGACCCAGACACAATGCTAGCAACAGAAAGCGGATATGACAAGAACAGTGCCAGACATTCAAACAATTCAAAAGTTAAAGACAGACGAAAATAGAAGGCAACAAATGGCAAGTAAACAGATTTAGAAGAGTTATGAAAGATTGAGCTTAATAGCAAGTAAAGAGTTTATGAACCTACCAATGAACGCCGATATGAAAATCGCCGGAGTCAAATAGATGACTGGAAATCGGGAACTCACCAGAGAGTGTGAGTGGAGCAGTTGCAAAGCTCTTGGAGTTTACGAATTAATGGAACCAAAACCTCGGTTAGGAGGTGCGATTTCAAGCAGCTTGGAAAGCATGAAACTTGATTCTTGACACCAGTGGACAGTAAAGTCCAGGGAACTTTGAGGTCGGCGAGTTTGATCTTGGACAGAGGGGCACAGATGAACGAGCAGTGTAGGTTCTATCACCTCAGAATGCCGAGGAAATAGAACCTAGGGGGCAGTTGTGGGGATATATTTTCTGAGTACCAACATGTGGCAAGGTGACGCCGACGTGTCAGCCGAGGTGCCACGTGTCCTGGTCGTGATGCCGAGGTGATCTCGGCAAGGCCGAGGTTATCTCCGAAGATATCGGAATATGAGATAAGTGGATAAGGGACAAGAGTCCTAGAATGAAGAGAGAACTCAACCTGGATATGGGACAAGAGTCCTAGATTGGGAGAAGACTTCAGTTTGGGTAAAGATAAAACTCTTATAGAGTTTATCCTAATCCCACTGGGAGTCCCAGATTAGCAGTAATCCTGAGTCCATTGGAGTTAAGCTTCCATTGGGACTAGGATTGAGTTGGTTATAAATAAGAGGCACCCCCATGGGTCTAAGGTATGCTTTTTATACTCAAGCTTGTGAGTTGAATAATTGATTATCTTTAAGAGATATACTGACTTGATAGTCGGAGTGCCCCCGGGTGGAAGAACCACCGCCGGAGCCTTTTCTTTCTGTGCAGGACAGCAGGGTGCCATCTATTTTGCCTGTGTTCTACAGCTGAATTACTAAGGAGGATAGTGTGATCGGAAAATCACTCACACAAAATCCAATCCACATTTCATAAAAAAGTCAAAAAGTATACTTATTTAAATCATCCTAAACCACCCCTAAATGTAAAAAAATTTCATCTAAATGACTGGTCAGATGATCAAGTGGCCGATCTATCAGAACTTGTTGATTGTGGCTATCATTTTGTCAATCATAATTGTCATCTTGTTAATCGTGATTATCATTTTGCCAAACACGATTATTATCTTGTCGATCACTATCATTTTGCCATTCAATTTACCGTCCAATCATTCAGATAAATAATTTCTGTATAAGCTTTGATAGAGATCCCTTTTAATCATTACCTCCGCTATTTCCATACACACGTAACGGGTGGTGATTAAAGAAAAAAAAAATAAAATTAACCAATAAAAAAAATGAGAAGTTCAAAGGGATGAAAGGAAAAGGGAGTCCAATCTTTTTCCTTTAGGTATTTAATTCTATATTTGATCAACTGTGTGCGAGGCATTATTACACACGCTACACTTCATCCGGTAAAGTGAGTTTCCAAAGAGAACGCAGCGCCTGCAAACGGAATTCCCATGTTCTGTCATTTCCGGAAACGATCTTTCGTACATCCGACTACGTGTCACAATCACACCAATTTTCTCCCGACACGTGTCCACAAGATGCTTCTGAGTCTCTTAACAGTTAGACGTCGCTTTCAAAAGAAAGGACTTTCTGAGAGACCGATGAGAGAGAAAGAGAAAGATGAGAGAGAGAGGGACAAGTCGGCGGCTGCCGGCGGGTCGATGTCGTCTTCGCGCGGCTGCTTTTTTGTCCCCCCGCAGGTTTCCACTGTCTCTTCGCTTCGTCGGCGCCTCTTTTAATGTGCCTTGCCCCAAAAAGCAAGTCTGTGTCATCGCGCTTTAATCTTCGAGCGGTTCTTTAATGATCTGCTGCGTTCGTGGCCGTTGGATGTGAGAATGGTTTGTTGGAAGATGTGTTCGGGGTTTAAAGGGTGGAGTTGGATAAACCTTTGATAAACTGTGGTGGACTGATCATTGGCATTGGCCCCGACATCTTCCTGTTGCTTCATGCGAATTGTGTAGCCGTACGTTTTGTGTGAAAGGACTGTTTTGCCCCTACGTATTTGGAATAATTACTGTTTTATGCCCTCAATAGTTCCAAACCCCCCAAAAGAGAGAACTAGTATTGCATCAAAACTGAGCTAAAAAGTTGTTTGAAAAATATAAAAAACTGTTTTAAAATTAATACAAATTTTATTTTGAGTCATGCTAATGATAATTGAATGTATTGTTTATTAAAAAAAAAAGAAAATGTGAAAGAGAGATATTGTTCTTAATATGTATTTTTATAACACATGTTAAAAATATTTAAAAATATTATTGCAGTATATTTTTTTATCTTGCTTATTTTCATAAAATATATAATTTTTTAAAGAATAATACTATATACACTGATTGATATATAGTGTACTAATCGATAATGTGACATAATTTTAGAGGTTTTGAGTATTTATAATTTATATAATGGGTGAGATCAGTAATAATGATATAAGGTATGTTCGTACATTAGTTGATATGCTAATTGATATATGTAATATCACAGTTTTTTAAATTTATAAACATATGTTTGGACACACCTGAACAAAATCTTAAATATTTAGTACATTCTAAAAATTGGCATTCTTATAACTCAATCACATTAGTGAACTGATAATTTTTTTTTTTTTTTTTGAAATAAATCTCGAAACATATAAACAAATCATAGAACAGGACGCAACCATATCAAATGAGTTGAATCACATCCTTTTATGGGTCTCAAACCCATAAGAGAAGTGTGTTTAATTATGTAATTAATTTTTATACAAATAGAAAAATTATTTTATTTAAAAGAAATTAATCAACAAAGAAGAAGAAGGTGCAATTTTAGAAGAAAAAAATTAGTTTAATTTGTTATGAGCCTTAATATTATTATGGCTTATTTTAAAAAGTAAGTTAAGTTAACTTTTTAATTTTCTTGGCCTTTTAAAAAAAAACATGTAAAAAAATAAAAAAGTGATGTAATTCAAAAAAATCAAAAAGACTAAAAAATTGACTTTGAGCCGTGCTGCTAAAATAAGCCTATATCATGGTGAATGATGACATGAATTGTAGTTAATCTAAAAAAAGTTTAGGCAAACATAGAAATTATGCATCCGATCATCTGACTGGACGACTTGCTAGAGCTTATCGATCGCAATTGTTATGGTATTGACCACAACTATCATAATGTCTGCCAATTGTTTGAACGATCATTCGATAGAATAATTTCTATTTTTAATCCTATATTTGGTCATTTGTCTACATGTACCATTATTGAGTTAATCAAACAAGATATGCAAAATGATGATATTTAGCAACTGGCACAATTTCTACCGCTACATTTATCCCTCTCTCACTTCATGCCATATCATATTTCACAAGCTCACCTTATCATTTTTTTTAGATTGGAAACTCACCCTATCATTATTAGGGTTAGTTTGGGATGTCCTAAAAAAGTGTACTTTTTGATTTATTGGTGGGTTTGGGTTGGATTTGGATTGGGTTTGATATGATGTGTTAGAGAGGTGATGTGATTTAAATAAGATGATGTGACTTAAATAAGATAGTGACTTTTTGACTTTTTGACTTATTTAAGTTATGCCAAACTAGCCCTCAAATCAGAATTTAATATTACAAAGCAAGCCCATTTTGGTCATTTCACTTTTTTCCAGAGCTAACAAGAAAGCAAGCAAAATCTCTGCAAAAGACCTTGTGTCCCCTCCTCTCCTATCTTCTCTTTCATCTTTCAAGCCAAACTCTCTGTCTCTCTCTCTCTAAAACCCTCTTTTAGGGTTTTTCTATATAGCCTCAGAACTTGTTTTTGTTCACCTCTCTCCAATGGCTCTCTCTTCTTCTTCTCAACCACTCCCTGTTCTCACTATCCTCCTCATCTTCTTCTTCATTGTTGGCTATTCACAACCCGTTCTCAACTCGGACGAGCAAGAATCGGTGTACCGAGTCCTCGAATCCATCAACTCGGACATCCCATGGCGGACTCTCTTCCCCGACGACCTCTGCTCCTCCGCCCCACACGGCGTCGTCTGCGACTTCTTCGATTCCGCTACCGAAACCGAGACATTGTACGTCTCGGAGCTGAGTTTCGGCTACGTCTCGGACTACTCTCCGAACCCACCATGCACACCCACCTCCACCATCAACGACCACATCTTCTCTTCCTTCAAACACCTCAGAAAACTCTTCTTCTTTAGATGTTTCACCGATTCACAAGTCTATTTTCCCGATTTCTCTACCTTCGGAGCTTCTTTGGAAGAGCTTTTGTTCATTGAAAACCCATCTTTGATTGGTTCTCTCGATGGAAAACTTGGAAACTTGACGAATTTGAAGAAGTTGGTTCTCACAGGAACGAATGTCTTTGGTGAAATCCCAGATGGGTTGGGAGATTTAACCAATCTCGAACAGGTCACACTTTCCAGAAACAATTTCAGCGGCGAAGTGTCTCTAAATCTAGCGAAATTGAAGAAACTGAAGCTTCTCGATCTTAGCCAAAATGGGTTTGAAGGAAAAGTCCCGGAATCAATCGGAGGACTAACAGAGCTTCTGAAGATCGACCTCAGTTCGAATAGATTTTCCGGGAAAATCCCAGAAAGCTTGAAGAATCTGAGGAATTTGGAGTTTCTAGACCTGGGTTATAATCGATTTGCCAATTTCGGAATCCCTGTGTTCTTATCAGAGATGCCCAGTTTGAAAGAGGTTTATCTGAGTGGGAATTATCTTGGAGGGCAGATTCCGGAAATTTGGGAAAATCTCAGGGGCATAATCGGAATAGGATTGTCCAATACAGGACTTGTTGGTAATATTCCAACTTCCATGGGGGTATTTTTGAGAAAAGCTTGTTATATAGGGCTTGATAACAATGGGCTTGAAGGGACAGTGCCAGAGGAGTTTGGGAGATTGGAGTCTGTGAATGAGATGAATTTGGAGAACAACAAACTGAAGGGTAGGCTTCCATTTTCAGTCAAATTTGCAGCTAAGATGGGGAAGAAGCTGAAATTACAAGGTAACCCAGAACTTTGTGTTGATGAGGGTTTAAGGTCTGCTAAAATCGGGGGCAGTTTGGGGAATTTGAAGGTGTGCAACAATCCACAACATGTTCCAAGTCCAGTCCCATTCCTTGGGGGCAATTCTGTCATTCAAGCTTCTCATCTGTTGATGTTTCTAGGGTTTTTGTTCCTCTTACTTTAGTTGTAGGATAGAGATAGAGAGAGAGACAGAGAAAGAAACAGGGGAAACATAACATTATACTGCCGACTAGGTTGGACATTTTTTTTTAAGGTTTTAGTAATTGTAGTTTGGAAACTTCGGATGGGGGCAAAATGTAATTAGGAGTTTCTATCAATGACCAATGCATATGTTTGTTTCCATTTATGGTTTGTTTGCCCAAATTTGAAGTTGCCAAATTGTTGGATTAAGGGAATGAAATGGTTAATAGTTGGTTGTTGGGTTGCTAGAATTATTTTTTGGTTCCTTACTTTTTGTTGTACATTTTATAATTGCTCTATTTGAAAGTAATATTTTTATTTTTTCAAGTTTTACTAATAAGTTTTTCTTCTTTTGCACACACGCGACATTTATCTCTTGTCATACTCAAGTTAAACTCACATTAAGAATTTAATTCCGAAATTAATGGAGGACAAATTTAAAAGTTTTTCAAATAGAGAAACATAAAAAAGTCAAAATTTGAAATACAAAATGAGACTCAATTTACTTGCATGACAAGTGTTGTATCAGTATGTAAAAATTGTTTGTTTGTGTAACACTATCCACAATTATATAATATGTTAGATTATACGTCAGTTTTCATCAAGAATGACTAATATGGTTCTGACAAGATAGTTTGAACTAATTTAATTTATTAAAAGATAAAATAAATTAAAAATTAATAAAATAAAATATCATATCAAATCATAATTATTTTATTTAACTAAAAAAAACTATAAAAAAAAAATTAAAGATTCATTCAAAATGGGATTTTTTTAGCTAAATTAAAATAATCAAAAAATCGGATTAAACAAGTTTCTTCCAAACGAAGGCTTATCGTTGGTAGTTTGGAATCGGATACAAATTGGTACGGTTTGGGCCTATGCGGCCACCACGGGTCTAATTTTGATAATCCAAACCGTTAATGTGTAGGGCTTGTCGAATATTTCATTTCTGTAAAAAATCACATTAATCAGACATGGATAAACATTTGATTGGGACACATTTTTGTTAACAATTTATTTTTAAAATCATATTTATCATCGATAAAAATATGATTTGATCAAATGACTATCAATATCCGATCAACGCAATTTTTTGTATGAATGAAATATTTGACAAGCTCTACATATTAGGCGATTCGAATTATCAAAATTAGACTCATAATGAGCCCACGAATCTAACAATACGTTCTAATCCGATTATAGCCCGGAGACAAGTCTCATCCTTTGGAATAAGATCCTTTGCCTCATAAGAAGATAGTGAAAAGTTTGGAATGTGATCTTTAATTTTATTAGAAGTATGTATTTGATGTTTATAATAATAAGATTTAATTTTTAAAACTATAAACTAATTAAATATTAAATCATATGCTTATGAGTACAACATTACTACCCATACGTTTATGTCTACCCACATTTGAAATGAATGCTAGTTTCAAATCATTAAGATAAATATAGTGGATGGATTATACAAGTGGAAATTTTTATTTCCATTAAATTAAAAAGGATTCTCTTTTCAAAGTTTGTTTCAACTAAGCAAGTCTCTCTAGCTACTACAACACAAGGCACCAACTTTTCAAGAAATCCCATTACATTCCTTATCTCTCTCTTTCTCAAGAGGTTTTGAACTTGAACTTTGACTAAGAAACTCATTGCTGATGGATCCGGATTGGGATTCAGAATCTGGTTCAGTATCCAACGGTAGAGATGTGTTCCCACTAGAAGCATTAGCTTTTGACCTAGATGATCTTGATGAGCCGCCCACCGATTCCTTTGATTTCTTTCGATGTGATTTCTTTGGGAGGTCAGATGCATTTTGCGAAGATGAATCTGATGCAACACCTTTATCCTTGGGTTGTCGACTCGATTTAGAACTACTGGATGAATGTTTTCTCGACTGTCTTGATTTGGTAGATTCTGATGTACTGTCTACTGAAGTAAATGGCTTGGATGATTTTGGCAATTCAGGCATGTCGTGAGATGTAGATTTTTTAGATCGTAAACTTCTTCGATTTGAATCTACAAAGCATCAGACAAAAAGATTTCATAACAACTATATTATAAATATACAAATTTGTTGCATTATAGTGCCTAAATATTTTAGTGTGTTTTATGAAATCAACGCTTTTCGTATGAATTTTTTTTTATATACATAAAATTAAAATTGATTCGAAAAACTTATTTGATAATCTTTCTAAAAACTATATTTTGAGAAAGTTTTATAAAAACACCAAACTTTTTAAGCTATACTTTTACATGGGTTTTAAAATTTTTGAAACCTACTTCACACACAATGAAAACAATATAAAAAAATGGGTGTTTATTGAGAGAGAGATTTGTGCTGAACAGTGGGCTGAACTACACCAGCGCGGACGTGCGTTGGGTCGTGTAAGGAGAACTCATGGTGCATAGTTGGGCCGAGTCGGACCCATACGTAACGTGGTGTTGGGCTGAGCTGGACCCGCACTGAATGTTGCATCGTATCAAACCCAGTCGGGCTAGATCGAGTCGGTGGACAGAACTGTCCTAGCACTTAGGTTTTGGGCAGCTAGACCACGTGACAACTGAGCTGTAGATAGCTCGGGCTATTGTGATAACTCTGTTCCGTATTATGCTAATTGATCTTTATTATGAATGTGATTATGTGTTTGATATGATTTTGAGTGTCATTTATATGAATATATGTGGTTTTGAATTTCTATCTGTTCACCGTAGGAATATCTGTTCAACTTACTGTTATAAACTAAAAATTGAAGACCTTATCGGCCGCAGAAATCGAAATTAATTACGCCATTGTGATTAGCATAATTTTTAGAACCTACGGTGAAATTTAATTGAAAATTGATTCGGATCAAATTAAATAGATTAAATTGATGAAATAATGCTTAGTTAATTAGTATTAAAATAATGTGATTAGAGGAGTTTATATAAAGGGCCAATTACACTCTCATTTGGTTGTTTGGAGCTCAAAAATCTGATTTTACACCTTAGAGTGAGAAAGGGTCGGCTAAAGAGAGAGAGGGTGAAGGAAATTAAAGTTTTGATCTTGAAGCTTGGATAATTTGAAGACTAACTTAAGAATTAAGCATAAGTTTCGAAGATTAAAGCTCCTAGGTGAGTAATCAACCCTTAACTCATGAGTTTGAGTTGTGATTTTGTGAATTGAAGACTAAATGGTGATCAAGAACATGAATTGAGTTAGCTTTGATGAATTGGGAGCCAATATACACATGCATGTAAGAAATTGCCATGAATTTGTATGTTTGAGCTTTTAATTGCATAAGCTAGCATGAATGATATTGAACATGGAGAATTGGGCACCAATCTTTACATGCATGCATAATCTTTGTGGGTTTCATGATAATAAGTGTCATTTGTAAGATTTGAAATAAAAATGAAGTCAAAAATTGACATGCATGTTGATTATTGAAGGTGTGGAACTTATATGAAGTTTGAATGCATGTGTTTGATTATACAAAAGAAATGTGATTAATTTTGAGGATTGAACTATAATTTTGAGCAATTGGCCTCATATTGTTTGTGTGCTCATGATATATGATGTGTTTCCCTATTTTGGTAGCTTAATTCAAACTTTGAAGCCTTTGAACATCAAGTTTGAGCCTCAAGAACAATTCTAGATTTTCCAGAATTTGGCATGTTCGCTCGAGCGGGGAAATTGCCGCTCGAGCGGGAAATACGAGCTCCTAGAAGCTTTGCAAACATGGATGTCCGCTCGAGCGGGGAGATTTATGCTCGAGCGGGGAGCCATGTATTGAGACTTTCAGAATGAGCGTCCGAATTCACGCTCGAGCGTAAAAATGAGGTAACCAGTACTTTTGCAGACCTAATGGGTCTGCTCGAGCGGGGACCCCTGTTTCAGAAAATTTGTAAAGATGTTCTATGTTTTGTTTTCCGTTTTCTTTCATTTCTAAGTACTCTTAGGCATGCATTGAGCATTATGAATGAATTAAAAGAATAAGAAAGAAGCCTAAGAGGGATGTATGAATTAAAAACGGATTGAATCATTTGTGACCCATATGCGTTATGTAATGTATAGGGTCGAGCTCAAGGGTTAATCCACCGACAGAACACTGTGAGTAATATCTTAATAAAGATGTCTGAAGTATGTTATTTGTCTAATTGCTTATTTCTATATAAGTCTCATAAGTTTGCTACATTGAATTGGGGGACAAATATTTGTATGACACGAATGAATGGGCCAGAGGCCATATGACATGAGTAAATGGGCCAGAGGCCGTATGACACAAATGAATGGGCCAGAGGTCGTACGACATAAATGAATGATAGTCGGACATATGAATGATTGGGCTAAAGGCCGTCTAACATGAATGATAGTCTGACATATGAATGGTTGGCCAAAGGCTGTCAGACATGAATGATAGTTTGGTATGAACGATTGGGCCGAAGGCCGTCGGATCTGAATGAGTGGGCCAAAGGCCGTCGGGTACGAACGATTGGGCCAAAAGGCCGTTAGACATGATAAGCCAAAGGCCGTCGGGTATGAGTTAATTGGGCCCAAGGCCGTTTAATACGTCTAGAACTTTAATCGATTGATACATTAAATAGAAACACGAATTGGGCCTAAGGTCGTCTGGTGTAACTGTTTCAAAGATTGTTCATGTATTTTCCTTATTTGATATTATTCACTAGGCTTTCGCTCATGTTCATTCATGTCTATGTAGGTGAGCCAATGGATGTCCAAACCCAGCCTCGGTGAAATATGTGAGGAACAGTCAAGATTTTGGAGAGTCAGCCCAAACGTCTCATGAACGAGACTTGTCTTCGCCTCTTTTGTTCTTTTGATATAGTTTTGTTATGTTGGTGAAAACATCAGATTACTTTTGTATATAAACTTTGGGTTTGATTGACTTAGACTTGAATGAACCTGCATGTATAAAACTATGTGCTATTACTTATTTTGACGTGAGTTATTAACATGTATGTATATGGATTGTTATGACGTGCCATGTAAGCACAGCTCTATGGACAAAGTTTTAAATTTGCTTTCATTTGGCTCTTTTACTCTGATGAGTTATGTCTTTTATGGTTTGAGGCCGTAGGTAATCTCTTGATTACTGGCCGGTTATGCCCTTAACCCATAGGGGCGGGTTCGGGTCATGACAGCTACGATTGTGGAGACAAAGATGGCCAATAAGATCACGGTCAGTGATCGAGGTGCCGAATGATGTGCCCACCTCCAGTCGGTTATGATGGATCGATTAGGATCCAGCTCGGCACGAAACAACCAACTCAGTGTTAGTAGTTCACAAATAACAGCTTGGTCAAGCATCCCACGTGGACCAATAAAGAGAAGAGAGAAATCCACTCCTGCTATGCGTCAATATTGTTTGGCGGTGCGACAAACACTGTTTGGAGGTTTTGGTCTCTACACGTGTAAGAAATGTAGAAAGGAGCACAGTCTCCTGTCCAGAGAAGGATAACAGAGGTAGTGCGCCCACAATTTCTGAGGCTGCATGCCCAGCCTTCAAAAGGAGGAGCATGCAGACATTGGAGGCAGGCAATTTCGAACTCTCTCTCTCTCTTTACAGTGCTTTATCTTCTCTCTTATCTCCTAGTGAGGTAACTTGACCGTTGTAGGGGTTTTTCGGCAAATCCACTCACCGGGTATCACATCTTTGTTTTGTTCATAGTACGACAGAGTTCCAGCGGAGTGAAACAAGCTTAGAAGCAATGAGGTACGGAGCGAGGCAGATATTTCTCTCCCGTACAATTGGCGTCGTCAGTAAGAAGTTCTTCGACAGACAAACCTTGTTCTACAAGTTTTTTCGATTGTTTTCCATGGAGAACATCGACGAAACACTGCTATCCATTGTCGACGGAATCACTCTAGAGTTAGTCCGGAGAAGAGATGGCCTTCACGCCATTTCAACAATGGCAGGCCTAGAGGTTTCCTTTAGAGGGCTACCTAGAGACGCATGAGACAAACACACAAAGCGCACTGATTATTCGCAGAGTCTTGAGGGGCGTCGGCGGCAAGGAGAATTGCATGCTCAACGCCTAGAGCACAAACTCAAAGACCAGGACGCCCTCATTCGGAAGATGGTAGCTGAAATGGAGACGTTGAAGCAACAAATCAAAAGGAAGGGTATTGCTGGAGTGGAAAACCACAGTGAACGCACCCAATCTCGTTGCTTAGGCAGCTAGCACTAACAAGAGACATCCTCCCTCTCTATCACTAGGAGCTACGGTGTTGGCGATTCCGACCCACCGATGGATAGATCATGCACGCAGGGCCAGCCCTGAGGTGAGGCGACTGAGGCAGTCGCCTCGGGCCCCCAATTTTGAACAAAATTTAGGGCCCCCAATTAAGGGAGTGTATCATGTCATGTTATTTCATAATTATTTTAATATTAGCTCAATTTATTTATTTTTATGTTGTCGTGTGGTGTTATTTTAATTCGTGTTCGATTGATTTTTAATGTGAAAACTTTCACTTTTAGTTAAAAATAACTTAACAAGTGTATTGAGAGATTAAATTTTTTTTCATAAGTTGAATTTTATAAATTTTATTTCAACTAAATGAAATTATTCATAGAATGTTTGATTTTAATTCAATTGCATTTTTCTAATTAAAAAAATTGTACCTTATTATTATATATTTTTTATTAGATTGACTCTAAAATAGGTAACAAAAAAATATATATCTTAAATGAAAAAAAGATATTAACCTTAATTATTATTTTACATACTTTTTTATTCAGTTAGATAGAGTTAAATAAAAGATTAAAAAAATGTCATAGCATCCCTTAGTGAACATTCAAATATATAACTAATAATTCATGTTATTGAATTGTGTCATACTTGGATTCATGTTGAAAATAGTCAATCTTAACTTGCTAATTTTATATATTGCTTGAGTTGTGTCAAAAATTCTCATCCTTACCCCCAATTAATTTTGTTCTTATAGCATTGGTAAGCTAAAAAATAAAGATTCGATTCAACTAATTGAAGTTCAACTATTATATATATATGTATTTGTTATCTAAATTTTGTTAAATTGTAATGCAATAGAAATAAATTTTTATCTTTTTTGTTTTATCCAAACAATTTTTTTTTTTGGATAATGATATATGAAGGGCCCAATTTAAAAAATTCGCCTTAGGCCCCTAATCAGTTAGGGCCGGCCCTGCATGCACGCGCAACAGCAGCTACCGTCCTTTGCGTCCCTCAACGACATCGAGATACTCTTATTCCGCTCATTTGGAGGACTTGAGGGACATCTTGGAGGAATGTGCATGCCAAAGGGAGGCCCAAAGAGTATCAGTGCTACAGAGGCTAAGTCCCAGAATCCATTGTAGTGAGGAAGTGGCCATGCCGCAGCCTAGAGTGGTGGCTCTAGAGTCGGTGGACAGAGACTTGGCAAGACTCACCGTCACCCCGCTATCTCTAAAGATTGAAAGCACACCCCTTCCCGCCAGATTCCATCAACCTAAGTTCACACTATACGATGGCAAGACGGATCTGTACATGCACGTTAGTCATTACCAGCAAGTAATGGCAGGTCATCGGTGCAACGACGCCTTGATGTGTCTCATATTCCCAACGAATTTAGGATAACTGGGCTTGAAATGGTTTGAGTGGCTCCCGAAGGGGAGTATTAAGGGGTGGCAACAGCTAACAAAAGCCTTCGTCACCAGATTCAAAACTAATACTCGTACACCGAAGAAGGTCGACCTCTTCTTGGGTATTAAAATAGAGTTGGGCGAATCGTTGAAGGCATACAATGCCAAGTATTAGGAGACATACAATGAGATCCTTGATTGCCCCACAAATTTGGCAATCGCCTAATACAAGTGAGGTTTACCAGTTGGACATAGACTTCGGGAGTCGCTTACGATGCACCAGCCCAAAACCATGGAGTTACAAATGTAGCAGATTAACGAGCACATTCAAGTTGAGGATGATGTCGCCACCGTCATCGCAACCGTAACCGAGAAGGCAAATCTGGTTGTGGTAGACAAACACATGGCAGGAAAGGTTCACTCAGTTGGACAGGAGGATAACCACTTCGATAACCGCCCCGATAACCGAGCTAGAGAACAACATCGCGGTGCTAGCCGCAATGACAGAAATAAAGGCCGTGGGAATCACCGGGCTAATGCTCTACGCAAAAAGGAGGAAGATACCAAAAGAAAGTTGAAGGTGCGGACTAGCATCACAACGATCTTCAAAATCCCAATTTATCATATCCTCAGTAAGATTAGACGTGAGCCATATGTCCGATGACCAGCAAAATTGGGGGACGCGTAGAGGGGCTTCAATTCATGATACCGCTGCACTTTCCATGAAGAAAAGGGGCACTGAATGGAGGATTGCGTGCCACTGAAATAACACTTGGAAGAGCTGGTCGCAATGGGACATTTAGACCAGTATATTAACGGCGGCATGAGGGCCGTCCCATAAGGACAAACCGAGCCAAATAGGCTCGCCATATTGGATGCTGCACCCCAATGAGTCATCAATGTTATTCACGGTATTATCGAGCCAACACGAGTATGCAAGCTCAGGGGAATGATCAAGAAGGCCGAACATATGAAGAAAGTGCTCTCTATTTAGCCCGCCGTGAAAAAGGACAAGACTGAGATGAAAGACATTATGACCTTTTCAAGCAAGGACTTAGACATAATTCAAACTCCTCATAACGACGCCTTGGTTGTCACACTTCACATCAAGGACTTTAACATCAAGAGAATACTGATCGACCAGGGGAGTTTGGTCGGGATCATATACTATGATGCATTCAAGCAGATGAAGTTGGAGGACAAGGACTTGGCCCTAGTGACATCTCCTTCAGTTGGCTTCAACTCTCAATCGAAATGGCCGATCGGAAAGATCATATTGCCGGTCTGGGTCGGTCATGAAGCAGATGGAGTTTTGGGTGTTGAAGGTCCCATTGACATATAATCTGATCTTAAGAAGGGGTTTATTACATGCCATACAAGCAGTGGCGTCAACCTATCACCAGGTCATGCGCTTTCTTGGCCCAGCAGGGCAAATAGAAGAAGTATGGGAGGACCAAGTCATGTCGAAATAATGCTTCGTCACCGTCAATGGCACTAAGGCGGTGAAAGGATTTGTCTAGATAATAGAAAGACCAGAAGGCATGGAGGTCCTGGAGGACATGGGAAGAAAAGAAAATGAGAAATCGGTAGAAGACTTGGTGAAAGTTCATGTTAACGAGAATGATTCGAACAAGTTCTTTCTCTTGGACTCATCTTTGTCCAGCGCCGAGCGGCTGGATTATGTAACTGCCTCTTTGATTACCAGCTAAAGTAGAGGTTACTTTACTTATGTGCTTTTATGTGATTTGTCTGCTAACTTGTATGAAAATTATGTGCCATGAAGTGTTTGATGTAAGTTTTGCGTAACAGATATGGTAGGGTGAGAAAAGACCTGTCTAATTCGTTAAATTAAATACCCGTATGAAAATTAGAAAGTTAACGATTAAATGTTGGACTAGGTGGTTAGATCCTAATTCACATTAGCAAGACTAAGTTTGGGTTAAGCTAATTAGACTATAATGGCGAATGACTTGATTAAGTGAATTGAATTGAATTTAGTTTAAGCTTAAAATTTGATTAAAAGAATATTTGGACTAGCTCATTAATTTAGTAACTCAAGTCAACAAAAGAGGAATAGAGGAGTGTAGAGAGAGAGTTGGTGTATGTTGTAGAGAGACTTGGGAGAGTTCTAGAGGAAAAGGATGAGAAATGAAGAGAACTCTAGGGTTCAAGGAGAATAAAGAGGAATTGAACAATTTTCATCTAATCTTCAACTTAAGGTAAGAAAGTTTCCCCTATAACTCATGAATTTAAGTTGTTCTCATCATGGAAGTGTGAAGAAATGGGTGTAAGTTATTGTTATAAACTCTAAAGGTAGAACTTGTAGGAATAACTCAAAATCTTCTCATACTTGTCATCTTTTATGATCATTCACTTGTTTCATGCATGATCCTTGAAGATGTAGAATAAAACTCCATGGATTTTGAGTTGGGAAGTGAATATTTGCTTAGTTGTTGATTTTTGGCCCTAAAGGCTAGAGTTTAATTTTGTTGTATAGCAAGTGAGCTTTGTTTTGAAATCATGGTTAAGATTGAAGTTAGAACTTGGTTATTTAACTTGTTTTTGTGAGTTTTGGGTTTTGATTTGCATGAATTTGAAATTAAATGTATAAAAATGGAACTTCAAACTTAGAGCAGATTTTCGGCCTGAGCTTCAACTAGACCGCTCGTGCGGCCTGGTGTACCACATGAGCGGCCAACTTTGTTTTGGATAAAGTTGCATTTTGAAGTTCGCCCGCTCGTGCGACCAAGGCCACCGCATGTGTGATTGGGGCCATCACACGTGCGGCCAACAAGGCCAGTCCAACTTGATTTTTCCTCTGTTTTCTTTGACTTCCAGGCCTTCAATTGCGTGATTTGTAATTGTTTCCATGTGCATGTGCATTGTATGAACACAAGAGGAAAGAATGAATGAGATTGGATTAAGTAATGGATCAGTAACGAATAAGTTAGTTACGAATCGAACGGAAGGACTGTATATTAAACCATTGTGCTTTCATGTGTCTATGTAGGTCAGACGTCGCATCTTAGCCACGTGCTACACGGAACTAATTGTGAGTGACAATGTCATAAAACTATGTTTGAGTTATACTTCTTTCTAATTATTATTGTTTTTGTTAAAGTTGTTCTACCGTGATATGATGTACTGAATGAATGAGTCCATTCTATGCAATATGCTCACGTGGCCTATATCTGGGGGTAACAATACCGCGGTTTTATTCATGTGGCCCTTCCTGGGGGTAATAATACTGTGGTCTATATTCACGTGGCCCTTACCTAAGGGTAATAGTACTGTGGTCCATGTTCACGTGGCCTTCGCCCGGGGGTAACAATACTGTTGCCTATATTCACGTGGCCCTCGCCTGGGGGTGATAGTACCATGGCCAGAGACGTATGAGATATTGCATTATATGATTATGATTGAAGGACTGTCATATATGTCTGTAGACCTGTATGATTGCTATGTAATAACGAACATGCTATTACTATGTAACTTGACTTTAATGTTTAAACGGACATTATTTCTAACCTCTTTACAATTGTTGTTCACTGGGCTTTGGCTTACAGTTTATATCTGTCATGTGTCATGTAGGTGATCAAGCTCAAGAAAGGATATGAGGACATCAACCTATCTTCTAGTTGTCAAGCCAACTATTTTGGGTCTAACTCCAAGCTTTTTGGGTGGTGATAAATTCACCCATTTTGTTAAGTGGTCACGTGTCTTATATCAAAGATCTTTTGTTTTATGTATATTATGTAAGGGAATAATTCTTTAAGTATTGTATATGCTTTTGGTATTTGTATATGATAAGGTAGTGGATAATTATACAGTGATGCATACAGAGTTGGTTGTTCATTTTAGTTTTACAGCTCATTGGACGATGTCTTGTGATATTATTGGCTTCTGCCAGCCCCTTATATTATTGACTGTTAAGCAGGCCTTTGGTAATCTTGGATTACTGGTCGGTCACGTTCTAATCCCGTGGGGCGAGGGTTGGGTCGTGACAGAGTGGTATCAAAGCACGAGTTCTCTCGCACACATGCGTCCAAATGAGCTATAAGATGTCCAAGAAAAGGAATTAGGACATTGTATTGCATGTGTGAGTGTATATAGACTTAATAGTGGCATAACTGATATGATTGTGAGAACTGCCTTGCCTATGTTTATTATTTCTTGTTTTTATATAGCCAAATAGATGCAAGAAATGTAGATGATTCAAAGTCATCCGGTGCCAGAATAGACAGACTAGAAATGATGGTAGAAATGTTCACTGAATCTTTGAGGCAAAGAGAACAAGTTCCACCTCCTTCTCCACTTCTGGTGCAATCGGAACCGATTAACAATGATGGCATCATAGCCTTAACACAAAAGTTTAATAAACTGAAGCCGCCAACCTTCCAAGGAGGTCTTGATCCGTTGAAAGCCGAGGCTTGGATCTTGGAAATAGAAAAGTTGTTTGAGGTTTTCCCATGTTCGGAGGTACAAAAAGTTTTGTTGGCTACCTTTACTCTTGAAGAGGAAGCATAAAAATGGTGGATGCTAGTCCGAGAGGGCAACAATTCTATGACGTAGGCTCAATTTAAGGAGGTGTTTTATGAAAAATATTTCCCCCAATGTGTCCGTGACTGTAAAGTATCAGAGTTTCAGCAGTTGAAGTAGAGTACCATGTTCGTGGTTGAGTATGAGGCTAAATTCACAGAGCTTGCTCGGTATGCACCACATATGGTAGACACAGATTATAAGAAGGCTTGCAAGTTTGAAGGCGGACTAGATGTGGAAATGTTGGACAGGGCGAATGTTTTTCACCTAACAAAGTATGTAGATGTTCTTAATCGCGCTCTCATGGCCGAGGCCAATATTGCGACACTGAAGCAAGCTAAGGCAGCGATGACTGAGTGGAAGGAAAAAAGACAAGGGTTCAATTTTAAAAAGGAACAAACTAATTTTCAGAATAAGAAGCATAATATAGGGTCAACGATGAGTTCCAATCAAGGAAATAATTTGGTACTGCCGTGCCCTGAATGTAGAAAAAGGCACAAGGGGGTGTGTTATAAACTTTCCAAGGCTTGTTTTTGCTGTGGCAAAACAAGCCACATGGTTAAATATTTTCCTCTCTTATCCCAAGGCACAAACAGACCACTAGCAAGCTCGATAGCATCCGTCTCTGCACCAAGATCAACTTCTACAGCTGCAACAGGAAAAGAAACATTAAGGTAAGGCTGGGATTTTGCTCTTGTGCCAGGAGACGTCCAGAACACAGAGACAGTTGTAACAAACCCGACCCATGATTAGCACTAATTTATGCTTAAGTATGCCTAATGAGTAATTAAGAAGAAATCTTGAGTTAATTATATGTGCATTGCATTATTTTGTGTTTATATCTGTTTAATGAAGAAAGATCTGTTCATGTTTTTATTCGGTTTGTGAATTAAAGGCCTTATCGGCATCCGATTCAGAAATTGACTTGATTTGTGTGCTATTTGGAATTTTTAGAACATTATGGTAGGTTTAATCAAAATTTGATTTGGAATGATTAAATTAATACCCACTTAATTAGCCTTAATTAATTATCATTAAGTCAGCCTATATATGGCTTCTTATATGCCTTCACCCTTTCTTTTCTTCATTTCAATACATCTGAGCTCACACACACACAAGCAAAAACATGGGAGAGAGAGAGATATAGAAGAAAATTGGGATCAAAAGTTGGAATAGGGGAGAATTGCTAGGAATTATTGGAGATTTGCAAAATAATTTGGGAATTGAAACTTCCTCACTTGTGCAATTTAGACTCTAGGTAAAAGTTTTAGTCTTTGGCCTTGTAATGTAGTTGAATAATGTATGAAAACAAGTGAATTAGATGAATTCATGTAAGAATTGAGCTAGAATTGACAAAAGATAAGTCATTCCATAAATGCATGCATATTTATAGCATTTTGAAGTTGTTTTCAAAGATTTTCCCTATACATGTTGTAATTCTAGCATAAGTTGAAGAATTCATAACATTTCTCATCAATGGATCACATTTGATCATGTTTTAGAAGCCATGAACTCAAGTGAACACATGGATGTCATGTTCATACCATGTTTTTACATTTCAAGTTGAATTGTTACATGTTTGACATACTTTTGGGCCTTGATTTCATGAAATGATCTTCAAACCATGATATTTTATAAGTTCCTAGATGTTCTACAAAATTTTGGCCCAAGAAGATGAGTTTTGGGGTGTAGAATTCGAGCTTAGAGCTGGGGAGTGCAATATGGAAATTCCAAATTTTGCACTTCCGCTCGAGCGTCGGATTCTATGCTTGAGCATCGAACCTGTAATCTTGCACTTCCACTCGAGCGACCAGAAATTTGCTCGAGCATGAAATGCATGCTCCCAAAAGTTCATGTGTTTTTGTAGATTGCTAGAGCGACGAAAGTCATGCTCAAGCGAAGGTGTGAGTCTTACGCTCAAGCGGGAATCGAGCGTCCGTTGAGCGAGAAAATCAAGCAACCAATACTTTTTCAAAGTTTGCAGACCGCTCGAGCGAAGGAAGTTACGCCCGAGCGGACCCTCACATTTTGCATGTCCGCTCGAGCGTGGACCTTGTTTTCAACAAGTTTTAAAAAATGTTTTCAAATATATTTTAGCATCCTCATTCCATCCTAGGCATCCCTAGGCTAAGATTAAAACACTATAATGAGGATAAGGGCTAGAAACACACTAAGGACAAATGAAATAAGTTAAGTATAATCCGAGCGTGTGTTTCAATGTATGTACTTGTCATGTTTTGTAGGTCACGTGCCTCAAGTTAAGTGAATTGCCTACTCTACTCGTTTATTTGGAGTCACCGGTTATCTGTGAGTAATGACTTAGTAAGGCTATGTGCAAGTTAAATTATTTTCTATCTATAGAATAAGATTTGCCCTAGGAATGCTATGTTTATGCACTATGAATGATTGTTCATCTCTGATATATATATATATGACATTAATGCTATGATTCAAGTATGCTATCTGTACCCGGACCGAAGGTTCCTTAATGGAATTGGCACGTTATCTGTACCCGGCTGGAGGTTCCTTTATAGAACTGACAAGTTATCTGTACTCGGCCAGAGGTTCCTCTATGGAATTGACAAGTATGATCTATGATGTTCTGTATATGATCTGTTAGCACTAACGGATGATCTATGAATGATCAAGTATGATTCTTGAATTATATATATATGCATTGAATGAGATCACGAATATGAATCGGTTCTATACATGGACTTAATTACGGGACATCATTCATTTAACCCTTTACTTTGTTATTATTCACTGGGCTCCCGCTCACTATTTATATTATATATGTAGGTGATCAGGCACGCGACTAGGCTCAGAGTTGAGGACATAGCGACTCAATTTTTGGTCAGCCAGCCTTTGTGCCTCCCGAGGAGGTTCCCGATCAAGTCATGTTTAGAGGCTTTTTTTTTTTTTTTTTTTTTTTTGTGTGGATGTATAAGACTTGATTTCTTTTGACTTACAAAAAGGTTTTCTGTTGTATTTACGTGAAATGGCATATAAATACTGTATTTTAGTTTTAAGATTTAAAATTATCTGTCCCATGTACGTTTTCATAGCTTAATGGACAATGTATATTTTTTATATATTTTCTTCCGCAGCCCCTAACTATATGTTATCATGTTAAGAGGCCTTTGGTAATCCAAGGATTAGTGGCCGGTTATGACGCTAAACCTATAGGGATAGGTTTAGGTCGTGACAACAGTAGTGTCAGGTATATTCTCTATCTGTGCCTAGAATGCTTAGCCGACTCAAGATTTGGAGCTTGCCGCAGTAGTGTTTGCATTGAAGATTTGGCGTCATTACCTATACAGGGCAACATGTGAAGTGTATACGGATTACAAGAGTCTCAAGTACTTTTTCACCCAAAAAGAGTTAAATATAAGACAACGGCGATGGCTGGAATTAATTAAAGATTATGATTTACAAACCTTGTACCACTCAGGAAAAGTGAATACTGTTGCAGATGCCCTCAGCCGAAAAGCAATTGGAAACTTAGCTTGTTTACTCACCAGACAAAGAGAATTGCTCCAAGAATTAAAAAGACTTGAAGTTGAAATTGTTTTACGAGAACAAGGCAGGACTTTAGTTGCTATTACTGTGTAATCGGTACTCATTGAAGAGATTAAGGAGAGACAGCAATAAGATGAATTCCTAAAGAAAGTGCTTGATGAAAGAGAATCTAAATTGAGATCGGGTTTTATTTTTGAAAGTGGGGTATTGAAATTTCAAGGGAGGTTGTGTGTACCCAATGATGTTGACTTAAAGAGGCGAATTATGCAAGAAGCCCACAGTTCTAACTTTTCTGTTCATCCAGGGAATACGAAAATGTATCAAGACTTGAAGCTCAATTTTAGGTGGCCGGGAATGAAGAATGACATTGCCGAATTTGTGTCAAAGTGTTTACAATGCCAATAAGTCAAAGTCGAGCATCAACGACCTGCGGGACTGCTTCTGCCACTTCCAATACCGAAATGGTAATGGAAGCACATCATTATGGACTTTATCGTTGGACTACCTCGCTCTACTAGAGGTATGGACTCAATTTGGGTTATTGTTGACCGTTTAACCAAATCTGCTCATTTCTTACCTGTGAAGACATTTTATAATACGGATAAACTAGCTACAATCTATATTAATGAAATTGTGAGATTGCACGGAGTTTCTATGTCCATTGTTTCTTATAGGGATCCGAAATTTACTTCAAGATTTTGGCAAAGCTTGCAAATGGCACTAGGAACTGAATTGCGACTGAGCAGTGCATATTATCCACAGACCGATGGGCAATCTGAAAGGATAATACAAACATTGGAGGATATGTTACGTATGTGTGTGCTAGACTTCCAAGGATATTGGGAGACTTATTTGCCCCTAGTTGAATTTGCTTATAACAACAGTTTTCACTCAAGCATTGATATGGCGCCTTATGAGGCTTTATATGGCAGAAAATGTCGATCACCAAAGGTTTAGCTTCCTTGATGCGTATTGTGGCTATCACCAAATAACCATGTACGAATCAGACCGAGAGATTACATCCTTCACCACACTGAGAGGACTATACTGCTATAAAGTCATGCCCTTTAGCCTTAAGAACGCCAGGGCAACATTTCAAAGGATGGTGACAAAAATGTTTGCTCCTTTACTTGGCTGCACCATGGAAGCCTACATCGACGATATGGTAGTCAAAAGTAAGGGAGAATCTCAACATCTCGGTGACCTAGCTGATATGTTCGCCATTCTCAAGCACCACAAGTTGCGGTTGAATGCTTCCAAGTGTGCTTTCGGAGTGGGAACTGGAAAATTTTTGGGTTTCTTGGTTACAAACAGGGGTATAAAAGCTGACCCTTCATAGATCAAGGCAATTCAAGAGCTGGAGCGACCAAATTCTACAAAGGACATGCAATATCTTGCCAGGATGACAGCTGCGCCGAACAAATTTATCAGCCAGTCATTAGATCGTTGCAGGTCCTTTTTCAAAACTTTGAAAGCCAAGTTTTTATGGGATGCAGAATGCGATCGCGCTTTGGCGAAACTAAAGGCATATCTCTCTTCCATCCCAATCCTGGTCACTTCAAAACAAGGTGAAGAACTCTATCTATACTTGGTCGTTTCTCAACATGCGGTGAGCGCGGTACTCGTCCGAGCTGAAGGGATTCAGCACCTTCCTATTTTCTATGTCAACAAGACGTTGCTCCCAGCTGAATCAAGATATCTGCCACTTGAAAAATTGGCTCTGGCCCTCATGATGGCCTCTAGAAAGTTGGCGCACTATTTTCACGCCCATACAATAGTAATGTTAACCGAATTTCCACTCAAGGTGCTGTTTGAGAAGGCAAATTTTACAAGCAAAATTTTGAAGTGGGCGGTAGAGCTGGGGTAGTACGACATCAGGTTCCAGCCGCGGACAGCTATCAAAGCACAAGCCCTGGCTGATTTTGTCTCAAAATTTGCACCCGGCACCCACCCCGTCTGTTCAATAGACTTGGTGTATGACACCGAGAAAAAGGAAATGGTTAGTGCGGATTTTGCACGACCTATAATGTTAACACTGCCACAAGGAGATGAGGTGCAAGCAATAGTTGAGGAAGACAATTTTGAGCTAGCAGAGCGAAAACCAGTTGACTTACCAATCGACAAGACGAGTGCATATGCAGGAAAGTTGCACACGGAGCCGACCGATGCCTTGGACTTGCAAAAATTCCAAAATCCCTCCGATTGCTGGAAGTTGTTTATCGGGGAGATATAGAAACTCTTTGTTAATGGGGCCTCGAATAGACACGGTGCCGGGCTAGGAGTTATATTAACCTCGCCAGACGGATTAACCATTGAACATGCTATCACGTTGGGATTTCTAGCGTCCAACAATGAGGCAGAGTATGAAGTCCTCCTAGCCGGCCTGAAAAGTGCTCTACAGATAGAGGCCACCAAGCTCATGGTATTTAGTGACTCCAAACTCGTCGTTAACCAAGTCTCTGGTGAGTATGAGGCTAAGGATGAAAGAATGGCCAAGTATCAAGCGTTGGTGTGCTCCGAAATCAAAAAGTTTGCAGTAATAAGAATGAAACAAATTGGCCGCGAAAAAATAGTAAAGTAGACGAACTAGCCGGCTTGGTGTCCATGCAAAACACCTTCCCCAATCCTTTGATGATCGAGTTCTTGCCCCGACCTAGCATCGAGGAGCCAGAGGCGCCCAAGGTACTTGCAGTAACTTGGGGCCATCCTAGATGGAACCAATCATCACCTTCCTCAAAGATCGAATCCTGCCCACCAAGAAGAAAGAAGCTAACAAGATCAGGATTAAATCAGAGCAATTTTGGCTCTCTCTATCTGGTGCCTTGTACAAAAAGTCCTTTACTGGGCCGTACCTGAAATGCGGCCATCCCAGTGAGGTTGAAGCTTTTCTCTTTGAGATTCATAAAGGCATGTGTGGTAGCTACATTGAGGGTAGATCCTTGGCATACCAAGCAATTTTTCAAGCCTATTGGTGGCCATGCATGCAGGCTAACGCGTAGAAATATGTCCGCAAATGCGAAAAGTGCCAAAAATTTGCCCACCATATCTACCAGCCGACTAGGGAGTTGCTCTTCTTAACGAGTCATTGGCTATTTGTACTTTGGGGACTGGAAATTGTGGGATCGCTTCCAACAGCACTTGACAACCGCAAGTTTTTCATTGCCGCTACCGATTACTTTACTAAATGGGTGAAAGCCGAGCCGTTGGCTACCATCAAGGAAAAATATGTAAAGAAGTTCGTCTGGCAGAATGTCATTACTCTATTGGGCGTCCCAAAGGCCCTCATCTCAGATAATGACACGTAATTTGATGGAAAACTCTCATGGATTTTGTGAAGAGTTGAAGATCAAATTTTATAATTTTACATCGGTTATCCTAAATCAAATGGTCAAATTGAAGCTTTAAACAAGACTATCTTGGATAGACTGAAGAAACGGCTGGAGAAAGCCAAACGGAGGTGGGCTGAGGAACTTCCCAACGTGCTCTGGACATACCGAACTACCCCAAGACGTTCTGTGACACCCCGAACGTTTAATTAGGTATCACATAAATATTTAGAGTTATATATAATTATAGTGGCATGTGATGATAGACTATTAAATAAATAAATATATAAATCTAATTTGGCATTGGATTATAGGATTAATTGGGAATTATTTTGGGAGCAAATTAACACATTTATGGAATTGTAATATTAATTGGGTCAAACTAAAGATAGTAATAAATAATAATTTAACACTAAAACAAATAAATAAATGAATACAAAGAAATAAGCTAGTTGCCCAGCAAGGATTGTGAGCTTCGGCCCAAAAGAAAGAAAGAAAAAAAAAAGGCCCAAGTATGTAACAAGGCCCAAGTATAAGATTTATACTTATCTCAAATCTCATCTTAAATTGGCAATTAAGAACTCCACCCCTAGCCTCATTATGCCTCCTAAGAGAGGAGGGAGGGGGGTATGTGGCACTCCAAGTGAGCTTGGCTCACAGTATAAAAAGGGGGCAAGGGTGTGATAAGCGAATGAAGGAAAAAAAAAACGAAAGAACATAAGGGTGGAAGCCGGGAGAGAGAGGTACGTAAGTGAGAGTGAAGAGTGGATAGTAGGGAAGTTCTGATAGTAAAGTAAGGCTAAGGGTTATAATTAAGGTGAGTTATATTATACCTTGCTTTACCATTATATGTTTTACGAATGTTTTGAGTTACCATAGCTTATTTTATACAAGTTATATTTATGAAGTTATATAAATAAAAGTTATGTTTATAAATATTTCAATTACGTGAGTTACTTTTTAAACTCTATTTAGTTAAAAGGAAACTCATGGATATGTTTGTTTAAATTTTAGTATATATTTGACTATAACCTTATAAACAATTATGTTTTGTAAGTATCACCACGGGAGTCCCACGCCTTGGGGGACTTAAGTAACCACTGGCCTCTGTTTGACCACTTTGTGGTCCTCTGTTAATCATGGATCCATTGACCTCTGTTCTGACTGTCACTTTTGTGACCTCTGTTCTGTTCTGTTTTATACCGTGGTTACAATTAATTATTTACATGATTTCTATATTCTGCCACTTTAAATAAATTATTATTTTAAATTAAATTATGAAAATCTTTTAGCCTAACTAATTATCCATGGATATTTTGTATTCCCTACACTCTTGGCATAATATTTCTCACTCTGCTGTGTGTTTATAGCTGTTACCCTTTCAGGTGACGAGATGTAAGGGAAATCCATAACCCTACAATATGGAACCTGCATATGGACTGATGATGAATCATTGTTTTACTTTTATATATATATATATATATATTTGCTTCCTTTTGTCTCTATTCGGGGCTGGTCACTGAATAATAAAATAATGAAAGCCCTATAAATGTATTTCCTTTTTTTTAAAAAAAAATAGTAGTATGAAGTAAAATTTCGGTCTCAGTATATTTTTATTTTCGCTTGTGCAGCTTAATTTGTTTCGAATGAGAATAAGTTAGTAAGTCACGATTCCAACTCTAAGCCCCTGGGGTTGGGTTGTGACAAAGGTGGTATCAGAGCAACGGTTCAAAAAAAAAAAAAAAAGAAGTTATAACTAAATCTATAACTAAAACCATATAGCTAAAAAAAATATATACATATATATAGATATATATGGTAAAATCAAAATAAGATAAAATAATAATAAATATTTACATGTGACGTTAGTTTTCTTGTGTAAAATCTCACGTTTATTCTGGTGTTGTAGGATGTCAGAGATTTACCTTGATGATGCTTTTTGGAATGACCTCCAAGCCATCAACTTAGATGAAATCTTAGCTGAACACCCTGCCCCCGCCCCAGTCTCACCTGAGGGTTGGGGAGATTCTGAGGAAATAGTCAGGGAATTGCACCCAGGTCTTGGCCGGTTGGTGGGTCGGCCAATTTATATCCAGGTTGACCCTACTGACGTCCCACACTTGTTATGGAGGCACAGCCTTGCCCATACACGCAGACGTTTTCTCGGACCATCTCGCGTCCTTGGCGTCGCCCTGGGTCACGACCGCCTGCATTATATTATAGGCCCTCTACCCCCAGAGTTTGCAGCCATGAGGGGAAACGTGTACCCCGAAGATTACATTTTCATCACAGTCCCCAACCCGCTAGAGATCATTAATATTCAAAATGTTGACTTCGAAAATGATCTGTCATATGTTGAGACACCTGGCTGGATTGTCGACCGAGCATTTGTGGGTTATATACAGTCTATCCCCATTTTCACGGTCCAGGTAGCATGGGTGTGTTTTGGTGTAATCCAGTTAGGGTGGGAGTTTGAGCTTTTTATGCAGCACTATTTCCCCTGGTTTTTCGGCCCATCTGACCCACCACTCTAGATCTGGCTAGTGGAAAATCTTTTGTATGCTGATCTTGATATGTTCTAATCCCCTTTTTGTTGACTTTTGTTTTTGTTTACTACAGGGATGGGACACCAACATATTCTGACTAATGTAATATGAATTGTAAAATAAATAAATAAATAAATAAATATGTAATGTTGATAGTTTATATAAATATAAAGTGTACTACATGTTGTGCTATATATATGCTGCGTTGAAAATATAATGCCTCGTTTATTACTTGTAGAATAGCTAATGGTAATGGAAGTGAGTCATCAGTTAGTGGTACGGAATCGATGGAAAGAGTAATGGAAAGAGCGGTTGCTAGTTTTCTACAAGCCTTGCAAGCTAACATCAACAATGGGACGCCGGGACGGCAAGAAGGGCCGGTTACCATAAAACAGTTCCAGGATCTGAAACCCACCACATTTACCGGCGGCCCAGACCCAATGGTAGCAGACGCTTAGGTTAACGACATGGAAAAGATTTTTCGTGCCCTACCTTGCACCGAGAGGCAAAAGGTAACTTTCGCCACCTTCACTTTCAAAGACAATGCATAAGAATGGTGGCTTCTCACTCTGGCCAAAGAAAAAATTACGACTTGGGCAAGATTCTTGGAAGTATTCTATGAAAAATACTTTCCAGATTCATTGCGGGAACAGAAGGCATCCGAGTTCATACATCTTAAGCAAGGAACCATGACGGTGGCCGAATATGAGAGCAAGTTCACACAACTCGCTCGGTTTGCAGCATACGTCATCTCCACTGGGACTCGAAAAGCAAGAAAATTTGAAGCAGGATTGGATGCTGGAATAAAAGACAGACTTGAGGTCTTGAAATTGCCAACCTATGCAGAAGTGGTGGACCAGGCGTACATAGCAGAAAAGGGAATTAAAGCCTCGCGTTCTGGAGAACCAAGCTACAAGAAGCGATTCTGAGAAAGAGATAACAGAAGACCCGGTGTTGCACCTCATAAAAAGGTGAACATGGGCACAACCAGCTCAGGCCACCACGGTCCTACCAACCCCCGATGTGGCACTATTCCAACTTGTCCCACTTGTGGGAGGATTCATTGGGGACAATGCCATTAAGACACGGGAACGTGTTTTAGATGCGGACAGTTTGGCCACTTGCTAAAGGATTGTCCAAAGATGGTTAATCCTACAGCCAGCCCCTCTGGCCCAGTCAAGAGAACTACGGACCGGGAGGAGAAAAGAAGGACCAAAACCTCCAAGGTCGGGCTTTCGCCTTGGTACCTGGAAATCGGAAGTTACCGAAAATGTTGTGTCAGGTACACTTTCTATCCGTGGTCTTTTAGCTCATGCCCTTATTGACTCTGGGTCAACTCATTCTTTTGTTGCACCACACTTTGCCGCCAAGTTGACATCAACACCCAAACCATTAGGATATACATTGTCTGTGTCTTTTCCTTCTGGTAAGTCTGCCTGTAGTACTGATGTGTACAGATCTTGTGTTGTATTCCTACAAGGAAAAACCTTATATGTAGACTTGATTCCCCTCCGCATTGAAAACTTTGATGTAATCTTAGGTATGGATTGGCTGGCTGCCAACCACGCCTCTATCGATTGTAAAGCCAAAAAGGTCTCCCTCAAGTTACCAAACCAACCCGAAATTGTCTTTGATGGGGCTGAAGTTTCTAACCCTTCCTGTATTATATCCTCCATGGCGGCCCAACGACTCTTAAGAAAGGGCTGTGATAGTTATATTTGTTATGTGATTGATACACAAAAAGAGGCCCCTACCGTTGATGCAATTCCTGTAGTTCGAGAATTCCCAGATGTCTTTCTTGAAGATCTACCTGGTATTCCAGTTGATCGGGAGATCGAATTCACAATTGAAACCCAACCTGGCACGCAGCCTATATCAAAAACCCCTTATCGCATGTCGATGGCAGAATTGAAAGAGCTGAAGACTCAACTCTAGGAACTCTTGGACAAAGGTTTCATTCGGCCTAGTACCTCACCCTGGGGAGCTCCAGTACTGTTCGTGAAGAAAAAAGATGGCACGATGAGATTATGCATCGATTACCGGGAGCTGAATAAGGTTACCATCAAGAATCGATATCCTCTGCCGCGAATCGATGACTTGTTTGATCAACTTCAAGGCGCACAAGTATTTTCCAAAATTGACTTACATTCTGGCTACCATCAACTAAAAGTTAAAACGGAAAGCATTGAAAAGACTACCTTCAAAACCCGTTACGGGCACTACGAATTTCTCGTCATACCTTTTGGCGTCACAAATGCCCCAACAGCCTTCATGGACCTCATGAATAGAGTGTTCAAACCCTATCTTGATGAGTTCGTCATTGTCTTCATTGACGACATCCTCATATACTCCAAGTCACCAGAAGCTCACGAGCAGCACTTGCGAATGGTTCTACAAACACTACGTGATCACAAACTTTATGCCAAGTTGAAGAAATGCAAATTTTGGATCACTAGTGTACACTTTCTCGGTTACATCATTAATAAAGACGACATCTCGATTGACCCCCAAAAGGTTGTAGCAATTGTGGACTGGCCACGACCTACTAATGTATTAGAAATCCGGAGTTTCTTGGGTCTAGCTGGCTATTATCGACGCTTCGTGCAAGATTTCTCAATGATAGCATTGCCCTTGACCCAGCTAACTCAGAAGAACACACCCTTTGAATGGACCGATAAACAGGAGCGTTGCTTTCAAGAATTAAAAGGTCGACTTGTGTCAGCCCCTATACTAGCACTCTCTACCGGAGCATATGGGTTTGTAATCTATAGTGATGCCTCATACAATGGGTTGGGTTGCGTTCTCATGCAAGACGAAAAAGTCATTGCTTATGCGTCGCGACAATTAAAGACTCATGAGAAGAACTACCCGACTCACGATTTGGAATTGGCTGCGGTGATTTTTGCTCTCAAAATCTGGCGTCATTATCTCTACGGTACAATCTGCGAGATTTATACTAACCACAAGAGTCTAAAATATCTATTCACACAGAAGGAACTGAATATGAGGCAACGGCGGTGGTTAGAATTTATGAAAGACTACAAGATAGAGATCCGTCACCATCCGGGCAAAGCTAACGTGGTGGCAGACGCACTGAGCCAAAAGTCGATGAGAACTTTGGCATACACTCTCATTTCCCGCAAGGTCAATGGGTTGCTCGCCAATGTAATCGTGGAGCCTACATTGATTGGAGAAATCAAAGCACGCCATTGGGAAGATAAACTCTTGAAGAAAATGTACGAGGAACAAGGAAACACTCTTGATCCTGATTTCATTATAAGCAATGGGATACTGAAATTTCGAAATCGAATTTGCATACTCGACATCCCGGAACTCAAGAAGAAGATACTCGAGGAAGTTCATAACTCAAGATTTGCAGTCTACCCTAGCAACACAAAGATGTATCATGATCTGAAGGAACACTACTGGTGGACCGGAATGAAAAGAGATATAGCAAACCATGTTTCCAAATGTCTACATTGTTAGCGTATTAAAACAGAACATCAGAGACCGGCAGGGCTACTGTAACCACTCCCTATTCCTAAATGGAAATGGGAACATATTACTATGGACTTTGTGGTCGGGCTACCACAGTCTTTTTCAAAGAATGATGCAATATGGGTTATAGTAGACCGATTAACAAAGTCAGCACACTTTCTACCAATCAAAATCATGTACCCTCTGAATAAGTTTGCCACTTTATATATCAAGGAGATTATTCGGTTGCATGGTATCCCAGTATCGATCGTGTCTGACCGAGACCTTCGTTTCGTGTCTCACTTTTGGAATAAATTGCAAGAAGCTTTGGGAACTACACTGAAGTTCAGCATGGCCTATCATCCACAAACCGATGGGCAATCCGAAAGGACAATCCAGACGTTGGAGGACATGTTACGTGTATGCGTGTTGGACCTCAAAGGTAACTGGGATGAGCACCTACCTTTGGTGGAATTCGCCTATAACAACAGCTATCAGGCAAACATTAGAATGGCGCCGTACGAAGCTCTGTATGGAAGGAGATGTCGATCACCTCTATGCTAGACAGAGGTCGGGGACAGGAAATTGTTAGGCCCCGAAATCGTGCAAATCACAAGTGAGAAATTCCAACTCATCCAACAGCGGATTTGCACTGCTTAGAGTTGCCAGAAAAGTTATGCAGATACTCGGAGACAAGACTTGGAATTTCAAGTAGGAGATCATGTGTTTCTCAAAATCTCACCAACAAGAGGAGTGATTTGATTCGAAAAGCGCGGAAAGCTAAACCCACGTTACATCGGGCCATTCGAAATACTAGAAAGAATTGGTCCTGTAGCCTATCGCCTTGCACTACCTCCTGAGCTATCTAATATCCACAACGTGTTTCACGTTTCAATACTCCGACGGTATCTCCGAGATCCAGAACATGTCATCGACTATGAGAACTTGGAAGTTCGAGAGAATCTCTCTTACGAAGAACAACCAGTGCAGATTCTCGATCATCGTGATCAAATTCTCCGAAACAAGACCATACCATTGGTAAAGGTCTTATGGCGAAATCATCGCATCGAAGAAGCTACGTGGGAAACCGAAGGACAAATGCGAGCTAAATACCCACACCTCTTTGAAAGTTAAGGTACGTCAAGTTTGGGGACAAACTTCTAATTTGAAGGAGAGAAATGTGACACCCTGAACATTTAATTAGGTATCACATGAATATTTAGAGTTATATATAATTATAGTGGCATGTGATGATAGAATATTAAATAAATATATATATATATATATAAATCTAATTTGGCATTGGATTATAGGATTAATTGGGAATTATTTTGGGAGCAAATTAACACATTTATGGAATTATAATATTAATTGGGTCAAACTAAAAATAGTAATAAATAATAATTTAACACTAAAACAAATAAATAAATGAATACAAAGAAATAAGCTAATTGCCCAACAAGGATTGTAAGCCTCGGCCTAAAAGAAAGAATGAAAAAAAAAAAAAAAAAAAAAAAAGAAAAAGAAGAAAAAGGCCCAAGTATGTAACAAGGCCCAAGTATAAGATTTATACTTATCTCAAATCTCATCTTAAATTGGCAATTAAGAACTCCACCCCTAGCCTCATTATGCCTCCTAAGAGAGGGGGGGTACGTGGCACTCCAAGTGAGCTTGGCTCACAGTATAAAAAGGGGGCAAGGGTGTGATGAGCGAATGAAGGAAAAAAAACGAAAGAACAAAAGGGTGGAAGCCGAGAGAGAGAGGTACATAAGTGAGAGTGAGAAGTGGATAGTAGGGAAGTTCTGATAGTAAAGTAAGGCTAAGGGTTATAATTAAGGTGAGTTATATTATACCTTGCTTTACCATTATATGTTTTACGAATGTTTTGAGTTACCATAGCTTATTTTATACAAGTTATATTTATTAAGTTATATAAATAAAAGTTATGTTTATAAATATTTCAATTACGTGAGTTACTTTTTAAACTCTATTTAGTTAAAAGGAAACTCATGGATATGTTTGTTTAAATTTTAGTATATATTTGACTATAACCTTATAAACAATTATGTTTTGTAAGTATCACCACGAGAGTCCCACGCCTTGGGGGACTTAAATAACCACTGGCCTCTGTTTGACCACTTTGTGGTCCTCTGTTAATCATGGATCCATTGACCTCTGTTCTGACTGTCACTTTTGTGACCTCTGTTCTGTTCTGTTTTATACCGTGGTTATGATTAATTATTTACATGATTTCTGTATTCTACCACTTTAAATAAATTTTTATTTTAAATTAAATTATGCAAATATTTTAGCCTAACTAATTATCTATGGATATTTTGTATTCCCTACACTCTTGGCATAATATTTCTCACTCTGCTGTGTGTTTATAGCTGTTACCCTTTCAGGTGACGAGATGTAAGGGAAATCCATAACCCTACAATATGGAACCTGCATATGGACTGATGATGAATCACTATTTTACCTTTTTTTTTTCATATTTTTTTTTGCTTCCTTTTGTCTCTATTCGAGGTTGGTCACTGAATAATAAAATAATGAAAGCCCTAGAAATGTATTTCCTTTTTTTTTAAAAAAAATAGTAGTATGAAGTAAAATTTCTGTCTCAGTAAGCTTAATTTGTTTCGAATGAGAATAAGTTAGTAAGTCACGATTCTAACTCTAAGCCCTTGGGGTTGGGTTGTGACACGTTCAACCGGGAAAACTCCATTCGCCTTGGCTTATGGCATAGAGGCGGTCATACCCTTGGAGATCGGTATGCCAACCATCCGATCAGAAAACTTTGAGCCCAACTTGAACAGTAAAGCTATCGCCCTGGAGTTGGACCTGGCTGAGGAAAGAAGGGAAAGGGCGCTAATTCACATTTCGGCCTATCAGCAAGAGCTCTCCAAGAAATACAATAAGACCTTTCATCCATGTCTATTCAAAGTTGGGGACTGTGTCTTAAAAAAAGTGATGGGCAACACACTGATCCCTGGAGAGGGTAAGTTGGGTGCAAATTGGGAAAGGCCGTACAAGATAATTGGCCTGGCTAGCAAAGGGGCATACCATCTGGAGGACTTGGACTGCAAAGCTATCCCAAGACCCTGGAACGCAGCCAACCTCAAGCTGTTTTACTTTTGAAATGTAATCTTTTTTTCCTTATTCACACTTTTCCTTTTGCTGTTGCATGTAATGTTTAATGAGCAATGAAAAGAAGTGTTATATTCCCCTCTGTATTTTGGCATTTTATGTACCCTTTTTTTTTTTTTTTTTTTTTTAAGTATGGCTTGAAGTGTCCTACCATCCAGAAAGTTGTTTAAATCAATGCCCAGCTTAGGGCTTACAACCGAGCTAATTTTGCTTAATCCCAGGCTGATTTTTCCCGCCGTGCTAACAGTTGGTGTTATCCCCATTTGTTCTGAGCTGACTTTGTTCTTCCTTCTCGGGCTGGTTTAGCTCGCTGTAAGGAAAATAAGTGTTGTCCCCAATTTCGTCCATGCAACTGAGCTGACTTTACTCGTAACACCAAGCTGATTTCGCTCATCTTCCCGAGCTGAGTTTGCTCGCCTAGGAGTGAGATGGTGTTTTGCCCAACTCATGACTTGAAACCGATCTAACTTTGCTCGCTTCCCGAGCTGATTTTGCTTTCACAGCTGTAAGTTGGTGTTTTAAGCCCCTTAATTTGCAAAAACGAGTTAAGCTTGCCCTCCCAGCGGATCTACTTTTTGGTCCCAAACTGAGCTATTTTTTGTTTAGTACATTGCACGCATTTGAAAAGCTAGCCGAGTAAAAATTAGCTCAATGTGGAAAAGTGCATGACACGTCGACACACTACGAGCAAATGTCATCTTGGCCATATGCAGACTCAACACGATACATTTAAGCCAATCAGATTTATCTCAGCAACAAAATAGCGAGCAGTTTTGTCTCCGACATAGCACTAAAACAAAGGAAGACAAATACAAAAGGCGAGCAAAAACTTGGTAATTTTCATTCATAAAGTAATTCGATTACAAGAGTGGGGTTCATAGCCTGGTACAACGAGCAAACAAAAAAAAGGGATAGGAAAACACAAACGAGTAGATCCAAGCCAAGTTCTAATCTATGTTCACTGCATCTTCTTAGTCGGCCGCCTCCTTTTCAATGGCATTCTGCGGGGCCTCAGCTCCAGAATCCAAGCCCGGATCAGCGTTTAGCTCACCCTGGTTACTGCTCTGTGACGCCTCTTCAAAAATGGTCAATAGGGTAGCTTCATTCGTTACCTATTGAGCTGGCTCCTCTACTGCGCCAGCCACTTGAGCTGCTTCGATTAGCTTTCTTTGCCCGGCGACAACGTACGCTTGCATGTATGAAGGAATAAAGAAAGGTAGAGGGTTGTTGAAGATATCAGACTCTGACATCTGGCCAAGTTTTTCTACGACAGCCTTTTAGCCGCACTGAAAAAGATGTCCATGGTTTCTTCCACCTGCCGCTCAGACACTTTTTCTCCTTCGGCATAGCTACGGTTTTCCACATCATCAACCTGTCTCTTCAACTTGGCCTTATGAGCAACGCGGAGCTTGCGTAGCTCGGCCAGTTATCGCTCTTTTTTGGCTTGCACGACCTTTTCCTTCTCTTCCTCGGCCTTCAAAAGCTTCTCGGCCAGTAGCTCCCGCTTGGCGAGCACCACCTCATAAAAGGCCTTCAATTTCTCCAGTTCGGCAATTTTGGCCTTGTTATCAGTTATAGCCTCCCGCAAACTCTGCCTCATAGAGACCATGCATTCGTGGCCTAGATAATTTTTTTGTGTGGCTTGGGAAAGGAAACAATTAGTGCAATTAAATCGAGGAATAACTTGGCGACAGAGAAGCCCAGCTTCGCAGGAATAACTTACCAGCACAATCGACTTTGCAGCTGACCTGAGTACCTTTAGGTCGGATAGCTCCTGGTGCTTCTTCATGTTGGCCGGAAGAAACAAGCTCTTGGTTATCTGGAAATCGAGCAAATAGTCCTTGTCACCATAGATCGAATCAGACATGGTCACCGCTCGACCCTTGTACTTCAGCTCGGACGACCAAACTAGAGGGGCAGTGGATCAAATAGATTGCTCGGCCAATGTTCGTTCAGTTTGTTCCCCTTGCTCGCCCGGAAAAAGCTTAGTGGAGTCTTCGTCTATCAGCCTCTACTCGGTTGAAGCCTATCTTGGTCTCTTTTTCGACCGGCTAACAACTTGTTCACTGGCGAGAGCCAACACCGGGCTAGATTCATGTGCGGCTGGCTGGGATGTCTACCCTCCAAATTTTTTGGCCAGCTACGAATCACTCGGCTCACCTATGATCATAGACTTTATGGCTCAGATTTTGGCCATTTCTTGTTCGACTGTTAGAGGTACAAGTTTGATCGACGGAAGACTGGGATCCTGCTCTAGAAAAGGGGCACGTAGAATATCGGTGACCTTGCTTTTGCGCAGTGTAGTGTGCCAATAGCTCGGTTCGTAGCCGAACAGCTTTTGGGGTTCTCGCTCCTCAGCCGGATGTCGCAAAGTAACTCGAATGGCCTCTTGGTTGGCTCGGGAATAATCCTCTGCCAAGGTTGTGTCATCTGCACAAAATGCAAGTGTTAGATCGGCAGAAAAATCGAATACAGAAATTCAAACCATGCTAGACTGCTCACTAGCGCTCCCAAAATTTTTGCGTATGTACCAGCCCGATATGAGTGCCTCAGTGTCTTCATAATTGCCAAACACCCACAAAAAGTCATCATCATTCAACACTTTGTTCGGGTTGCCTTCTATGAGTTTTGCTCGGCCCTTTCTAAGCTTTAGGTACCAGCAAAAGCCCCCATTATTTTTGCTAAGTGTGTACTAGTGGAATATCTCGGCAAGGCTGAGGTTTAAACCGAGAATGCGGTTCAACGTGGCTACGCCATTTATTATCTTGTACGTGTTGTTGAAAACCTAGGTTGGGCATAACCTAGTCTATCTCAAAAACTCGCAGACTAGGAGCTGGACTGGGAAGCGAAGGCCACCTTCGACTATAAATACCACGATAAAGGGGTAGGCATCTAGTTTTCCCCAGGGAATGTCTCCCTTTTGGGCCAGCTTTAAGTAGGCGTCGTCTGAAATGTTGAATTCTCTTCGAAACGCGCCTAGAGAACTAACCATAAATTGGTACTTCCCCATTTATCCCGATTTTATTTTGTATGATAAATAGCTTGGTCAAAATTGAATGGCTCTGGTGATTATTTGCTCGGTCTTTGAGCCTTACCAACTGTGATGTTGATATGTGCCTGATAAGTCTTAGTTTATTTTGCATTATTAAAAATAAGTGTAAGTGTTAGCACAGTGTCAAGTGCGCGACTCGCAAAACACGGCTAGCTCGGCAAAAAGTTCTGTTATGCTCTAGTCCTAACTTGGTCCTCGTTTTAGCTCAGTGGTGGAGCCTAAGACGTTAGGCTAGTTTTGGGCCCTCATCCTAATCCCTTGACCCTTATCTCGACTAGATGTTCTTACAGGCTTTTAGTGTGGTCACAGTCACTTAGAACGACCACGAACCAGTTTTAGCCCGGCTCAATCCTATTTTTGGATCTAAAATTAGGATTTAGCTCGGCTTTGCCCAAAATTTACGCTATACCCGAAACTAAGACTACATACTGAAATTGAGAGAAAGGAGGGGCAAGGAAGCCCCATTGTGTTTTGGGTTTCAATTTCGCCTAATTTCTATGAACACTCGATGGTTTTACCCCAAGGGAAAGGTATTGGCAGAATACCAACGACCCTAGAAGAGAAGAACACGAAGAACAACAATGAAAAAGAAATAACAATGAGAAGAACTTATGGATCAGGATGCCAAATCGAAACCCAATCGATCTCGACCTCATTACGATATGCGTATTGAAGCGAGTGATGATGATAAATGATGGCGAAATTTGAGTGAAGGGTTTAGGGTTTTATGTAGAGGAGATGAACAGTAATGAAGAGAGAGGCTGACCTTTCATGTATATATAAGTGAGTGATGGTGAAAAGGCGCCAACTATTTGAATTTCTTAGATAGTGGGAGAGCCGTAGGGTTACACGGAACCAATCAGGAAAGGGCACGTGGCATTGAAGTGATGGGTTGTCAGTACGACCGATTGATTGATGATAAGACAACCGACACAAGTCTCAATGATCGACTAAAACGGATAGCTCGGTCGGCAATGGTAATCCTAATCACGCTTAGCTTGGATGGGATTAAGGGGCAATTGAGAGGGAGATTTGTGCTGAATAGTGGGCCGAGCTACACCAGAGCGGACGTGCATTGGGCCATGTAGGGAAAACCCAGGGCACATTGTTGGGCCGAACTGGACCTGCACTGAATGTTGCATCGCGCCAAACCCAGCCAGGCTAGATCGAGTCGGTGGGCAAAACTGCCCTAACACTTGGATTCTGGGCAGTTGGACCACATGACGACCGAGCTATAAATAGCTCGGGCTGCGATTGTGGAGACAGAGATGGTCCATGAGATTGTGGTCAGTGACCGAGGTGCTGAATGATGTGCCCACCTCCAGTCGATTATGATGGACCGATTAAGATCCAGCTTGGCATGAAACAACCAACGTAGTGTTAGTAGTTCACAAGTAACAGCACGGTTAAGCATCCCACGTGGACCAATAAAGATAAGAGAGAAATCCACTCCTGGTATGCGTCAATACCGTTTGGCAGTGCGACAAACATTGTTTGGAGGTTTTGGTCTCTACACGTATAAGAAATGTAGAGGGGAGCACAGCCATCTCCCCAGAGAATACAACAAAGGTAGTGCACCCACAATCTCTGAGGCAGCATGGCCAGCCTTGAAAAAGATGAGCATGCAGACATTGGAGGTAAGCAATTTCAAACTATCTCTCTCTCTCTCTACAGTGCTCTATCTTCTCTCTTCTCTCATAGTGAGCTAACTTGACCGTCAGAGGGGTTTTCCGAAAAATCCACCCGCTGGGTAGCACACCTGTGTTTTGTTCATAGTTCGACGGAGTTCCAACAGAGTGAGACGAGCTTGGAAGCAAGGAGTTACAGAGCGAGGCAGATATTTCTCTTCCATACATTTACGAACTTATTTATTATTATTGTTTTTGTTTTTAACAACATGAGAAATCAGAACTACAAATGAATATATATATATATATATTGAAATACCATGAAACCGATCAGTGAAGAAACAAACCTTCAGAAACCCATTTGATTTCTTGATTCATCAGTGGTTCCCCATTGGCACTCAATGGTGCTGATTGAAATCCTTGGGGGGATTTGAACTCCCTCATCTGTACAGAGATTAGAATATGAGAACCAAACTATTTTACATATAGATCAAGAAAAATGTTAGAAATTTTAAAAGTTTTATTAAAATTTTTACCAAATGTTTCACATGGGTGTGAGACTCACACCATTTAATAAAAATTTTGATAGAACTTTCAAAGTGTCTAGTATTACTCTAAATCAATCAATATCAAAGCAACTATTTATTAACCATTTTTAACACTCCTTTGTTTTAACGAAAAATGTCTTCTGTTAACTACTTCATTTTTTAATTTTTATATCTGGTCATCCTTAAAAAACAAATTTGTAATTGGAGAATAATCAAGAATCATATATACATATATATATATATATATTCACATAACTAGTCTTTTGTTAATCAATGTGTATGATCAAGATTAGGATATCCGAGAGACTGGAAAACCCCGGTAACCAACCCAAATCGATCTCTACGAATTTGATTGGTTCGGTTCTATTAATTGCATAGATGGTTCGTTCTTGGTCTAAAATTTACCAACTCAATCAACCTCTACAAGTTTGGTTGTATTAATTGCATAGGTGGTTGTTTCTCGGGTTAGTCTTAATTCTAATGGATGATTGGTTCAACTTTGGATAAAAAAAACTCAAATACACAAGATTGGTTGGTTCTGAGTAAAGAATTAATCCAAAATAAACCGACCCATATCCAATACCCTGAATCAAGATCATTGTTGGAAACAAAATAAATAAAGGAAAGAGGAGAATTACCCAGCTTGGTGAATCTACAGATGGTCCATCCCATCCTATGTGAGCCACATGCTTTACATCTGTTGGATAACCAATCGTCATTTCTTGTTCTTTGTTCTCATCTGCAAGATAATCATATGGCAATTCCCTTAGCATTAATCAATTAAGAGCTTCAACACCATGCACTCAAGATGCATTGTAACTACTAACTACCAAAAGATTTCCATTCAAAGCATCAACAAGAATGATGGTGTTATAACTTTAAATTTTCTCTTTGTAATCTTTAAAAGATGACTTTGTGGGCAAGCAATATCATACCTAACTTTGGGAAATAAATTTGTTGGAAATTTATTTATTTTGTACATTAGAGGCCATAGCTACATAAGGAAGAACTATTGTATGTGCCTAAATTTGAATCCTTGATCTCCTAACGCAGTGCAAATGTTCTAGCCTAGTCTAAATTGGTTCAAGAAAATTTAATCATGAAAAATCAACATATATATACATATTTTTCCATTTATCTTGTCTTTTGTTTTTTTCTTTGAATATACCAAGAAAATCTGCAAGTTCAATGGGAGAGAGAATTACAAACCAAATTTTTGAGTAATGTATCTTAGGCCTTTCAAAAGGCCCTTCATCTTGGTGCCCATGATTGATCAATATATTAATCCTCTTTTCTTTAAAAATTTATCCTTAGTAGCCTTTGAAACTTAGCCCATTATTTGACCTTCAGATCTGAAACAAAGAAACCAACAACAAAATTAGCCACAAACACAATCTGATTTACAAAACATGAAATAAAAAAATAAATAAAATAACCTTTAAAAGAGAAAACACAATGCAACACCATGGATTCAGTAGGCCATCCATGCATGCAATGTCAAGGTTTTTTTGTTTTATACAATTTTGCCCCGGAGCAACCAAATGAGTTTCTCTTTGGATCTGAAGGTGAAAAGAAAAAAAAAAGAAAAAAAAGAAAAAAAAAAAAAAAACAAAGAGAAATGGAAAAAATATTGATATAGAAAATAGTTTAACTATTAGTAAGTTTGACTAATATTCTATTGTGAAGATGTTAATGGTGAGAGAGAACAAAGAAAAGAGAATGATAATATTCGTTGATTTTTTTGATGGCAATGCATGGTTTGCTGTAAACTAACTAACTAATTATACCTGTCAATGAAAAACTAGACGCTCATCGAAATTTGAGGAGACGAGAACAAAATTAATAGATATTTATACAAAGATTTGCTAATAATAGTATGGTTTTAACGAGTCTTTTCTTTATTTTTATTTTTCTATGAGAAAGGAATGTTTACTAGGAAAGCGATGATGTGCCACGTGGCACAACATAGTAAGCCCGGCTAAGTCCATGGACATGGGACACACAATACAATATACATACATCAATAATTCAACAATATAGTACATGCTACAAAAAAAAAATAATAATAATAATTTTGATCATACATATCAGACAATGAAATCTTATTAATGTTAAGGATCATGAATTCAAACAAAGAAAAAGGCTAAAAAAAAGTGTATTGTTCAAATTCATTTAAAGTGTAAGTTTCATCGCACAAGTATTATATTTAGACCACACATTATTTTTTTTGGATTTAATTCTTGATCCCTAACATTATTGATAGAGCCAACTCTAAAAAGATTGCTCCATTCATGTTGTTCCAATTATAATTCATGTGATAAATTATGTAGTCGATTTTGTATTTGTAGAATTATTATATATATATATAAGGACATTGAAACTTAGCCATGAGTGGGAACATTACAAGCCTCAAGCATCATTTTCGTTTGATGTAATTTATTAAAATTGTTTATAATTTTTTGAATTTTTTAAATATAGTTTTATTTATAATTTATGAAACAAAAGTAATTTGTGGAGGCCGAATATATGGAAAAATCAGAAGGTGCGTACCATTGGAAAACTGATATTAATCAGCTGTATCCTACGAGAGTGGGAAATCGAATATAACAAACGTGCTAAATAAGTGTAAATCCTTAGGGCCGAATAATAGAAATGACAATGATTAAAAAGTATAAAGTAGGCCCTGGTCCCGAGGATCAAAAAGAACATGTATAAATACAGGAACAATGGATTGAGAAAGGTATGTAAGAATCACTTCACTTAACTTAGTAAACAAGCTATACTGATTGTCTGAACTAACTTGTCCGTCGGAGTGCTAATTTCGGCACCCCCGACTGGAGTCTTTGTATCTTTTCAGGTGACTAGCTGAGGATCACTAGCGTCTCCCAGGATCTGAAGAGTATTTCCAAACCACTTCCCCACAATTGGCGCCGTCTGTGGGAATACTCAAATACATCCATGGTAGGCGTGACTGAAGATCCTCCGGTAGCCATTGACGAGACCGCACAGGGAGATGACCTCACTCTAGCAAATATGCTCGAAAAAGAAACCATCGCTGCAAGATGTGCCTTGAACTTCAACTCACCAACGACTTCAGCGTAAGAGACAATGCAGGTGATCATGGAACAAGCAAAGCAGAATGAACAAAGGCTGGAGAACATGATCATTGAAAATGAACGTCTCCGTCAAGATTTGGCCCTCGAAGTAGCAAAATCGAGAGAAGCCATGCGCCAACATCCCGAACGACCTCCGAGGGCCGGTGGACAACGACCTCGAGCCCGACCAAAGGATACCGATAGCGACTCCAACTCATTACCCACGGAGCTCAACAAGAAAGGACGATCCGAAACTTCCAGCTCCTCCGAAAAAAGTCTACATACAAGGAACAAGCGCAGGAGGAGCAGTTCAGACGAAGAGGACCAGCACAATCCTTTTGTCCGACGGATTGCAAGGGCGGCCCTACCCAAGAAGTTCAAAGCTCCGTCATTCACTATTTATGATGGAAAATCAGACCCCACTGATCATATCTGTCACTACAAGCAGGCCATGACATTGCATACAGACAATGAAGCCCTTATGTGCCGAATATTCTCCAGCAGCCTAGGGCTATTAGCTGTCAGGTGGTATTATAAGTTGGAGCCAGCCTCGATCAAAAGCTTCTATCAATTACAAAAATTGTTCAGGGCCAGGTTCATCACCAACGAGGTATAGCCGAAACAGGCCGACTCTCTTTAGGCTATGCAGATTCAATCAGGAGAAACGCTCAGAGCGTATTCAGCGCTATTGGGAGTGCTTCAACCTCGTCGACGACGCTTGCAATGACTCCATGGCCATCACCGCCTTCAAAATGGGACTACATCTTGACAGTCCTCTTCGCAGTTCCCTGACCAGAAGATCCCCCAAAACAGTCTGGGCGTTAATGAAGAAAGTTGAAGAGTATTGCAAAGTGGAAGATGATGCCTTGAGAATAAAAGCCAGCCAAATGTCCAACAAAACGGCCCCCCTTGAAATTGCTCAACCAATAAGTTCCGTGCCACCTCCTAGCCCTGAGCCTCGGCAACGCACTAAATGAGACAAAAGGCGAGACACTCGCCGATCAAGCGATCAATGCTCCCACCAGACGAATGAACAATTGCAAGTCGACAGCAGGCATTTGAGGCGTGCCGACAAAAAGTACACAGAGTTGTCAGAACCAATCGCTGCAATAATGACCAAAGTCCAACACCTTCCATTCTTCAAATGGCCGTCAAAGATGGTGGGGCCGCCCGACACGCGAAGAAGGGATAGGCGGTGCGAGTATCACAAAGATCACGGCCACGAAACGGAGAGTTGTTACGCATTAAAAGATCACCTGGAAGAACTGGTGCAAGACGATCGACTGCAACAGTACGTGAGAAAGGGAAAGCCAACCAAGGCACTAGCCTTGAGGTAGGACTCACCTCCACTTGGCGTGATCCATATGATCTACAGCCTGCCTGCACCCTAAACCGTGCACACAATTCAATCGCATCCAATCCCCCAAAAGTAATGTATTCTGACTAAATAGCCCAAAGAAGCTCCGACAATTACTTTCAATGACTCCGATCTTAGCGGCACAACAGCTTCCCACATCGATCCGTTGGTCATTAAATTACGCATAAATCGGTTCACCATTGAACGCATTTCATAGACCCGGGGAGTACTTCAGAGGTTATGTATTACCAAACTTTCATCAAACTCGGCCTCAATGAGTTAGATCTGTCTCCGGCGCCTCACCCATTGTTTGGCTTTAATATGAATCCTGAATACCTGTTAGGGAAGATCATACTACCTGTTCAAGCGGGCTCCAGAACGGTCGAAGTAGAATTCCTGGTCGTAAAGCTCCCTTCGCCGTATAATGTCATCATGGGGCGAACCTGGATACATATTATGAAGGCCGTTCCAAGCACTTATCATCAGCATGTGCGCTTCCCGACAACCCATGGCATTGAAGAGATTCGTGGCTCCCCCCAATCGGCACAAGCAGAGATTTTATGAAAACCCTATCACTGACCCGACCTGTGGGCTTTGATACTTGTATATATATCACTTCTGCAATGCAAACCATTTTTCTTCGTTGCTCAATTCATTTCTCAAACCCCATTGCAACGCTCGTCATGACGACGATTCGGAGCCCCCTTTGGTGCATGTCATCTTAGGGCCGATTAAGTCTCCGGATTCGGAGCCCCTTTTGGTGCATGTCACCTTAGGGCCGATTAAGCCTCCGGATTCGAAGCGCCCTTCGTGGATATCACAATTGGCCACATTAAGTCTCCGGATTCGGAGCCCCCTTTGATGCATGTCACCTTAGGGCCGATTAAGCCTCCGGATTTGGAGCGCCCTTCGTAGATATCACGATTGGCCACATTAAGTCTCCGGATTCGAAGCCCCCTTTGGTGCATGTCATCTTAGGGCCGATTAAGCCTCCAGATTCGGAGCCCCTTTAGGTGCATGTCACCTTAGGGCTGATTAAGCCTCCGGATTCAGAGCGCCGTTCGTGGATATCACGATTGGCCACATTAAGTCTCCGGATTTGGAGCCCCCTTTGGTGCATGTCACCTTAGGGCCGATTAATTCTCCGGATTTGGAGCCCCCTTTGGTGCATGTCACCTTAAGGCCGATTAAGCCTCCGGATTCGGAGCCCCCTTTTGTGCATGTCACCTTAGGGCCTATTAAGTCTCTGGATTCGGAGCCCCCTTTGGTGCATGTCACCTTAAGGCCGATTAAGCCTCCGGATTCGGAACGCCCTTCGTGGATATCACGATTGGCCACATTACGTCTCCGGATTCGGAGCCCCCTTTGGTGCATGTCACCTTAGGGCCGATTAAGTCTCCAGATTCGGAGCCCCCTTTGGTGCATTACAACTTAGGACCGATTAAGTCTCCGGATTCAGAGCCCCTTTTAGTGCATGTCACCTTAGGGCCGATTAAGCCTTCGGATTCGGAGCCCCTTTTGGTGCATGTCACCTTAGGGGCGATTAAGCCTCCGAATTCGGAGCGCCTTTCATGGATATCACGATTGGCCACATTAAGTCTCCGGATTCGGAGCCCCCTTTGGTGCATGTCACCTTAGGGCCGATTAAGTCTCCGGATTCGAAGCCCCCTTTGGTGCATGACACCTTAGGGCCGATTAAGTTCCCGGATTCAGAGCCTCCTTTGGTGCATGACACCTTAGGGCCGATTAAGTCTCCGAATTCGGAGCCCCCTTTGGTGCATGTCACCTTAGGGCCGATTTGGCCTCCGGATTCAGAGTACCCTTTGGCACGAACAAGACAAAACTCGCCAACATCCGAAATAAGGTGCTTAACTGAGCATATAAAAAATTCAAAGCAAGACACAAATAAGGTGCTTAACTAAGCATATAAAAAATTCAGAATAAGACGCAAATGTTTGAAATAAAGCTTTTTATTCGATCAAACAGTTATTACATAAACGCAACCCGCATTTGAGCATGACAATTTTTATTTAATCAGACAGTTGTGACATAAACGCAACTTGCATTTGAGCATTACAATACCTATTTCCAATCTCAAAAGCTAAAAAGGAGAGAAGACGCATTGGTAAAGCGGCAGCGCCGAATCAACTCCCGTCACCCGGAAGTCCTTCGCAGTTTGCAATGCCTTGAGCCAACTGTGCCCAAGTCCTCCCCTGATACCATTGACAATGTCAAGGCAAAGATCCAGGACAAAGAAGGATAAACCCAATGGTCGTTGCCTTTCCTTTCGGGGTGATCTGCTTCGACGACTTGAAGATTCATGCCAACTTTTGGACGCTCTACTTCCCATACGGATGGATCCTCTCCCGCGCTCCATGGCAACACCAAGTTCGGCTGAACTCCGAGCCTCTCTAACTAACATCCCCACTTATCCCACCTTACATAAGTGATTGCTTATCTGCGCGAAGCGCCCACTCCTTTTATTTTCAATACTGCCAGCGATCTCGAGGCCCCAATCCCGAGGCGATTTCACTAACACTAAACTCCATGAGAAAAACGTCGGTTGACATTCGCCGCAACGTAGTTATCCAAACGACTTTTTGAAGTACGTGCACTGGCCAAAAATCTAGGCTCCGAGCAGAGTTGAATTTGCCGCAGCTACTCTACCCACTGGCTTTCGGCTTCCTCAGGTTATAATAGCCTCATTCAGGAATAAACGGCTATCACGTACGGGTCGACCCTGTCGATCAACGTTTATACATTCATTCAAACATATACAATAAAACGAAACGCATACATACCAAATACGAACTGCAACAAAATATTTTAAACGTTTTTTTATTCAATAAAACAAGCAATATATTACATAGTTTTGAACGTGATCTGCGTTTCAACCTTACAATAAGTATACTTATACGGCGTCACCCTCATCCTCACTCTTCTCGACTTCAAAAGAAGAAAATGAAAAATGTTTACTGTGGTAGAGTGGCGATGCCGAATCAATGCCCGACGCTCGAAGAGCTTCTGCGGCTTAAGATGCCTTGATCCAACCGTGCCTAAATCCACGATTTTCACATCAACAAACTTCTTCGGCAAGTTTTTCCTTGGTCTTTTCGATTCCAACTTTTCGGCCTTCATGGAAACCTTTCTCATAGGCCCTCCCCTTCGCGTTCTCCATTGCGAACATACTCGCCGTCTCACGATCAGCAAGCGCGGAACTAATGAGTCGACTGGTAACCCTTTCTTCCACGATTGGGTTTCCGTGCCCGGCGGGTTGTGCCTCGGCCGCCTTGGTCTTCCTTAACTCGCGCTCAGCCGCCTCCGTGCGAGCCTCCAAACTTCGAATACGTTCCTCTTTCTTCTCCATTTCTCGGCGGGCAGCGCGCAACCGCATACCGATTTCATAGGTAGTGTAAAACCCCTTCACCGCCCCGTGAATGCCTTCGCGAAATACCTCGTAGTCCTGACGACCTACCATCGATTGCTGAACCTCATGAGGAAAAATTTATTGAGCAAACTCGACCGCTACATTTGGGTCTCGAACGATCGAGTCCGCCTCTGTCATGGGTCTATTCCCCACAAATACCGCAAAGCTTAATGGGCACAGATTCGAGTCAGATCCCCTCTCGACTCGAGGTTGAGAAGATCCGCCTACTTGTTGGTTGTCCTTTGGGCGACCTGCTTCGACGTCGAGGAGACTGACGCCTCTCTCGATCCCTGGAACTCCTACCCCCTGTGCGCGAAAGGTCACCACCTCGATTCATGTCTCCACCCAACTCAGCTAGCATCCTCGCTTCCCCTCTGCTGTTAAAGAAGAGTCTGTTTGACATTCACGCGATAACTTCAAAAGCTGGAGTCAGTTGTTTACCATATTCATAAAAGTTGTACCCTTAATCGTTTATCCTTTACAGAGGTAGCACCCTCGAGGCAATCTCATTAATTGTGAAAACTTCAATCGCCCGGCGCCGACTGGATAGACCCGCCGGCACTCGAATGATCATGCACCGCCTAGGGCAAGGGCAGATTAATCAATATATTCGGCTTAAGTGCCCTAGCCGACTCATGAATCGACTTCAAAATGATCATGCATCGCCTGGGGCAAGGGCATGATGGATTTATCAATATATTCGGCTTAAGTGCCCCAGCCGACCCATGAATCGACAACAAAACTCCTAAGTTCGTCTCTTCCGGCGCCCGAATGATCATGCACCGCCTAGAGCAAGGGCAGATTAATCAATCTATTCGGCTTAAGTGCCCCAGCCGGCTCATGAATCGACTTCAAAATGATCATGCACCGCCTGGGGCAAGGGCGTGATAGATTTATCAATATATTTGGCTTAAGTGCCCCAGCCGGTCCATGAATCAACCTCAAAACTCCTAAGTTCGCCTCATCCGGCGCCAGAATGATCATGCACCGCCTAGGGCAAGGGCATATTAATCAATCTATTCGGATTAAGTGCCCCAGCCGGCCCATGAATCATTTCAGCATAATACCAACGAACTATTCGGCATACGAATGATAAGTCAATATTGCCAAGATATCCAATCATAGAAAGCTCAACAGAGTAATCATTCTATCTAAGGCGGTGAAAGGCAAAAATTCTTCACCAACATAACATCACAAACTGCGTATAAGTAGTAGTGAAACAACAAGATAATTTTCAATAATAAATTGAGCGCAGACAGTAGCCAATTTATATATGAAAACTACTCGAAACCAACAAAAGTCCTTAAAACAAAAACATACATTAAAAGGGAAAGTATTTCATAAAATTCGAAAGACTCCCAGATTAATCCTCAGGGTCAGACTCAAGTGGCTCAACGTCCACCTGCTCATAAGGAATTGGCAAAGCCAATGAAACCCCAACGGTATCAAGGGCCTTGAGCCACCCATGTTTGAACCCCCGATTCTCAAACTTGGGGACTTCATCTACGTATTCTTTGAAGGCGGCGCCTTTTCCTGCTTCGAATGCGGCAGAAGCCTCAGATTCTGCCTTTTTCTTGGCCGCCTTCAACTCTTCTAACTTAGTCTCCATTTTGTTAAGCGCCTCCTCGGCTAGCCTAAGCAATTCTTTGCTCGCGTTCGCCCTATCTTCGACATCAAAACGGAGATGATCGGCAGCCCGAGCCCTTTCTAGTTCGGCTTCGGCTCATACAGTCTCCATCGTGGCTCTCATCATCTCAAACTCGGCCCTGCTCTTTTGATTGACCACTTTTAATTGCAAACAGTCAATCCTCTCAAGGGCATCGTATAGGCAGCGCCCCAAGTCGGCGATCCTGCCGGCCGTCTGCAAAACGAGTTGGGATCGTTAGATACCAAAGGCAACCAAAATCAAAACAAGTAAAAGTTCACCTACCAAAAGGGCCGACTGTGCAGATAGGGCTACGGCTACCAAATCCAGCACGGCATGAAAGGATGCCTTATCAGCTGGTAGGAGACTAAAGCTGCCAGGCTCAAGGCTACCGCTGGGTCTATAATGATGGATGCGTCAGATGGAATCGGTGTGTCTCTGATCTTTGGCTGAACAATGAAAGGGACACCTACGTCCGATTCTTCTAAGCGAGGCCTTTTGTCGGCAAGACTATCTTCTGAACCGGCCTCTCCTTTGGCACTACGCTTCTTGCCCCGCTCTTCCAGAATTAACCGTTCTTCAATGACCGTTTGTTCAACCTCTTTCATCGTTTCGGCTGTAACAATCTGAGCCGGCTTTTCAATAACGGGTTCGAAAGACTCAATCAAGCCAGATCCAGAACGAGCGGCCTCGGCCTTTTTTCGGGCGACCATGCGCTCGGCATTTTTATTTCGAGCCATCTGCGTGAGGCTTTCCCCAGCCATACCTTCAAAAAAATCACTGAGTAGGTCTCCCAAACTTTCAAAAATATCTCCAGAAGAAAACTTCGCCCGACTCGAAGTGGACGGCGAGGTAGGCTGACTACGTCTGGCTGCCTCAAACGCCGAGTTTAGGGCCTCGTCAACCTCTTCGGCCTCCTCAGCGAACTCTCTGGCCGGTTCAGCGACTACCTCTACCACCGGCTCGACGTCTTGCCCCGAATCAGAAGCTTCAAGACCAACTTGCCTAAGGCTCTTGAAGCTAGGAAAGATAAGAGCCGCAAGTTGTTGATCGCCGGATGGAATCGGAATGTTGTCAGCGGCCGAAAAAGTAGTATAAGTAGGCTCGTATCGAAGAAGTATGTGGGCCGCTCTCCCTTGCTTCTGTACGTTTGGACGGCCGAAGTATCCGAGTGCAGTCGCAATCTGCGCAAGGACTGCTTCGTCAGTAGAAACCAGAATCTTCTTCAAATTATTGCCTGCAAAGACAAAGGGTTAGACACGGAGAGAAGGCCAAGTAAAAGAAAAGTTCAGCAAACACAAGGAGACACACGGCAACCTGGTTCACCCCTCCATCTGGGAATGGGGTCTAGGCGACCCTCACCTTCGCCAAATTCCTAGTTTCCTCGGATATTGACCATTACGTCATCCACACGCTTACCTGAACTGGCAAGCATGGTTACCAAATGATGGTCAGTATCCTTGGCCCTAAAAAAGTACCGCCCAAGCCGACCGAAAGATTTGGCTAGAGCATAGCAGTGCCGAATGGCCGGGATGCCAAGATCGATCCTGAGGCGCTGGTTCAACTCTACGATTCCCATTACGATTCGAAAAAAGTTCACGTTAAGCTGAGAGGGAATCAGACCCCAATAGCGGAGGACGGCCCTAAGGAATGGATGAAGGAAAAAACGGACCCCGCCCTCTACAATGGATAGGAGAAGAAAGACGATTGAATTTCGATCCTCTCTCTCCATATCCAGAGTGTTGTCCATCACTAGAGATAGATGAACATCGTCGGGGATGGAAAAGTGTCGCCGGAATTCAGCGACACAACCCTTAGAAAGGAGGTCTTTCAAGTGTTTAGCTATTTTCCCGGGGAATAAATGGTTCGCCAAAATTAAAATAACAAACAGAAAGTGGGATTGCAAAGAAAAGAGAAGAAAACTTACGAAGAGCAAGGGGGACGAGGGTAGACGGAGAAGAGTTGCAGCAAATGCGAGTCAGAGAAGGGATATCCGCTGGCGATCTAAGAGTCTCGAATACTTGACGAACTGTGCATTCGAAAGGATTGAAATTTCAAATCACAATAAATGCGAGACGCACGAATGAGGCGAGAAAATGTAATGATGAACGAAAAGCTGTGCGCATCCTGACACCTATATTGGGGTACGCGAAGCTGTAGACACCCCATTTTTGACTGTCCTCAAGACTTGGACGTCACCGCTTGAACACTCGGTGATCATCCATGTTTGTGTTCGTCTTGAGTTCCCGGAGGTCTCGGATACACGTCTTGCCTCAGGATCTCTCGACTTGACTGTTTTGTGTTTGGTTTTGCACGAAACACTTGTGCTTTGCCTTGGAGGGGGCAGAGAATGGCTTGTGGGCCATCCCCACACTTCACCGGTTATGGCTTGAGGCCATCAGCTGTGTTTTGTTGCCACCGGCCAAATGTTTGGCCGGCCAACACTATAGATGGCTGGCCGGCTATCTTTTTTTGGTCAATTGCATTTTTGGCCGGCCGACTACTGTGCATCTGCTTTTGCAGATATTTTCATGCAGCTGGCATGCACTTGGCTCCCCTCCATACACGTGTATGGAGGGATCTCCCTCTTAGCTAGCTTGTCTTGTAAGCTTACAAGATTGAGCTCTATAAGAGGAGGCCGCTTCTTCCTCCATGAGGGTTACAAAAAAAAAGAAGACAAAAAAGCTGAGGAGAGCTCTGATATTAGGGTTTTGAGTTTGTATCTCTTTTATCTCTATATCTCTCTCTCTTGAGCTTAGTGTGTGTGTTTAGTCTCATTTTTGCACACAAACACCCACTATTACACTATCCTCTTGGAGCTGAAGCCCTTGAAGGTTGTTTTTGAAGTTTTGGAGCTAGTTTGAGCCAAAGAAGCTGCTGGTCTTCCATCCTTGAAGAGGATTTACAAGGGTGAGCACTTACTCCTTTAAATACCCCATTTTCGCAAAACTTTTTTGACTATCTTGCATCTATTTTTGAGCTTAGCATATAACATATAAAAGTCTTGTTTTTGCCTACTCTAAATAGTTGTTTAAGGGTGTTTTAAGCTTTGGGGTTGTTTGACCCCTCTTAAGGCTTGTTTGGCCCTTGTTTTGTGCCATTTTGGTTGAGCTCCGGGACCATTGTGTTTGGGCCTCCTTACCACTGAAATCTTGAGGGATTTTAGAGGTGAGGATGGGGCCTTGAGGTCCTAAGAAGGAGAGGGCCACCCCCTCTCCTTGTTGTCCTTGAAAAGGGTCATTTTTGCCTCTTGAGGGAGCATCTAATTTAAGTGTATATTGACCATGCCTTAGCTGTTTTTTGTGCTTATTATATCATGATTTAGCACTATTTTGAGTTGGTTTAGGTACACCATGCTTGCTTAGCATACATGCCTTGTAATGCCATGATTTGCCTTAATACGTGCATAGCATTTAGACTACCATGCTCATGTATTTTGGCCAAGCTTTGTGAAGCTTATATGCATGTTTTGATGTGTTTGAGGTCTGTTTTTGGTCACTCGGGTCATTCATGTTTTGCTTTGCATAGCTACCATGTAATCCCCCTTTGTATGCCTTGATGCATTGACCATGAACATGCCATCCTTGCATCTTTCCAATGGTTTGGAACCATTTTTCATGACATTTCAGTCCTTGTTTCATGTTCACATGCTTGCATTTTATCACTCCTTTAATACTTTAAGAGGTTGTGTTGTATGCTCCATGTTTAAGCATTTGTGCATGCCTTCATGTGTAGATCATTTAGATGCCATCTAAGTGGTTTTTGGGGCCTGTCTTAACATGATTTAGGACTGTTTTGATCCATTTTTGGTCATTTGCTTCATGTGTCATATGATCATGCTTCAGGTCCTTGGGCTTGGTTGCATGCTTAGCTTGCATTAGTAGGTTGATTTGGCATCATTTCCTACATGTTTTTCAGAGCTTACATTGCATGCTAATTGTCCATGTTTGCCTCCTTTTAAGTGTGCTTAGAAGTTGTCCCTTTATGCTTAAGTGTTGGCCCATCAACATGTACATGTGTGTGTGTGTGTTGGCCCTCATTGCCATAGCATTGGCCACTGTTTTAGGCTTGTTTGAGGGCTGCCTAAATTAGTTTAAGTCCATCCCCTTTGCTTGTTTGCATGCTCACCTTGTATGTTTGCTTGCATACTTGCATGTACACATTGCATTGCCATGTTGCATATTAGTTCACATGCTTAGGATTGCATTGCATTAGCATGCATGCTTTGCCTCTTGAGTTGGATATGATAGAGATTGAGCCCCTTTGTTTGATTATGTGCATTGCATTCCATATCAAAATGCACACTTGATTCTTTGGACCATCATGCATGGAAATGCGCGATTGGTAGTCCGAGAATCGAGGCCCATCCTCCTTTGAGTCATACACATGATAAGGGGTGTGTTTAGTGCATACATTGCTTGAAATGCATTGCCATGCTTTGTTTTGCCCTCTGTTGCTGTTAACACAGATTCTGCAATAAGATTTGGCCGGCCAGCCATCTTCAGTGCCGACCGGCCATCCATCAGTGGCCGATAACTCAATTTGTGGCCGGTGACCATTCTCCATGGCTGGTGACCAATTTCCTCAGCCGGTGGTGTTTCACAGTGTGCATAGAGCATATCCTGGGACTTGTGTAGTCTTCAGAGGAGCAGAACAGCCAAAGCAGAGGCATCTTGTGCATGGCAGTGGCCTTCCGAGCAAAACCGAGCGCGCATGCATTGGACCCTCTTCCCAAGGCTGCTTATTGCTTAAATTAGATTAGTTAATTTGCTTAGTTAGTTCAATTAGTCTGTAATATTTAATTAGCTTGTAGGTTAATTAAATTGTATTATTCTTTCGGTCCCTGTGAGCGAGGGCAAATTTGTAATAAATGTGGGTGCGTGTGTGCATGTCTTCCAACCCCCACTTCTTTCTCCCTTTTACTTACCTGCTTTGATAATTAGTATTAGGACATGTTTAATTTAGCATACCTTATGCTATGCATGCATGCATCATTCATCAGTATTGCATGCACTGGGCTCGGCGCATCATACTAACTGCATAAGTATTTCAAATCTAACTTGAATACATGCTATCTGTGCATTTTCACATGTCATCCTTAGATTAGCCGAGCCTATTCTAGTGACATTCTGTATGCGTTGCATTAGCCACTTAACATAGACTTGGATCATGCATGATTACTAACATGTTCTTGTTTTGGCGCGGAGTACATTGTAAGTATTTTATGCTTTAGCATTTCACATGAGTATGAATGTTAACATGACAGCATACTTACCATGTGGCTAGATGCTTATGTGATATAAACTGCCTGAATACCTGTGGGTGAAGGTTGGACTATGTGAGTTGGAACAACTCATTGAAATCCGCATTTTAGCCTACTTGCGAGTAGCAAAATCTCAAAATGTTTTCCAAACGAACGGATATGCAATGCTTTGTTCCAAATTAGGCGATCTAATCTATACTTGTTTTGCTGTGCGCATCACGTAGTAATTTTAGGCTAATTAACCGGAATAAGAACGCATAAACGTTTTCAAAACAAGATATCATGGTTAGTAGAGGCCGATCTTAGGATCGGCGAGAGGGGGTGCTCATAACTAACATTCCCCAATCGTACCCAAGTTCCTGAGCCAAGGCAACTTTGGTAATGACGGACACGTGGCCTTAGGCAAACGAGTCAGGGTTTCCTAAATCCCCCATTAAAAATATTTAGGTGGCGACTCTGTATCTGGCAAAGCAGTCCATATTTGGCACTTCTTTACAAAAATCTGTTTTCCAAAAAGATTTGCCGGATTTGGACTCTTTGATTCAGATTAAGAACCGTGACAATTTGAATCTGAACTGTAGTGAACCCAAATGAACAGAACGGGATTTCTCTCCTGGGACATTCGGGGACGTCTATAGAAGCCGCCTAACTTATTTTAACTTTTCCAATTCAAGACCCAACACGCCGATTAACTACCATCAATGGGGAGTTCGGGGGGCAATTGTGGGGGCCGAATATATGGAAAAATCAGAAGGTGTGTACCATTGGAAAACTGATATTAATCGGCTGTATCCTACGAGAGTGGGAAGCCGAATATAACAAATGTGCTGAATAAGTGTAAATCCTTAGGGCCGAATAATAGAAATGACAATAATTAAAAAGTAGAAAGTAGGCCCTGGCCCCGAGGATCAAAAGGAACAAGTATAAATACAGGAACAATGGGTTGAGAAAGGTATGTAAGAATCACTTCACTTAACTTAGTAAACAAGCTATATTGATTGTCTGAACTAACTTGTCTGTCGGAGTGCTAATTCCAGCACCCCCGACCGGAGTCTTTGTATCTTTTCAGGTGACTAGCTGAGGATCACTAGCGTCTCCTAGGATCTGAAGAGTATTTCCAAACCACTTCCCCACATAATTTAAATATATATTTTTAAAATTATTAGAAAAACTAAGATAGATATTTTAGTTCTTTGTGATAATCAACTTTTTAACTTACAAAAGATAATTAAAATACTTTATTTATAATGATACAGCGTGTTCCAGATGGAACGGGTCGGATTGATCCACACTTCTCTAACCGGTACCCGAGGTACCAAGCCCATCGGAAGACCTGCACAAGAGTTCAACGGGGAACGGGGAGTCCCCCAGCGAACCCTCCGACGAGCAAGTTAGAAAGAGAGATGGAATGTAGAGATAGATTAGAGATAAAAAACTTAACCTTCTTCTTGTCTTCGACGTCTGCTTATATTCTCTGGTAATCATTTCGTTGTCTCTTCCGACCTGTCATCTTGGCCGAAAGTTTATGCTCTAGCTTGCCTTGTTCATGGTGAGGCCATTTTGTCTCGACGGAGAGGGGTTATCGCAATAAATGCTGTAAGGGACTTCATTAATGGCTGATGTGCAGTGCAATAACTTTGCAGGATCTTTATCTGCTTATGTGACTTGTCGTTCTCTTGCCATGTATTTAGATGTCATTGATTCTTAATGCCATGTTGAGTTCCAGTAACGCTGGGCCTTAGTATTTGAATTATGTATTAGGCCCTAAGTGGTGGGCTATAACCTTTATGGGCTTACCCATGTCAGTAGTCCTCCATTTCCCAGTGCAGCTTTAGACCAACGAAGGGAATAATGAAGAAAACGATGGTTGTGAAAGACCAACGGCGATGGGTGGCCGAACGGATGGGCCGACCCTGAGGACGGGCGACTGCGAAGGATGGCCAAGTGGTGGGACCGACCATGAGGAGGGCCAACCGCGAAGGGTGGCCGAGTGGAAGGACCGACCATGAGGAGGGCCAAGCGCGAAGGGTGGTCGAGTGATGGGACCGACCATGAGGAGGGCCGAGCGCGAAGGGTTGCCGAGTGGAGGGACCGACCATGAGGAGGGCCGACCGCGAAGGGCGGCCGAGTGGTGGGAGAAGTGGCGGTGCGCGAGGCTCGAAGAATGGCAGGGCACGTGGTGATTTGAAGTGGAAAAGACAGGGTAGAGGAAAGGGGCAGTGGATTGTGGTCGTACACGTGGCGGGATCCCGTGATGGGAGGAGGTTAGGCATTGGGCAAGAAACGAAAGGGTAGTTTAACATAGGGTGTTGAAAAGACAGTTTTGGCAAATTTTTTGAAAATTTTCAAACTGGAAAAATTTAATTGTGACCCTTAGAATATAAGCAAGCCTTGGGCTTTTGGTGTTATCTACTTTACCTATCTTTTTGCAGAAAATCAAAACGTTCCAGAAGTAAACTCTTTTGTTTCCAGTAAGACACCCCTGCAACACTTTGTGAACTTTCTTGTGCCCGCATCCGAAGCCATTCGCAGACACACAAGAGAAATAGCCCAAGAGGAAGTAGCAACCGCAAGGGTTGATCCGTTAGGCGACGACGATGTGGTGGATTTAGCGGAACAATATCGTATGGAGCGAAAGGAGGAGGAGTTAGCGAGTCAGGTAGTGCGGGCTCGCCCCAAGACAATGATTGCAACCGCGAGACCTATTAGTCAGGGGAGCCGGACCACTAGCACACCAAACCGGATAGATTCATACTTACGGCAAAGGAGTTAGAGGGGATAACGAGGAAGTACCAAACTCCCTCAGAGATAGGGTTTAGATTGCCCACATCCAAGGAAAGAGCGTCGGATGTGCAGCCGGACGAATTCAGCTTGTACGAGGAAGCGTTGCGAGGGGTTTGAGGCTACCTCTCCCCCAAATAGTGGTGGATGTGCTAAACAAGTTAGAAGCGGCGCCAGGGCAGCTGATGCTGAACGCTTGGAAGATAGTAATGGCCTGTATGAGTGCCTGGCTACAGACGATCGGAGGGACAGCAATGACAGTAGAGAAGTTCTTCTCCTGCTACAAGGCCTCCGGTCAATAAGAGACTTGGGTGACTCTACAAGCAATAGCGGGGCGAGGGTTGGTGACGGGTCTTCCATCTTCGATAAATGCGTGAAGGCCGAGATGGTTCTTTGTGATGGCGAACGTTGGGGCAGGAGTTCACACGACGTGGAAGGTCTCCACCAAATCGGTCGAGCCCAAGTTGGACGGGGCGGCTGAAGACCGAGTGAAGAAAGTGAGGGAATGGAGGGAAGAAAAGGGAGTGAAGTGAGACGAGCTGGTCCTTCCTTCAACGTTGTTTGCCCTGAACTTGGGACCGCAACCGTTGGGGGAGGATCCGACAAAGGAGGAGTTAGAGGTGCAGAGGAGGGCGGAGGAGGATGAGGAAAGAAGATTGTTCGCCAGAGCAGACAAGTATAAAGAGGCAAAGTTGGGGCCTACTCCGAAGCCGATCGTAAGGGAGCGAGTCCAACCGTGCCCCAAGCCGCTGAGGGGGAAGGATCTGAATGGTTTTGAGCCATGACCACCTCCAGTCGATCCTCTGAAGGAGAAGAGCAAAAAAGAGGTGGAGGCTGTGTTGAAGAAAAAGAAAAGAGTGAGAGAGAGGGAAGAGGGGCCAGTCCTGAAGAGAACAAAGGAGGTGATGGCAGAGGAGACCCTCGAAATGGGACTGGAGGAGGAGGCGGCGAAGGTGATGGAGAATCGGGCGACTGCCCTTGAAAAATGAGTGGAGGGTGTGGCGACTGGCCCTTTGGAAGGGGCAGAGCAGTAGCCCAAGTGAGGTCCTGTGCCTCAAGGAGAAGAAGAGAGGGCCAGGCTAAAGACCGCCTTTTACCACACCCCAACAGTGTCTGGGTGATTAGAAAGAGAAGGAGGAGAAGCCAGGATTGCTGCAGATCGCCTCTTGAGAGTAGTGGAAGACGCGGCCGTACGTTCAATGGCCAATTTCACTGAGGCCGAGCTGCTAAGGGGGTTGTGCTCTGCCCAAATGGAGACGACCGCCTTAGTAGGAGCCCTACGGAACAAGGCGGCGACTGCAAAAGGTGAAGTGAGGCCACTGAAGGCAAAGTTGGAGAAGGTGGAGGCCCAACTTGAAAGTTTAAGGAGGGAGACTGCATGGTGGAGGAAGACCGCGTGGAGTACGTGTGTTAGGGGGCTAGAAGAGGCCCAGAAGGCCAAGAAGATGGAGGTGTTGGCGGTGGTGCAGGGCAATTCAGTCGACCGTGCCCATGCTGAGTTGCTCGCGACCAAGTTGGAGCTGGAGACGGAACGCCGCAAGGTGGTGTCGCTCTCCTTCCAACTAGCTGGTGAGCAGAAGAAGCTGGAAGAGGCCTAGAGAGCCTGCACCATCACCAATGAACAATGGGATGATGCGATGACTTGCAACGAAAATCTGCACGCTCAGTCAATCAAAGAAAAAGAAGAAGCAGATCTGAAAATCGCTGAGCTGGAGAGGGTGTTGGCAAACAAGCGAGCCAAGTCAGTGGCAGAGAAAGTAGGGCTGGAGAAGGCTTCGGAGGAAGAAAAAGCCAAGGTGGCATCTAAAAGGGTGGCGTACCCCGATCAATGTGTTGCAGCAGTAGAGCAGTTCAAAGGGGTCCACCGACTTTCAGATGGCCATTGATGCCGCGATCGCTAGCAGCTTGGCAAGAGAGGAGGATAGGGGGGCTGGCCTGTCGAGAGCGACCGCTGGGAACCGGAGCGAAAAGGAAGTGATCCAGAGCTTCCAGCGGTCGGACTTCTACAAGCATGAAATGGTTGAGTTCTGGGACAGCGGCTAGAAAACTTTCATGCGTAAAGCATAAGAGCTATTCCCAGACTTGGACTTCAGCAATGTGAGGATAGACGAGGACGACATGGCCCAGACCCCCCTAAACGAGGGTGTTGAAGAAGAAGACCTTGCATCAAGCGAGGATGAATGATTGGTTTGAATAAAGTTTGTAAAGAAAATTTTGGTTGTTGTTGTTTTGTTTTGTTGTTTCTGTAGTGAAATATGTGTAAGTTTGTGAATAAATAAAATTATGAGTTGTGTTTTTCATACTATTATCTTTATTTTTTGTGGATCTGAAAAGAATGAGAATGGTCATTCACATAAGGTTTGTGTAAAAATCATAGTAAAGGTTGAGAAGTAGGAAGCCAGTCTAACTTGTGAGAATGTTAAGAAATGTGAAGTGTTAAATCACGACCCAGCAGGGAGCCATTCTAACTTGTAAAACGTTGAAATGTAAAGGTCTTAAAATGTGAAGTTTTAAGGCATGTTGTAAGAGTGTTGAGAAATGAAAAACTGGGTCGGGAAATGAAAATTAAAAAATGTAAAGAATGTTAAGAGGTGAAAAGCATGGTCCTGAAATTTGACTAAGTATGGCGACTATGCCACAAACATGAAGTTGCAAGAATGGCTTTGGCCGAGCTTTTCATGCTCAATCTGGCTGAGGCTTCAAGTAACTCAGTCTGGCTGAGCTCTTCATGCTTAGTCTGGCTGAGGCTTCAAGTAACTCAGTCTGGCTAAACTCTTCATGCTCAGTATGGCTGAGGCTTTAAGTAGGGCGTTATTCAAATACCACACAGATAACTGAGATATAAGATTGTTGTCATTTAAAGTGTAGCCCATTGATCACAAATTTACACCATGTGAGAAAAGAATAAAGACATCCCAGTGTGTAGACTGTCAAAAAGGAAAATACAGCAATTCATCAGTTAGCCGAAAGTCTATGCTCTAGCTTGCCTTGTTCATGGTGAGGCTGTTCTGTCTCGACGGGGAGGGGTTATCGCAATAAATGTTGTAAGGGACTTCATTAATGGCTGATGTGTAGTGCAATAACTTTGCAGGATCTTTGTCTGCTTATGTGGCTTGTCCTTCTCTTGCCACGTGTTCAGATGTCATTGGTTCTTAATGTCATGTTGAGTTCCAACAACGCTGGGCCTTAGTATTTGAATTATGTATTGGGCCCTAAGTGGTGGGCTATAACCTTTATGGGCTTACCCATGTCAGTAGCGAGAAGCCAGTCACGTCAGTTTGGTGGCCATGCAGGTCGTCCGGCAAACTCTTCTGTTGTTTGCTGCCCAGTCCGCTGGGAGGTTATGTTAGGGCAATCCCACATCGCCTGGGAGGGACATTTGCAACCAACTTATAAGCGTACTGGCCCCTTCCACCTTGTAAGAGGCCTTTTAAAGCCATGAGGCCGACGGGCGTCGTTTCGCCACCTCGCTAGAGCGGACAATATCTTACCGAGGCGCGAGAAGCCAGTCACGTCAATTTATATGAAGTCAACTCTTGAAAACATAGGCTACTGACTTTTTGAGGAAATATAAACTGCATTTATACACGAACTAAACAAAGAGTTGAAATATACAAGAAGTTAATAGATATAATTAGAAGAGCATCGGCTGGAAAATAAAAAGAAATAAACCCAAACGGCTACCCAAAACGAAGACACCCCGGGCCACAACCAAAAAATACATCGAACTTCTGCAAGAAAACCAAAAATCATAAGATAGAGTACAAAATTAAGGGTGAGCATGGTTCGGATTGGTCCGAATTGAGGTAAAATCAGGACCAATCCCTTATCTACGATTTTTGAAAAATTAGAACCAATCCAATCTTTTTAAATCGTGGAACCAATCCGAACCAATCCGTTTAAACACGGATTTGATCGGTTTAGGATCACGGATTCACATAATTAAATAACAAAAAAAAATTAAATATTTTAATTTCATAAAAACATAAACATTACATCAAACAAAAGCAATTAATAAAAGCAACAAACAAAAGTAATAAAACTGGATACATATTACACAAAGCAGAGTTCTCCTCTGTATTAAAACTAAACATAGCATCAAACAAAAGCCATAAGAAATGATGTTATGTGGGAGGGTCTATAATATAAATATAAACTATTTGTATATGATTCAGATCGGTTCCAATCCGAAATCATGGGGTTCAATCCGGAATCGATCTGTGGCCTACGGATTTTTAAATTTTCAATTCGGAACCAAACCACGGATTCAAAAAATCAATCTAAACCTACCGAATTAAACTGCATCAAATCAAATTACGGATTATACGGATTTCTTACTCAGCCCTCCACAAAACAGCAAGGACATAATTAAAAGATGCCGGCACTCTCTTTCTCTTGCCATGAGACTACTGACTTAAATGGAAGGTTAGTGTAACGACCCCAAAATCCGTATCCAAAATTACTTTTATGTCATCGTAGGTTAATGCATTTTAATTTAGTGATATCTATTCAATTGAGGAATTATCTGTTGAGTTACGGCTTTAAAATTGAAATTACCGACCTTTACGGGTTTAGAAATCAAAATTGAATACTTGGGTATGTTAATGGGAATTTTTAGAACTATTTAGGAAAATTAATTAGAAATCTAATTTGTCTGATTCGTTAATGTACGTTTGGGTGGTTAACTTGGTACTGCAAATTGAAGGCCTTAGAGGCTTCAGAAATCATAATAGAGGACATATTTATTATCAGCACAATTTTTAGAGTCACCTAGAAAGTTTAATTCAAATTTGATTTCGTGCGATTCGTAAGGCCGCATTTGGCCCTCCCTATTGTGTTAAGCCTATGTGTGTGTATATTTATATATATAGAGACATGTTATTTGAGTTGGGAACTCAAGATATTTGAGCCAAAAATATCTAAGGTAGAAAAAGAGAGGGGGAGAGAATGAGAGACAAATTCTCTAAGAAAAGCTCAACATTCATGGATGATTGAAGAGAATTAAAGAGAAAGGAAGAAGATCAACCTTAAAGCTTGGAAGATTGAAGAGATCAAAGGGAAAAAGGAAAGGTTGAAGATAAGGTATGTGGCTCTAACTATCATCTTTGTAGATAATTCATCTACTACATGAAATCAAAGATTAACTTGGAAGTTTAATATGTAAATGAACAAGTGTGTTGGGTTATGAGTGGATTGGGTTGAATTCAAGGAATTGAACCTTGATTTCCCTTAATTTGTTTGATGTGGGTTCAATCTTAAGAATGATTTATAGTATAACAAGATTTGATGTGAGAATCAACCAAGTGTGAGATGTATTTGCATGATTTGAGCATATATAAAGTTTGAATATATGGAAAAAATGAGACTTGGATTCCTAACTTGAGGCAAAGATTGATTTATTTGAGATGAAATTACACTTGATTAATGATAGTTTATTATGTTATGGGGCAATTTTACATGTTTTTGAGTGATTTATGTTAGAAACCAAGCTTAAAAATGGAAAGACTAAATGTTGGAGCAAAAACCATTTTCAGATTGTCTGATTTTGCCCAAACCGCACGAGCGGCCACGGGCACCGCACGAGCAGAACATGAAGAAAAAAAGAGGTTTTCATTCTGCTCTTTGGGCACTCGAGCAGTCGATTTTTCCGCTCGAGCGGATTTGGGCCGCACGAGCGGTCCAATTGGGCGCACGTGCGACCAACCCTGTTTCAGCTTATACCTGGTAACTTTGAATAAGCATATCTTTTGCATCCGGACTCCGTTTTGAGTGATTCTTGAGCCTAAAATCAAGCCCCGGAAGTCTAGTTTCCACTGGTGGTAGTCTCACTCCCAAATTCTAAATACAGAAATAGTTATTCCCAAATTAGTGAGAGTTGCTCACTTTCTGTCTACCGATTTTGTACCATTTCCTCGCTCAAACTATTTTCCATCGATCCCTCCTATTTTCTGAGACATGGATTATAACTTATTGAGGCATAATGAGCTTGGTACAACCATGGCTAATTGATTAAATGGTCAAAGAGAATAAGTAAAGGATCGATTATAATCTCATATTATGTGTTGTGCATTGTGCTTGTAGGTCGAGTCGAGGACATCGTCCCATTACTACTGGGAGCCGATCACTGTGAGTAATAGTAGTGTAACAATATGTTTGATTTACTTCCTGTGATTATGATTTAGGTATTGTTATTTGCAAATGGTCTATTCCATTGATATTGTGCTTTGATTCAATTAATGGATATGCTTGAATAATGGCATTGATATGGACCTAAGGTCATTCTGTCCCTAGTAATAGACGGGGGCCCGAGGCCGTTATGATGTGAATTGTTCTATCCCTATTAATGCAGTGATACATTTGCCTTCTGTTAATAGTTATTATTAATGTTTTGTTATCCGCAAAACAACTATGTCGACTTGTAATAAACCATGGGAAAATCTTTGTGCACTATTGAGTAATAGTACTGTAACAGTACGTTTTGCTTACTGTTAATAGTTAATACTGATGTTCTGTTATCTGTAAGTTAATTATCTGAATTCATGATGAACAAATGAAACATATGTGTATTACGGAATAATGATATCTTTGTGTATCTAGAATCGTTCTGTTTTGCTAATGATGGGCCCGAGGCCAATCTGTATTATATCTGGGCTTACAGCCGATCTGTATTATATCTGGGCTTACAGCCATTCTGTATTATATTTGGGCTTACAACCGTCCTGTATCATATTTAGGCTTACAGTCACTCTGTATTATATATTGGCCTGAGGTTGTTTTAAAATATGATTATGAATAAGATCTGTGTATGGTTTGATATATATGTTTACATTCTTTAAGCCTATACCCGTTTAACTCACCTCCTTACATTGCTATTATTCACTGAGCCTTGCTCACTCCATTTTTATGTATATTTATGTAGGTGAGCCATCGGAGATTGACACTAGAATTGTATTGAGGTCTTCCTGTCTGCCAAGCCGCCTGGGGTACGCCTCCGTGTTGAGGCCTTAATTTGTGTTGGGAGTCATATAAATTATTAAATCTTATGTAAGTGTGTGTAAGATCTATATAAATTCTATGATTGTATGTATAACTCTAGGAATGTATTTAAATGCTTAAATCCATTTAAACCATCATGTATGCACAAGCTCAATGGATGTTGTCTTTTATTGATATTGCTTCCGCTTAAGGCCCCGTATGTGGTTAAATATTATTTTAAAATTCTGTTTTGAGGTCTATGTACAAGTCGGTCATGGACCAAACTTTTAGGGGCGGGTTTGAGTCGTGACAGTTAGCATCAACTCTTTCCCACAAGAATCATTGTCACTCCAACATCATCATCTAATAACAACAAATTTGTTGTTTATAGCAATTTAGCATGAATAATATTATATGTATCAATTAATACACTAATTAGTATATTAACAGATGATTTGACATGATTTTAAAGATTTTGGTATTTGTAATATATATAATAAGTGAAGTTAGTAATAATGTCATAACGTATGTTAGTACACTAGTTAATATACTAATTGGTGTATGAAACACCACTGATTTAGCATATAGGTGTTAGACAAGAATCTAGGAGCAAGTCAAGAGCCTTTCTCTCCATCAATTGGAATTGACTTTAATAATCTATTTCTTCTTCTCTTTTTTTTTTAATACCTAATTGGTTTGATAAAATTTATGTTCTAAAATTATTTAAAATTTACTCATAAGATGCGATTATAAATTGATTCTCTATTTATCATAACTCATGTTAACCAAAGATGATATTAACCATAGATGTGTAATTTTTAAATTGATTTGTCAATGTACTTTTTTATTGCTTGATATGTTGAGATTCTCAAAATCTTAACAGAGATTTTTTTTTTTTTAAATAAATAAATTATAACTCAGTTATCACTACAAGAAAATACACAATTGGCGACCACTTTTGCCGACTAAAAATATTTTGGTTGCCAAAAGTTATGGAATTGGCGACCAAAAATTATGTTAGTCGGTAAAAGTACAATATTTACCTACTAAATTTTTTTAGTCGGGGTATATTAATTTTTGGCGACTAAAAAAAAATTTAGTAAGAATCTCACAATTGGCAACTAAAAAAAATTTAGTCGCCAAATTTGCCACAATTGGCGACTAAAAACATATTTTTGTCGCTGTATATATAGTTTTGGCAACTAAAATAATTTAGTTGCTGAAAGAAAAATAAAAAATTATTTTTTATCTTTCGCGACCAAAAGTTTGGTCGGCAAAACTTTAATTTCAGCAACTAAAAATTATTTTGATCGTCTTATATATAGTTTTGGCAACTAAAATATTTTAGTCGCTAAAAGAAAAATAAAAAATTATTTTTTATCTTTCGCGACCAAAAGTTTGGTCGGCAAAACCTTAATTTCAGCGACTAAAAATTATTTTGGTCGCGGTATAAATAGTTTTGGCAACTAAAATACTTGTCATTTGAAGAAAAATAAAAAATTATTTTTTATCTTTCGCGACCAAAAGTTTGGTCGGCAAAACTTTAATTTCAGTGACTAAAAATTATTTTGGTCGCGGTATATATATTTTTGGCAACTAAAATATTTTAGTCGCTAAAAGAAAAATAAAAAATTATTTTTTATCTTTCGCGACTAAAAGTTTGGTCGGCAAAAACTTAATTTCAGCGACTAAAAATTATTTTGGTCGCGGTATATATAGTTTTGGCAACTAAAATATTTTAGTCGCTAAAAGAAAAATAAAAAATTATTTTTTATCTTTCGCGACCAAAAGTTTGGTCGGCAAAACTTTAATTTCAGCGACTAAAAATTATTTTGGTCGCAGTATATATAGTTTTGGCAACTAAAATATTTTAGTCGCTGAAAGAAAAATAAAAAATTATTTTTTATCTTTCGCGACCAAAAGTTTGGTCGGCAAAACCTTAATTTCAGCGACTAAAAATTATTTTGGTCGCGGTATATATAATTTTAGCGACTAAATATTTTCGTCGCTGAAAGAAAAATGAAAAATTATGTTTTATCTTTCGCGACCAAAAGTTTGGTCGGCAAAACCTTAATTTCAGCGACTACAAATTATTTTGGTCGCGGTATATATAGTTTTGGCAACTAAAATATTTTAGTTGCTAAAAGAAAAATAAAAAATTATTTTTTATCTTTCGCGACCAAAAGTTTGGTCGGCAAAACCTTAATTTCAGCGACTAAAAATTATTTTAGTCGAGGTATATATAATTTCAGCGACTAAATATTTTCATCGCTGAAAGAAAAATAAAAATTTACTTTCAGTCATCACTCTTTCTCTCTCTTTCTATCTATCTGTCTCTCCTTTTCTCTCTGTCTCTCTTCTCTTTCTCTCTCTCTCTCTCTCTCACTCATCACTCTTCTCTGTCTGTCTGTTTCTCTCTGTGTCTCTATTTTTGTCTCTGTCTCGCTTCTCTTTCTCTCTCTCACTCATCACTCTTCTCTGTCTCTTTCTCCGTGTCTTTCGTTCATCTCTCTTTTCTCTATCCCTTTCATCTCTCGTCTCTCTCTGTCTCTTTTCTCTTTATCTCTCTCACTCATCTCTCCCTGTATCTCTCTCGTTTATCTTTTTCGCTCTTTTTCTCTCTCATTGTCTGTCTCTTTTCACCTATTTTTTCATCTTCCTCTCTCTATTCTCTTTCTCTCTCTTACTCATCACTCTTCTTTCTTTGTCTGTTTGTCTATTTGTTCTGTCTCTCTCTCTCTCTCTGTGTCTCTCACTCATCTATCTCTTCTCTCCTTTCTATATCTCTCTCTCTTCTCTTTCATTCATCTCTCTTATCTCTATCTCTCTTGCTCATCTCTCTTCTCTCGTTCTCTCTTATCTATCTTTTCTATCTATCTCTATTGCTCATCTCTCTCTTATTTCTATCTCTCTCTCTGTCTCTCTCGTTCATCTCTCTATGTCTCTCTCGCCCATCTCTCTTATTTCTATCTCTCTCTATCTATCTCGTTCATCTCTCCTCTCTCTCTGTCCCTTTTTCTGACTCTCACTCTCTATCTCTTTCTCTCTCTTCTTTTTCTCTCTCTCACTCATCACTCTTCTCTATCTGTCTGTCTTTGTCTCTGTCTTTGTCTCTTTTTCTCTTTGTCTCTCGGTCATCTCTCTTCTCTCTATCTCTCTCATCTGTTTTCTTTCTTTCTCTGTCTCTCTCATTCATCTATCTCCTCTCTATCTCTCTCTCTGTCTTTTTCTACTCATCTTACTCATCACTCTTCTCTGTCTGTCTGTCTGTGTCTCTCTCCCTGTGTCTTTCACTTATCTATGTCTTTTCTCATCTATTTTCTCTCTCTGTCTCTTTCGTTCATCTCTTTTCTCTCTATCTCTCTCATCTCACTCTCTCTCTCATCTCTTTATCTCTCTTGCTCCTCTCTCTTATCTTTCTTCTCTATCTGTCTCTCTCGTTCATCTCTCTTCTCTCTATCTCTCTTGCTCATCTCTCTTCTTTCGCTCTCTTTCATCTCTCTTCTCTATCTGTCTCTTTCGCTCATCTCACTTCTCTCTATCTCTTCTCTTTCTCTCTTTCTCTCTTTCTCACTCATTACTCTTCTCTGTCTATCTGTCTCTGTCTCTCTCTCTCTTTGTCTCTAGCTCATCTCTCTTCTCTCTTCTCTCTATCTCTCTCATCTCTTCTCTCTCTATCTCTCTTATCTCTCTGTCTCTCTTCTTTCTTTCTCTTCTCTTTATCTCTCTCGCTCATCTCTCCCTGCCTCTCTCTCGTTTATTTGTTTTTGTTCTTTTTTTCTCTCTCTCTCTTTGTCTGTCTCTGTTCACTCATTTTTTCATCTTCCTCTCTCTTCTATTTTTCTCTCCTACTCATCACTCTTCTCTGTCTGTCTGTCTGTCTGTCTCTCTCTCTCTCTCTGTGTGTCTCTCACTCATCTATCTCTTCTCTCATTTCTTTTCTCTCTCTGTCTCTTTCGTTCATCTCTCTCTATCTCTCTTGCTCATCTCTCTACTCTCGCTCTCTCTCATCTCTCTTCTCTCTTTGTCTCTCTCGCTTATCTCTCTTCTCTCTATCTTTCTCGTTTATCTCTCTTCTATCTATGTCTTTCTCGCTCATCTCTCTTCTCTATATCTCTCTTTTTGTCTCTTTCGTTCATCTCTCCTCTTTCTTTGTCTATTTTTTTCTCTCACTCTCTATCTCTTTCTCTCTTTCTCTCCTCTTTGTCTATCTCTTACTCATTTCTTCTAGAAGGAGAATTGATTCATCACAATTGATATATTATTATAAATAAGTAAAATTAAAAAAATAAAATAAAAAGAAATTGAAATTAAAAATATATTGCGTGTATTGGAGATTAAATTAATGAATTTTATAATTCAAATTTTTTATTGCCCCCGCCAAATTTTTTATTGTGTGTATTGGAGATTAAATTAATAAATTTTATAATTCACAAATTAAATGAATTTGAATAATTAATTTTTATTTTTAAATATATTGAATTTAACATTTGCCGACCAACAGATAATAACCACAGATAATAACATTTGTCGACCAAAATTTAATTTTATCGCCAAAAGCGTGAAAATTTTAGAGGGAAACCTTTAATTGCCCCCGCCTGTTTTTTGTTTAAACCGATCAGATTGTTCTCTCTCATACAGATTCTCCTTCGCCACCAAACCTCACCCCATCTCACCTCACTCTGTGACTTAGGGCTTAAAAACATGTTCATCTCTCTCTCTCACTCTGTGACTCTCTCAGTCTGCGACTCTCTCTATCTCTAGCATCTGCCCTCCTCCGATTCTCTCTCTCGCATTTGCCCAGCTCTCTCTCTCTCTCGCTTTTGTCTCTATCACCGTTGGTACAGGAGCACCATCGGCGTCGATGCCCGTCGCACATGAGGACCATCGCAAACCAACAGCCTATATCATCTTATCTCGTAGTCACGATCCATCATTGGGGCACTAGCCAAGGTATGTCCTCTCGGTTTCTCTCTCTCTCTCTCTCTCTCTCTCTCTCTCTCTATATATATATATATATGTATCTCTATATCTCTATCTTTGTCCCCCTAATTTTAGCCTCTAGGTTTTTTTCTTCTTTCATCCGCATGCCTCCTTCACGCAAACCTATCCCTAAATCAACCCAGCCACCGCCATTCATATAGTGGGCAAATGGTTTCCTTCACTCTTTCCGTCTTTACCTCTATATCTGCGAAATTCATTCTTGAAACCCCTCTTCAAACAACTCTTTCTCTCAAATTCGCCTCTCTCTCTGTAACAACCCTCGTACTGATTACCGTTAAACCACTGAATTATATACTGGTTACCCTTAAACTGAACTGATAATGACTGATAAGTGAACTGGATGAACTACTGAACAAACTGAATGAAATAAATCAAATCGAATAAGTTTGTCTATTGAATTGCGTGTTGCATCTGTTTGAGTGTATGATTATCTGTTTGCATTTTATGTTTAAAACTGCTAATTGAAGGCCTTATCGGCGGCCGATTTAAAAACCGTTTGAAGTTTTATTATCAGTAGAATATTTGTGATTTAATGATATTTTTATCTGAAAATTGATTAGGAATGATTAAATTAGATTAAAAACGAGTTAATTGCAAACTTAGACTTATTTACGGAATTGCCACTTAGTGGCCACTACATCACAGACACTTAGAGACTTGTTTACATTTTGATCACAACAATTGCTCAGCTCATTTGAGCTCCTAACCGACCAAACAAGAGAGCATAGAGAGAGAGAGAGTTCATCTTGGGAGAAATTGAATTCATCTTGGAAATTGCTTGGAATTGAAGTGTAATTGGCTAAATTGAGCTTCTAGGCAAGAAATCAACACTTTAGGTAAGGAATTCATTGTCATCTTGTCATCCCTAAGCTCCATCTTGCATGTTTCATGCATCATTGCCTTGTTTGAAGTTCAAGAATGTTGAATTGAAGATCAATTGTTGCAGTGCTGTAGAGATTAGTGAATTTGGAGTTGAATTCATGCTTGAATTGTACATGCATGTCCATGTCTATAAATTAGCTCATGTTTTCAGAATGTTTTCCAACTATTGAGCTCTTTGGAGCAAGATTTAAAGCTTGAAATTGGTTTAAAGATCACACATGTCATGTTTTGAAAGTGTTCTTGAAAATGGTTTGAAATTGAGTTTGAATTGAAACACCCTTGGGCCTTGATTTCTTAAATTGAGTTTTAAAACTTGTTATTCTATGTGTTTGAAAGAGTTTTCCAGAAAATGGGCCCAAGAGGATCGAATTTGGAGCATCAAAACTTGGTTTGAAACTCAGAGGTCGAATCTGGATTTTCCAGATTTTGGACGTCCTTCGGCCGAAGGAAGTGCTTCGGCGGGGAATTCATGCTCGATATTTTCTTGCATTGTTTCTGATCCGCTCGGCGGATTTTAACGCCGGCGAAAATCGCAGATCCAAAGATTTTTGCACCTTTCATCAGTCGCTCGGCGGGAATGTACCTTCGGCGTGGGCCTTTGTGTGCTTGTCCGCCGAAAGGGCGAAACTCGCTTCGGCGGAGGCCTGTTTCATCGAAAAATTTCGAATTGCTTCCTTAGTGCATTTTTGCATCCTCATCGCATCCTAGGCATTCTTAGGCCTAGTTTAGAGCATCTTAATGAGGATGTAGACATAGAACCACACCGAGGGAATTTAGGGATTTAATTATCATCCTTTCCAACTGTAAACTTAGTGTGCGTTCTATTTTGATTGACTGTTTAGGGTTGACTCTCGGAGACGCGCTCTAGCTACTGATAGCCCAATCACTGTGAGTAACAGATTGTGTAAAGATATGTTCAAAACGGTTATATTTTGATTACTGAACTGAACTGTTTATTGAATTGATATTGTTTATTAAATGAATGTATGTCCTGTATTTCGAACTGTATTGTGGCATCCTTAGCACCCACTGTTATTGACTGTTACAGAGCTCTGTCGGTTTCCTTGTGGAACCATACTGATTGATGGCCATCATTATTGTTGGGTCTGTTAAGGCCCGGTCCTTTTGGACCTACTGTTTATAGGCTAATGGATGTACCACATATGACTGATTGATTGAAATATTGATTGGTGAAATCTTGAAGATTGAAATACCGTATAATGAATTGATTTCATTACTGTAAGGACATTCATTCATCACCTCTTTACACGTTATGTTACTCACTGGGATTTAGCTCACTGTTTATATATATATGTAGGTGCTCACCCACCACACCGGAGCCAGGAGCCTGGGATTGGTCCCCGCTTTGTCACCAAACCTATGTGCCTCACTGTGAGGTTCCGAGACGCCATGCCATGGCTTGGGGTGTTTTTGTGTCCCCACTAGTCTCCTACTGTTTTGTACTGTTGTACGTTACTGTATAGACTGTTTGACTGTACTGTTATCGAGGGATTGAGTCACCGTACCGACTGTTTGTGAATGATTGTATAGACTGTATATGGATTGTACCGTTTTGAACTGTATGAATGCATAAAATGTTTTTGGCATACAGATTAACACAGCTCTATGGACACTAGATTTTTCTTGGCTTCCGCCACGAACTTCTGTTCTCTTGTATTCTTGATCTTTGTAGGCCTTGGTAATCTCGGATTCTTGGCGATTCTGATGCTAAACCCATAGGGTCGGGTTTGGAGTCGATGACAGTGGTATCAGAGCGATACTTAACCTCGAGTTATACCGCACACATGTGCCCAAAGGAGCTATAGGGTGTCCTAGAAAAGCAATTAGGGCATCTCATGAATTTGAAAAGTGTGTGCTTATGGCGATCGATTATATGTTAAAGTGTTAAAGCTGTTTAATTGTACAACTGTTTACAATGATAACTGTTATAACTGCTATAGTGAAATGGATAATGCAAATGAAACTGAAGCATCATCCTCTGAGGCCAGAATGGCCAGACTTGAACAAATGATGGGACTGATAATTGAAAGACTCGAACAACAACCGAACCAACAGCCCCCACCTCCTCCTCCTCCGGTACAACTGGAACAGAATGTACAGAATGTGAATGTTAATGAGGTGGACATTATTGCACTGACTCATAAGTTCAGCAAGATGAAACCGCCGTCCTTTCAGGGAGGCTTAGAACCGTTAAAGGCTGAAGCTTGGGTTCTTGAGACTGAAAAGTTGTTTGAGGTTTTTCCGTGCTCTGAAGCAAACAAAGTTTTGTTAGCAACCTTCACCCTTCAGGAAGAAGCCAGAAGATGGTGGATGTTGACCCATGATGCAAACACTGTAATGACTTGGGCTCAGTTCAAGGAGTCCTTCTTTGAAAAGTATTTTCCCCAGTGCATCAGGGATAGAAAAGTGACTGAGTTTGAACAACTGAGACAGGGCAATATGTCTGTTGCCGAATATGAGAAGAAATTCACCGAGTTTGCTAGGTACGCACCTCATATGGTGGATACCGAATATAAGAAGGCCAGAAGGTTTGAAGGAGGCCTTATTGCTAATATACAGGACAGAATTAGTGTTTTGAAAATGCCAACTTATGTAGGTGTTCTCGACCGAGCATTGATGGCCGAGACAAATATTGCAGCAGTGAAACAATCTGAAACACCGACAAGTGAGTGGCAAGGAAAAAGGCAGGGTTTTAAGTTTAAGAAAGGTAAGCATAACCCAGCAAACAAGAAACAGAATACGGGGTCGACTACTAGCTGACCAAGTGGATTTACTCCACCTGTTCCATATGTGGCAACAAGCACAAAGGGTTTGCTACAGTTTGAGCTGTTTGTGTGGCAAGGTGGGCCACGAATCAAAAGCCCTTCGCTCCACCGGTTAGTAGCAAAAGCTGCAAAGAGATCAAATGTAGCACCAAAACCGAACCCCAAAGCTACCGGGAAAGAGCCTATGAGGCAGGGCCAAGTGTTTGCCCTAGTACCGGGAGACGTGCAAAACACTGAGACCGTTGTGTCAGGTATCCTCTCTATCTGTGCTCAGAATGCTTATGTATTGATTGATTCGGGGTCTACACATTCTTATGTGTCGCATGCTTTTTCGCGTAAATTGAATAGACCCTTAGAACCCATGAACTATTTGTTAGCTGTATCATCACCTGTTGGGGGATCCATGACATGTGCATATATGTATCCTGCTTGTGAGATTATCGTTGGGGATATGCATCTGTTTATTGATTTACTACCATTGAACATAGACCACTTTGATGTAATATTGGGGATGGATTGGCTACAAAAATATCATGCCACTATAGACTGTGTAACAAAACAAGTAGTTTTCCGTCCACCGGGTTTGCCTGAATTTGTGTTTAATGGGAGTGGAGTAGTACCTCCTCCATATCTGATTTCTTCCGTAAAGGCTGTCAAATTGATTAGAAAGGGGTGTAAAGGATATCGTGTTACGTATTATTTATACTGCTAATGATAATGTTAAAACTGATGCGAATTGTATTCCTATAGTCAGAGAATTCCCAGATGTATTTCCAGATGAATTGCCAGGGGATTTGATTGACAGGGAAATTGAATTTATTGTGGATGTGGTTCTGGGTACCCAGCCGACATCTAAAGCCCCCTATAGAATGGCTCCAACTGAACTGAAAGAATTGAAGGTACAATTGCAAGAACTGTTAGACAAGAAGTTTATCAGACCTAGTACTTCACCGTGGGGTGCACCTGTTTTGTTTGTAAAGAAGAAAGACGGCTCACTGAGACTGTGCATTGATTACCGTGAATTGAACAAGGTAACTGTAAAGAATAAATATCCATTACCGCGTATTGATGATTTATTTGACCAGTTACAGGGTGCACAAGTGTTTTCTAAGATTGATCTTAGATCGGGGTATCACCAACTGAAAGTTAAATCAGAAGACATTGATAAAACTGCTTTCAGAACGAGGTATGGTCACTTTGAATTTTTAGTTATGCCGTTCGGAGTTACGAATGCCCCTGCCGCATTTATGGACCTCATGAACAGAATTTTTAAACCATACCTTGACGATTTTATTGTGGTATTTATTGATGACATATTGATCTATTCTAAGACTGTAGAAGAACATGAACACCATCTGAGACTTGCCCTGTAAACCTTAAGAGAACAGAAACTGTATGCTAAACTTTCTAAATGTGAATTTTGGCTTGATCATATAATGTTTTTGGGGCATGTTGTTAGCAAAGATGGGATTTCTGTTGACCCGCAGAAAATTGAAGCTGTAGTGAACTGGCCTAGACCAACCAATGTAACTGAAGTCCGAAGCTTTTGGGGTAATTTGGATATTCTGAAGGTTTGTCAAAGATTTCTCCAAAATTGCCTTACCATGACTCGATTGACACGAAAGGGATATCATTTATTTGGGTGACCAAAGGGAATCGACATTTCAAGAAGCGAAAACCCGACTTGTGGATGCCGATATTGACTCTACCTTCAGGTACGGATGGTTATACTGTTTTTAGTGATGCTTCTCATAAGGGTTTGGGATGTGTTTTAATGCAGAATGGGAGAGTTATTGCTTATGCTTCCCGACAGTTAAGACCGCATGAAAAGAACTACCCTACCCATGACTTAGAACTTCTTTGCGATAGTGTTTGCCTTTGAAAATTTGGCGTCACTATTTATATGGAGCAACCTGCGAAGTGTATACTGACCACAAGAGCCTGAAGTACTTTTTCACTCAGAAAGAACTGAATATGAGACAGCGGAGATGGCTTGAACTGATAAAAGACTATGACCTACAGATTTTGTACCATCCGGGAAAAGCCAACACCGTTGCCGATGCATTGAGCCGAAAATCGATTGGGAACTTAGCCTGTTTGTTGACTGGACAGAAAGAGTTGCTTCTTGATCTGGAAAAGTCTGAAATTGAAATTGTTTTGAAAGAACAAGGTGGAACCTTAGCTGCTATTTCTGCCAAACCAGCATTGATTGAAGAGATTAAGGAGAAACAACAACTTGATGATTTCTTGAAAAAGGTTATTGAAGAAAGGGATTCAAAACCGAGACCGGGGTACAAATTTGACAACAATGTACTGAAATTTCAAGACAGACTGTGTGTACCAAATGACACTGAATTGAAAAGAAGAGTTCTGCAAGAAGGCCACAGTTCGAAGTTTTCTATTCACCCAGGGAATACGAAAATGTATCAAGATCTGAAACAGAATTTCTGGTGGCCAGGAATGAAGAAGGAAATTGCCGACTTTGTGTCCAAATGCCTTCACTGCCAACAGGTCAAGGCTGAACATCAACGACCTGCCGGATTACTGCAACCCTTGCCCATACCAGAGTGGAAATGGGAGCATATCACGATGGATTTTATCGTTGGATTACCTCGCTCCAGGAAAGGTATGGACTCTATTTGGGTTATTGTTGATAGATTGACTAAATCTGCACACTTCCTACCTGTCAAGACAATTTATAATGCAGATAGATTGGTCATTATCTATATTGATGAGATTGTGAGATTGCATGGAGTGCTGTATCTATTGTTTCGCGAGGATTGAAGTTTACATCGAGGTTACAGCGAGCCTCTGACTGCATTGGGTACTGAATTGAGGCTAAGTAGTGCCTATCATCCTCAGACAGATGGACAGTCAGAAAGGACCATCCAGACTCTAGAGGATTTACTGAGAATGTGTGTCCTGGATTTTCAGGGAAATTGGGAAAGTCATTTGCCGTTGGCTGAATTCGCCTACAACAACAGCTACCATTCGAGTATTGGAATGGCGCCTTTTGAGGCATTGTATGGCGAAAGTGTAGATCTCCAATCTGCCGATGAAGTTGGAGATGGGCCGTTGCTTGGGCCCGAGATTGTATATGAAACGGCGAGAAAGTCAAGCGTCTGACAGCCGAAAAGCGCATGAGTAAACCGAAAAAGTTATGCGGATGTCGAGAAAGGCGGAGAGAGTATGAAGTGGGTGATCACGTGTTTGTGAAAGTGACACCAATGAAAGGCCAGACTCGCTTTGGAGTCAAAGGCAAGTTAGCACCGAGATATGTCGGACCATATCAGATTATTGAGAAAATCAATCCGGTGGCGTATCAAGTTGCACTTCCTCCTGAAATGGAGCATATGCACAACGTTTTCCACATTTCGATGTTGAGAGACTATCTTCGAAATCCGTTTCATGTGATTGAGCCTACTCGGATAGTGCTTAGTGATGACTACACTTACGAGGAACGGCCTATCTGATTATGGCAAGCGGATCAAGAAACCGAGAAACAAAGAAATTCCGCTAGTGAAAGTTGGCGAGAACCATGGTGGTGTGTATGCCACTTGGGAAAGGAAGATGACATGGCTAGGCGATATCCGGATTTGTTCCCGCTGTAACCTGTTTTCTTCCAGACTGAAGGTAACTCGAGTTTAGAGGACTAAACTCCTTATAAGGAGGGGAGACTGTAACAACCCTCGTCTTGATTCTGGTTAAACCATGAATTATATCTTGGTTACCCTTAAACCGAGCGATAATGGTGATAAGTGAATCTGGATGAACTCTTGAACAAACTGGCTGGCCCGAATAAGTTTGTCTATTGAATTGCGTGTTGCATCTGTTTGAGTGTATGATTATCTGTTTGCATTTTATGTTTAAAACTGCTAATTGAAGGCCTTATTGGCGGCCGATTTAGAAACCGTTTGAAGTTTTATTATCAGTAGAATATTTGTGATTTAATGATATTTTTATCTGAAAATTGATTAGGAATGATTAAATTAGATTAAAAACGAGTTAATTACAAACTTAGACTTATTTACGGAATTGCCACTTAGTGGCCACTACATCACACACACTTAGAGACTTGTTTACATTTTGATCACAACAATTGCTCAGCTCATTTGAGCTCCTAACCGACCAAACAAGAGAGCATAGAGAGAGAGAGAGTTCATCTTGGGAGAAATTGAATTCATCTTGGAAATTGCTTGGAATTGAAGTGTAATTGGCTAAATTGAGCTTCTAAGCAAGAAATCAACACTTTAGGTAAGGAATTCATTGTCATCTTGTCATCCCTAAGCTCCATCTTGCATGTTTCATGCATCATTGCCTTGTTTGAAGTTCAAGAATGTTGAATTGAAGATCAATTGTTGCATGCATGTAGAGATTAGTGAATTTGGAGTTGAATTCATGCTTGAATTGTACATGCATGTCCATGTCTATAAATTAGCTCATGTTTTCAGAATGTTTTCCAACTATTGAGCTCTTTGGAGCAAGATTTAAAGCTTGAAATTGGTTTAAAGATCACACATGTCATGTTTTGAAAGTGTTCTTGAAAATGGTTTGAAATTGAGTTTGAATTGAAACACCCTTGGGCCTTGATTTCTTAAATTGAGTTTTAAAACTTGTTATTCTATGTGTTTGAAAGAGTTTTCCAGAAAATGGGCCCAAGAGGATCGAATTTGGAGCATCAAAACTTGGTTTGAAACTCAGAGGTCGAATCTGGATTTTCCAGATTTTGGACGTCCTTCGAGAAGTGCGCTCGGCGAAGTCATGCTCGATATTTTCTTGCATTGTTTCTGATCCTTCGGCGAAGGATTTTGCCTTCGGCGGGAAAATCGCATCCAATTTTTGCACCTTTCATCAGTCCGCTCGAGCGGCGGAATGTACGCTCGAGCGTGGGCCTTTGTGTGCTTGTCCGCTCGAGCAGGGAAACCTGCGCTCGAGCGGAGGCCCTGTTCACTGAAAATTCTGGAATTGCTTCCTTAGTGCATTTTTGCATCCTCATCGCATCCTAGGCATTCTTAGGCCTAGTTTAGAGCATCTTAATGAGGATGTAGACATAGAACCACACCGAGGGAATTTAGGGATTTAATTATCATCCTTTCCAACTGTAAACTTAGTGTGCGTTCTATTTTGATTGACTGTTTAGGGTTGACTCTCGGGGACGCGCTCTAGCTACTGATAGCCCAATCACTGTGAGTAACAGATTGTGTAAAGATATGTTCAAAACGGTTATATTTTGATTCTTGGCGAATCTGTTTATTGAATTGATATTGTTTATTGAATGAATGTATGTCACGTATTTCGTATTGTGGCATCCTTAGCACCTTGTTATTGGTATTCTGAGCTCTGTCGGTTTCCTTGTGGAACCATCTTGATTGATGGCCATCATTATTGTTGGATGCATTAAGGCGGTCCTTTTGGACCCTCTTGTTTATAGGCTAATGGATGTACCACATATGGTGATTGATTGAAATATTGATTGGTGAAATCTTGAAAGATTGAAATACTATATAATGAATTGATTTCATTACTGTAAGGACATTCATTCATAACCTCTTTACACTGTATGTTATTCACTGGGCTTTAGCTCACTGTTTATATATATATGTAGGTGTACAGGCACCGGACCGGAGCTAGGGCGTGGGATTGGTCCCCGATTTTGTCGGCCGACCTATGTGCCTCCTTGTGAGGTTCGAGACGCCATGCCATGGCTTGGGGTGTTTTGTGTCCCCACTAGTCTCCTCTTGTTTTGTCTTGTTATGCGTTCTTGTATAAATTTGTTTGTATCTTGTTATCGAGGGATTGAGTCACCGTACCGACTGTTTGTGAATGATTGTATAGACTGTATATGGATTGTACCGTTTTGAACTGTATGAATGCATAAAATGTTTTTGGCATACAGATTAACACAGCTCTATGGACACTAGTTTTTTACTGTTTTGGCTTCCGCCATCTCGAACTTCTGTTCTCTTGTATTCTTGTCTTGTAGGCCTTGGTAATCTCGGATTCTTGGCGATTCTGATGCTAAACCCATAGGGCCGGGTTTGGGTCGTGACACTCTCTCTCTTTCAAATTCTCTAAAACTGTTTGTGTGTGGGTGTAGGTGATTTGGTTGGTTGGAAGAAAATCGAAGCAGAGATGGGATTGATGAGAAGAATTCCTCCGAAGCACACGGAGACTGCTCTCTCTGCTCTCCTCAGCCTGTTGCCTGACCACTCATCTCATCTCCTTTCCCAAGTCGATCAGCCTCTTCAAGTCCTCATTTCTCATGTCATTTCTTTGTTTTTTACTTCGATTCGGTTTTTTTGTTTTCTTGCGATTTGCGTGCGTAAACATGGCGGTTACTTTTCAATTTGCCTTCCTCTGTATCTTTGATTGCATTCCATTAACAAGATTTGTGGATCTTAGATTTGTCAAAATTTGATTTTTTACTGCTAATTTCTGGAAATGATATCTTCTCTCTCTCATATAATTGGGAAAGTTTCTTTGCTTCGTTGCTAATTTACGGAAATGATTTGATTTAGATTTAAACCGTTGCTCTTCTTCCAAGGCGGCATGGATTTCTCCAAGGTCGGGAGAAGCTTCTCGGCTCGATTCGCTCTGCCCGATCTCTCGGCCTCCTTCCTTCCACTTCCGATCGTCCCGAGGTAATTAATCCCTCATTATGCTTATTTTACATACATATTTATGTGGGTTTGTATTTTGATCACCATCATCAGTGTTGACTTGGGTTTCTATTTTGCATATCGATTAATAGACTAAATTGAGCTGGTGAACTTAGAGGGAATTATGCATCTAATTAAAATTATATTTTTATTTATTTTTATTTTTTACCTTGACTAGTGTTGATTTGGGGTTTGGTGAATTTTATTGGTTGGATTGGAAATTGGGTTTCTTTACCTACTCCTCGAAATTCATCGGCCAGATTAGGTCGTTTGGGTACACTTTTGTTGCGATTATGATAAGAGTGGTGTGCTTAGTAAAAATATGTGTGGCAACTCATGTGTTAGTATTACTGCATCCTGTGTCTTGAGGTATTTCAAAAAAAATTACCACAATTAATTTTCTCAATTAGCACATAGTTGTATGTAACTTCTTTGAACATGTAGACTTGAGGGAGCAGCTATTAGAAAAGCGAAACAGATGTAAATGAAATGAGGCGTAATGTGATGAAGCCAATGTGTTCTTAGTGATGGTAACCACCATAGTACCATGCCATTCTGACAATGTTATTATAGAGCCAATGTGTTCTTTTGCCATGACGATATCTGTTGAAATATGGTGTCAGTGCACTATGCACCTTGTGATGGGAAGAGCTCATCTTCTACGTGTCGCTGCGTTATTTTGATTAATCACTTTGGAAATGTAGATGATGATGAGCTTGGCATTTATGTAAATCCCAAATCTGTATTGATACTTTTTTATAGTAATTAATGCTGTTATGTTGCTTGAGGTAAAGAAGTGTTAACAGTCTTACTTTATAAAGATGTGTCTTCCAAAATGTGTCATCTCTAAATGAGGTAATAATACTTGTTTTTGGTCAGTGAAGGGGATGCATTCGGTGAGGGAATTGGAGAAAGACTTGAAGGTGGCCAATGTCATTTGCATGGTAAGCAGGTGATGGTATTGCAGATAAATATCTTAACCAGCTTAGCTCAAATTTACTTAAAACATGGTGAAGTCATTCAGTCAGAACCCAGTTGAGAAAAAAGTAATTATTTCTTAATCACCATTTGTTCTTTCATTCAGATCCTTACTTGAACACTGATGCGGGAACAATGTCTCCTTTTGAGCACGGGGAAGTGTTTGTCCTTGATGATGGCAGAGAGGTATAAGAAACTCCCTTTATTTTACTCAAATTTGATGGAGATTCCACTTCATCATCATGTATAATTCTCAATTTTTATAGCTTATTGCTACTCATGTTCCTTGTTTTGCATCTGAAAACAAACTCTTGTTTTTGCCTGAAATGGATTTGGAGAACTGCAAATTTTCATGTAATACCAACAGAAGTACTAAACCATTTTGTTTGAAGGTGGACCTGGACCTTGGAAACTATGAGCGCTTCCTAGACATCAAACTGACACGTGACAATAATATCACGACTGGAAAAATTTATCAGGCAAGTGGTATAAATTGGGCATGATCTTATGTATTTTATTACACACAACTCAATTTGGTGTGAACCGTTGTGACACAATTTTTTTTTCCCAAAAACCACAACACCACTATATTTTTTTTCCAAATATTTACTTTTGTCTATCAGTTATTGCAAGGCCGACCAAAGTAAAATCAACTGTTTGCCTCTACACAAACACACACACACTCTCTCTCTCTCTCACCCATCCATGATCTTATTGACAGTTTCAATTGCACACGTAGTGTGCTCAGTCTTCTAGTGTATCACATGGTTGCTGCTGGAGATTCTTAAGATCCTGGATTATTGAATCATTTACCTTTTGTTGTTGTGTGATAGTCCGTAATTGACAAGGAGAGAAGGGGAGACTATCTGGGAAAACTGTTCAGGTCTTTCTCTACTGCTGAATTCAAATGTTAAAAGTGTACATTGTACTCTCTCTTAAAAGTTACCTCCCATGCATATTCCCTGTTTTTAAATTTTGTTTCCTTTGGACAGGTTGTCCCGCACATCACCGATGCCATTCAAGAATGGATTGAATGTGTAGCAATGATTCCAGTGGATGGAAAAGAAGGTTCAGCTGATGTTTGTGTCATTGAATTGGGTGGTACTATAGGTATATTAACAACAAAGTCTTGATGTGTGGCAACATGAGTTGATTTACTATTTTTGTTAGCTAAAAAGTTTCTATTTTTTTATGTAGGGGACATTGAGTCAATGCCATTCATTGAGGCTCTAGGACAGTTCTCCTGCCGTGTGGGTAAGCATATATGAATTCATTTTATAGTACAAATGTAATCAACTACTTTCTTTTCAAAGAGCTAGAAGTGGTCAGATCAACTTACCTATTAGATCTTTAATTTGTTTGATTTCTTTTGGTAAATGCTTCCTTTTTCAAGTGATGGCAACTTTTGCTTGATACGTGTCAGCCTGGTGCCTATTTTGAATGTCGTTGGTGAGCAGGTAAAGTTCTAAGATGCATAATTCACACACTCTGCCTCTTATACTGTTGAAGCAGCAGCGTTTTTTTTTTTGTTTAACTATTACAGAAATTGCATTGTCAGTATAATGACTAGTAATTTTATTTACCATGTTTTAGAAAACAAAACCAACTCAGCATAGTGTTAGGGGCTAAGTAGCACGGACACGGATACGTGATACGACACGGACACGATACGGACACGCCGACACGCAAATTTTCAAAAAATAGGGGACACGACACGCTGGGGACACGTTCAATATATATAATTAATTTTATTTATTATATGTCATAAAATTATTTAAAAAAATTAAAATATATATATATATATATTCTAAAATAAGGGGAAAAAATATAATTAATAAACACACATTATTAACAAAAATTTGTTCCTATAATAAAATTAATAAACAAACATTATTATTAAAATTAACAAAACTAATAATATATATATTCTGAAATAAATATATTAACAAAACTAATTAATAAATATATATATTCTGAAATAAATATATTAACAAAACTAATTAATAAATATATATATCTATATATATTCTGAAGTAAGGGGAAAAAAATATATAATGAAAATATAAAAAAAAAAAAGCGCATAAAACAGAGAGAGAGAGTCGAGAGAGAGAGGAGAAACATTGACTCGAGGCGAAGACCAGAAGAAGAAGGAAGAAGCCGAGGTGTACCTTCTGACGGCGATCGGCAGTAGAGAGTGACGACGACCGATGAGCTGCGACGAGCGAAGACGAGCGACGGACGATCGACCAGGTTCTCTTTCTCTGTTATCTTCGCCTCCTTTCTTTCTCTTTTTGTTCTCTGTTATTCATGTTGATCGATTTAGGGCAAATAGGGCTTTTGATCGATTTAGGGCAAAATGAAGGTTATTGATTTTTTTTTTTTACAGATTAACCCCAAAAATATTTTGTAAATTCTGAAATTGACCCTAAAAATGTTTTGTAAATTCTGAAATTGACCCCGTGGCGTGTCTGAAAGTGTCCATAACGTGTCCCGTGCGTGTCCGGCTTCAAAAATAAAAAATAAAAAATTGGACACTCTGTAGTGCGTGTCAGACACGTGTCAACCGCGTGTCTGACGCGTGTCCGTGTCCGACGCGTGTCCGACACTGGTATGGAGCCCTCGGAGAGGTGTCCGTGCTTCTTAGGTTAGGGGACTAAGAAGTCTGGGGTTGACGCCAAATATATTAGCTTGCCGCAGCACAACGATCTCTCTCTCTCTCTCTCTCTCTCTCTGTGTATGTATCTATCTATCTTCTTCTTTCTTGTTTAGGCGTAAAAAGGAATAACTAATTGGATGATGGGTTCTATTACTGTTTGTTTTGGTTGTTTATCATTTATAATGGTAATAAAATTTGTCTTATCTTGGAAAGTAACATCAATTAATCTTTCCTCAACCTTTGTTCTATTGTTTGCGATCTTTGGACAAATGAGAAAGTAGAGTATGAGATGGATATGGTTGACAGTTGTCATACTGCTCCAAAGACCAAATCTCATACTAAAATGCAAGAGTTTACACATGAATGTCTCTACTCAATGAACTTGACAGTTGTCCACTACAGGTTGCTAACATAAATGACTAAACTGACAAGCATTGTTTATCCAATTTATTTGTCTTATTCCCAGACTTACACCAGCTTTAGTGCATCAATGAACCAGGTCCAGGTATATTAATGGACAATGGTAATGAGAACTGCAATGAGGAAGTAGGTACTAAATTCAATAATGATAATTGCTAAAATTAAGCAGGTAGATCATCTATATAGCAATTAGCAATTAGTCTATATAGCAATTGTTGATAAGCAGGCATATGCCTCGGGAAGGGTAACCAGGGTAATAAGGCTCCCATAGCTCTGTTCACCCTGCTCTGTTCACCCTGATAATTTCATTTTGTGGTTATTATTGTCTGCTTTAGCATATTACATTAGTTGGAAAGGGACTCTTTAGCATTCAAAATCATTTTATTTGTCATGACGTAAAGGGACTCTTTGGCATCCAAAATCATTTTATTTGTCATGGCGTACTGTAAATATTCATTCACTTCACTGTAAATATTATGTATATAGACACAAGTGGTCAGTGATATGTAGATTGTAAATGACCAAGTTTGACAAAATATCCAATTAATTTTGCAATTTTCTTGTTTATTGGTTGCCCTTGTGGTTGTTGCTTGAATTGTTATATGCTTAAGATGATGAGTGTGACTAAAGCCAAATAGGTAATAATTACTACACTTTTTTTTTTTGGTTTTTGATATATGAAATTACGGATTGTGAGAATAGAGTATGTGCATTCTAAAGGATTTTTGCATCGAGACATCAAACCGGATAACTTCCTCATGGGTCTTGGCAGAAAAGCAAATCAGGTAATGGCCATTGCTGTATACTCTTCTTTGACATCTAGCATGCATGGATTGTCATAATATCTGTTTTCATTGTGATTCCTTCATTTTAGATATATTATCGTCATAATCTCAATCTTGTCATGTTGATTAGGTATATATTATTGATTTTGGATTGGCAAAAAGATATCGTGACCCTACCACAAGCCGCCATATTAGATTCTGGTATACTTCTGATAACCAAGTTCATGCTTAAATTTCATGGTTCTTTGGTGTTCTATCCTTTTTGTTTTGGACATTGTATGTTGTTTATTTGTTTAGTTGTCTATGTTCCATGCAATCTTTTTTTGTTTAAATACTTGGGTCAGAGGTTCCATAAATTGTTTATTCTTAATTTTTATATTGGCTCACTTATTTCAAAGACATCCTTGTACCTGCTGCTTATGCATTAGGGACTGGTAACTCTTGCTTTGTTTGGGATAAATCTACCTCCTTCCCCTGTTTTCTTTTATAAATAATGGATGTTTTAAGAGTGAACATCTTTCTTCTAAGTAGCACGGACACGGATACGTGATACGACACGGACACGATACGGACACGCCAACACGCAAATTTTCAAAAAATAGGGGACACGACACGCTGGGGACACGTTCAATATATATAATTAATTTTATTTATTATATGTCATAAAATTGTTAAAAAAAATTAAAATATATATATATATTCTAAAATAAGGGGAAAAAAATATAATTAATAAACACACATTATTATTAAAATTAACAAAACTAATAATATATATATATTCTGAAATAAATATATTAACAAAACTAATTAATAAATATATATATTCTGAAATAAATATATTAACAAAACTAATAAATAAATATATATATCTATATATATTCTGAAGTAAGGGGAAAAAAATATAAAATGAAAATATAAAAAAAAAAGACGCGAAACAACAGAGAGGAGACGTTGAGAGAGAGAGAGAGAGAGAGAAGAAACATTGACTTAGGAACGAAGACCAGAAGAAAAAGGAAGAAGATTGAAGCCAAGGGTGTACCTTCTGACGATCGGAGTAAGAGTGACGAGGCTGAAGCGAAGACGAGCGACGGACGATCGACCAGGTTCTCTTTCTCTGTTATCTTCGCCTCCTTTCTCTTTTTGTTCTCTGCTATTCATGTTGATCGATTTAGGGCAAATAGGGCTTTTGATCGATTTAGGGCAAAATGAAGGTTATTGATTTTTTTTTTTTTACAGATTGACCCCAAAAATATTTTGTAAATTCTGAAATTGACCCTAAAAATTTTTGTAAATTCTGAAATTGACCCCGTGTCCGAAAGTGTCCATAACATGTCCCGTGCGTGTCCGGCTTCAAAAAAAAAAAAAAAAAAATTGGACACTCTGTAGTGCGTGTCAGACACGTGTCAACCGCGTGTCCGATGCGTGTCCGTGTCCGACGCGTGTCCGACACTGGTACGGAGCCCTCGGAGAGGTGTCCGTGCTTCTTAGTCTTTCTTAGTAGAGCAATCTGGAAAAAGAATAAGTATGGTGATTTCTCCACATGTTTGACTAGGAATAGTGACCATCACAAGAATCTATATATACATATATATACCCACCACAAACAGACGGATATTTTGTTGTGCCAATATATCTGAAACGACAGATAGCTGACACAAGAGCCTTTGTTAACTCTCTATCTCCTTGTTCTTTCCTCCCATTATATGTGTAAGAGTTCACGATGCATCTTTCCTCCCATTATGTGTAAGAGTTCCTAATGCATGCTTGGCTTATGTTCACAACGAAAATATGGGCCCACTATTCATTGCCTTTTGCATTAAACTGAATTTGTTGCTTGCTTTTGAGAATCCTTGTCCACGTTCTTTGTAGGATAATGATTTTAAGTTCTAAAATTAAGAAAAATGACAAATTGCCTATTCAGGCTTTTATGTTGGTGACATTGACAATATGAATTGAACAACTGCTTTTGTCTAGTTACTCGAGGTAAATATGAACCAAATTGTGTGCTTTACGTCCTTGATACTTAAGTTGTGATTGCTTCCATTGAAAGTGCGTACCTGTTTTTAGGTCAGCAACTCAGTTTTTCAAAGAATCCTGCTATAGTGTCAAAATTGTGAACAATTGTAATAATCAGTCAATGAAATGACTAAGCCTTTAATATTCACAGCCTGACCAACACTATATTTTCTCTAGTTAGTCTTAATGTTTTGAGCCTTCGTAAAAACTTGCCAAATTATTGTATCTGGAGGAGGTTGCTCTGTTGGCTCAGTAACTCTCCACTTGGGTATGACATGAACACTCTGGCTTGGCATGTTTTCCTCACTAAAATCCCCTTTATGCTTCTTGGACATCAACTTACTTTTATTTTAACTCATGGTACAAAAATAAGTAACATGGTAAGTTGGCTGGCTTCAGTGGAGAAGTGTTGACTGGGCATAAATTAGTATGAATGTGTCTTTGCTGTATGATTCACTTGTTCTACCTTATGCAGCGGCTTTGACTTCGATTATGTATTTGATGGACCATTCTAAAGTGCACCGAATACCACGAGAAGTTGGGAAAAGTGGATCAAAAGTTCACGAACCAGACGAGCACCCTCCCCAACATATTTCTTAACAAGTTCACGAAGCTAAATTGTACAAGACTACTTGGCAGTATAAGCATTTTTTGGAGGATTAAATATTTTTGGATGAATGTGTATGGATAACAGATATTAGTAGTTTTTTTTGTTGATAGTTGCGCATGGATAACAAATAGTTATGTATCAAATTGTTATGCTAGATGGATGTGACTTGTGAATGAAAACTTAGAATATTTATATTGTGTCGAATGTTAATGAATTATGTATTGTGTCGAATGTTAATGATTCAGTTAAATTGAATGATGCTTTAAAATTATAGGTTTATTATGGATTGAATGAATTATTAGGAATTACAGGTGTATTATTTTCTTACTTTGGCGACCAATTTATTAGTTGCGACAAATAAATAATTTTTTTTCGCAAAAAATGACAATTGCCGACCAAGAGTTTTGGTCACAAAAAATACATCTATTGCCGACCAAAATAGCTCTTGGTTGTGGAAACTCACTTTTGCCGACCAAAAGTTTTGGTCGCGAAAAGTAACAAATGGCGACCAAAATCTTTTTTGGTCGCAAAATGTCACAATTAGTGACCAAACTAATTTTGGTCGCAGAATGTCACAATTGGCGACCAACATTTTTGGTCACGATATGTCACAATTGGCGACCAAACTAATTTTGGTCGCAGAATGTCACAATTGGCGACCAAAATTTTTGGTTGTGAAATGTCACAATTGGCGACCAAACTAATTTTGGTCGCAGAATGTCACAATTGGCGACTAAAATTTTTGGTCGCAAAATGTCACAATTGGCGACCAAACTAATTTTAGTTGTGGAATGTGACAATTGGCGACTAAGAAATTTGGTCGGCAAAAGGTGACTTTTCGCGACCAAAATGTTTCAGCGACAAAATGGATTAGTCGCAGTAAATAAATATTTAGCGACCAAGAATTTAGTCGGCAAATGCAACTTTTTCCGACCAACGAAAATTTTGGTCGCGAATTACTTTCTGCGACCCTCAATTGGCGACCAAACTAGTGACCAAAAAAATTAGTCGCGGATAACTTTTGCCAACCAAAAATTGACTTTTAGCGACTAATTTTTTTGTTGCCAAAAGTGTTAATTCTTGTAGTGTATGTTAAAATAAAAATAAAAAACATACAGAAAGTCTTATTGTAGAAAGAAAAAAGATGAAGACAAGACTAGACTTCGGTGTCATTTAGGGGGGGTGGGGGCGTTTGGCAACGGGCAAAACAGGTCAACTTTTGCTAAAAGAATTTTTTTTTTTTAAATCACAAGTAATTTGTCATCAGTGAAAAAAAAAAAAAAAAAAAAACGAAATGTCACAATAATTTTTTTACTCAAAATAACAACTTTTTAAACATCTTTTCAAACACAATAATTTAAAATAATTTCGCTAAGTAACTCGAATTCTCCGGCCTCAAATGACCTGAATGTAAAGGACTAGCGTCGTGAAACCACGCATTTAAAGAACAACAGAAAGAGAGGGGAGAGGGGAGGAGATTGACTAGTGGGCTTGTTGTCTAGGTCCACAGAACCACCACTTTCTTGAATCCAATCCTTTTCATGCAATACAAGCTTGTGATATTCTCTCTCTCCTCAACTGGAAGTGGAGACACCACTGGAAGTGATTTTTAAAGATGTGGGGCCGCTATTAAAAATTTGAAGATTTGTTAAGAGAGAGATAAAGCAAGTAATGTTCGTCACCTCTAACCTCAAATCTTATCATCAAATTTGAAGGGGCAAAGTATAATCAGGTTGGATTTAAGTTTTGGGTCGGTCCAATCCATTAAGCCTAGATCCAAGTGGGCCAGGCGAACGTATAGGCCAACTAGCTATGCCCATCTCTATGAAGAATGATCGTCCCAAGTCCTCAAGCACTTGGGCCCAATACGCAGTGAAAAAGTCATTCCAACCATGATGTTGGGTTGGGTCGAGCTACCAACCCTGATTCATAGACAGAACTGATGGGTCAAACTCATCCTCAAAACCAAAGTGAGCCGAGCCCACACAAAAATATTCAAATGAGCTAGCCTATCTCATCAAATAATCTTACAAAAAGTCGAGCTGATACACATTGGTACCAAACTGAGGAAGCCTCTTAGATAAACGTGGAGGTTGTGAATACATGCAAAAGCAGACTGCCACCTCAGCTGATCCCCCTGCTCCTAGAATTACAGGAGCAGTTAGCAAAAAGAATGTGATTTGTTATATACATGGTTGCAATGAGCAAATGTATCCATAGTCAACTATCTTGAGGTCTCCTATCTTGAGCAATGTTAAGGGAAGCTTTGAGACATCAAAACTCTATGAAATCATCTTAAGCAACAAGCAAAGTATTCTATATAAACCCCATTCTCTTCATATTGAAGGTAACTTGATTGAACTTAACTCCACTTGATTGAACAAAAACACTCCTTCTTTCCCTCTCTCTACACCCAGAGAGAGTCCTTCATCTTTTCCAATCACTCATTCTCACACCGAAGGGGTTTTCTGGCCAACCCCGACCGAGCAGTTTTGAAGGTGTTCTATGTTGCAAGTTCCCAATTCTTGGATAGTCCATTTCAATTGTAGAGCCCCAATCCACTTTCATCTAGTGTCGGAATCGGTACGCACAAAACCTACTTCTTACTCTTCTTTTTCTTCCTCCGTTCTCTCTCTAAAAACTACCAAATCACACCCACCACAAAATAAATCCAAATTCAAACTCAAAAAGAAAATTGATAAACTAGATTTAGATCAAGATATAAATCCTCCACTTAAGACAAGATTGTAAAACCCAAAAGCCTTTGCCTTTCTTTCTCTCCAAAACAAACCAAAAGTGTAAAAAAAATAAAAATAAAAAAGAGTAATAAAAAAGGCAAAGGCTTGAATTCAATCAAACAAAACAAAACAAAACAATCTTGATTGAAAAACAAGCCTTTGTCATCAAAACAAACAAGAGTGTACAAAAAAAAAAAAATCTAGAGAGACAAAAACAGTGGAGATTATCACAAGATGAAGAACGATGATTATGCTCTGCACTCAACAGGGTTTGGTGAGCTATTCAGATTCGCAGATGATGTTGCGCACTGTCCACCTCTCTTCGGAATCTCCACCGCCAACGATGTTGCACACTCTTCGGAATCTTCACTGCATGCAATAATCAGATTTCCTTCATCAACTTTGGGTATGAGGGATAAAGAGGAGAGAAAAGAAAGATAGAGAGAGAAAAGGTCAATGTGCGCATGAATCCAAATGGAGAGAGGGTCTCAAACCCAATATTCAGGCCATTCGGGGGTCAATTTTTGAGCTACAAATCATTTTTCAATTTAAAAAGTCATTAAAAAAAGAAAAGTAAAAAAGCAAAACACAAGAATAGCCAACCTCAAACAACCACTTAAAAACTGTACACAACATGGACAGAGTTAGCTTAGGAGCAAGTGCTACATTTAATTGTGCCACGCATTGATCAATTGCTTGCTAGTGATAAAATCAAGAACGTTTATATATAACATGGGAAAATTTATCCTTAATTTATCCTCAATCCAATGCTTTTCAAAAGAATAAAAATACAAAACGAAAACATAACCAACAGAGCAGGATACATAAGTACTTTTTTTCTCTATGGGAACAGTCTTGACAATCATGTCCATTAATCTTTAAGACCACTGATTTTTATAATTCAAACATGATCAGCAAGAAAACATTGCTTGATTTTTGCTGCTCATAATATGTTAATTCTTCTTTTTAACAAGTCCAAGAAAAGTCTCTTTGTTTTCCTAAAAAAGTAGTACACAACGATTTAAATCTTCAGTATCACTCTTCAAGAAGCTTTCAGGTCATCCATTCCAACACTAGCCTGCAGAATAAAATCATCTATTTAGCAACTAAGCTTTCTTCACGGAATTAATAATAAAAAATTAAAAAAACATTTATATAAAGATCTTACCAAGAAATTGTGGTTCTCTTCGAGAAATGGAGAGAAGTTTGTGCAAAATTTTTCAATATCAAGATTAGCATCACCAGTGCCCCCTATGACATCCAAGAATTTCTTCCTATCAGGAGCGAGTTTCATGGCAACCTGTAATTCCAATTTATGATAATCAGAAGGTTTTGATAATTAAAAAAATAAAAGATTAATAATATTATAAAAAAAAAAAAAGTAAGAAAACATATGATTGAAGAATTCGCAATTTCTGTAATATTAGCTACAAGAAGAGACACACATCTCTCTTTTTTCTTCACAAGTCTCCATACTAATCTTGTGACAATTGCATCTTTCTTTTTTTCGCGTCAATAAGATTTAAGATTTCTCCCCAAATTTCTTCAGGATTTGAAGAATGATATTCTCAATGTCTTTCTGTTTTCTCAGGAGTACTGTAAAAAGTTCTCAGCATCTACTATGCAAATACGTTTTGTCACTGAAAAACAGCCAACTGACACCATGCTTACAGTTAATTTTACATCATAAATCTTGAGCAGATGCCAATTAGGTTTTTTCTGTAATCTATAATCTAGTATGAAACTAAAATGAAAATTGCTCTCAAAGCATTACACATTTGGATTTGCAATTCAACGGGGTCGTATGATGAGTTCTTCAGGACTCAAAATAAGGGTTCTAACCAAAGTGTTTGTACATATCATTTGGTATTATATTCTATTGTAGGTCTGTACCGTAAAACTTGAGCTGGCTAGCCAGCCATGCCATTTCTTCAGTGTCTTTCCGTAAGAATCACTGCAAGCTTGTGACATAGTCCAGTCCTGATGCTCCAGTAAGTTGCGGAACAATTCCACAAGAAAGTCCATGGCCCTGATAAAAGCATATCTTAGCATACAGGCCAATTTTAATAACGAACATAAATCAATCCAAGCAAGCATGCATGAACCCTAGATAGAGCAGACCTAATATGCAACAAAATGCCCATCCATATGAAAAAGCAAACAGATTAAGTGCACGCTATAAAATATTGCTCACCTTGTTAACCAAAGAAGACCATTGGTGCAGCTAGATGAAGCTTTTGCTGTCTTTGCTTCAATCTCTGCTTGTACCATGCTGTACAAGTGATTGAATTCTGATGGGTTGGACAAATACTTGTTTTCCAACCTCTTCGGAAAAATAGATGTACACATCAGTCACTTAAACTATCTACTGAAATTTAACATAAAACTGGGAGATTGATTTTAAAACAGCAAACATAGATCAAATAATAGTTAAGTTGGGAGGCCTACCCAGCCCCAACACATCTATTATTTGGTTTTTGTCAAATAGGAAAAATCCCGAATGGACTCTCTATTGGTTTTGTGCATCTTGGAGAATCTGAGGGGTAGATTGCCAAAAAATTTATCATAATGACCTTGCTCACAAAATATCTACAATTTTCTTAGACCTAAAAGTGGATAGAATATATTCTCATATTCCAGAGTAAGTTCATGGTCTTAAACAACAGAAAATAAGCAATAGGGGAACCCATGAATGAAAAATGTCTTACTGTGATATTACCACCAATGTCTGATTTTACAAGTGCCATAGCAGCTCCAAACTTGTCTGGCATCATACATATGAAATAACATCATACATTATTACTAAATCCTTGATAGAAATACTACAGCACAAAAAAGTAAAAAGAAAAACAGGAAAAAGGACCACTGAAATTCATCTTAAGTAACAGAGGCATCAAAGCATAACAGGGGGGAAAGAAAACACAAAAGCAGACCACCAATGCAAGGGAACAAAAGCATAACAAAATCAAACCCCACAAAAATATGTCAAAACACTGCAACAAAGAATGAAGATTGACTTTGATTGAAGAATAATAAATTGGGCCTCATTCTATTAAATCAATTTGGTGAGTCACCATCTGATGGTATCAACAATACGATAAGGCACCAAACCAAACCATAATAATCACCTCTCTTTTGTAGACATATAGTAACACTAATACCTCACAATTGTACAAACCTTAACATCCCAAACAATTATGTCCCACCAAGTAAAATTGTCAAAATTACAAATCAATGACATACTCAAAAGTCTGAAACAAAGACAAACACAAGAATTTACACAAGCATTAATGTAGAACTCTACCCCCAAAATAATAATAATAATAATAGTAAGAATAACCTAAGAAGCAATGTGAACCCTTAACTTATAAATCAAAGACGCATAAAATTAGGCCATTCTCCAGATAAAGGTTGATATATCATACCTATAACAGGTAATATTTGTTTGCAGACTTCCAAGAAAGGCTTAGTAAGCATTACGTCTTCTTCAGACTTGACATGTTTCATTCCTTCTAAAGCAGGAGTGAACACTGTCACTTCCATTCTTGTGCTTTACTGCAGTAACATTTGATATCAGACCAAATTTAACACTTGATTGAAAAAAATAATGAGGAACAAACACTTGTGCGCACTTTGCACATCATTTAATCATTGTGGTATTAAACTTTGGTGTATATATAAATTAAACACCTTTTTATCTAAAGATGGAACACACATAATTTGGAAATTGAGAATAAGAATATGATAATATAGGCCCATACAGAGTATGGTCAATTGGTTAGTTAACGTAACACCAATAAAATTTGTTATGTTATCGTAAAACATAGTGCTGACAACAACTTAAATAAATCAGTACATAGCAATGAAGTTCATATCCAGGATCATAGAAACAAAACTGATCACTGGGTTAATCAGTACAAATCAAAACATTTGTCATTGCATCAGAAAACCACGACAGCATAAAGACTCCAACCAAAAGATTCTACGATGCTCAGTAATGAAAGAAGATAAGAGAACACTTGCATGAACAATCAACTAAGTTAGACCATTGAAGCTTGATACTAATTTAAAATTCTATATTATAAAAATTGCTACCACTTTGATCAATCAGGGTTAGTTATGGAAACTCTCTCTTAACCCTCTGACTGGATACCAAGAAAAATGCTAGAAGTGCAAAGAAAATAACCTTTCAGTCTCATAATTCTCAGTATCTGGATCCAGGAAAACAACAAACTCCACTCACTCAACCAAGTCTAATAGAAATAGCTAATCAAGTTCAGTCTTTCAATCTTCTGCGAAACCAAAAGATCACTCAACAAAACAATCCTGAAAATAAAAACTCTTTGGACTAAATTTCGATTAGTGGATTTAAAATGACTGATTCGTGCTTGATTGCCCAATGAACTTTTGATTGTCCAATGAAAAGCCTTAGTTTGTTGTGAAGTTGAGCCCTATGAAGCATGGACACTCCAAAATTGGTGCCGTGGCGGTGTCCGACACGCGGACACGCCGGGGACACGCCAGATGGCGTGTCCCTTTAATTTAATGTTTTTTTTGGAAGGGGACACGGCTGGGACACGGCGGGGACACGCGTGTCCACATCTGGACACGCTAGGGGACACGGCGGGGCTCTTTTCTGAATTTGTTATATGTATTTGGGGTCAAAGTCTAATATTTAAAAAGTAAAAACTGAGGGAGTCGAAATAGAGTGAACCTGTGAAGACCTGAGTCGGAGCCGTCTCTCAGTTGAAGCCCTCTCTCAGTCGATCGAAGCTCTCTCTCTCTCAGTCGAAGCCCGAAGTCGATCGAAGCTCTCTCTCAGTCGAAACCCTGCGAAGTAGATCGAAGCCCTCCGAAGTCGATCGAAGACCTCTGATCGAGTCGTCTCAGCCTCTGCTTCTGTCGATCCGGTCGTCTTCGACCTCCGATCCAGAGCCCTCTGTGTATCGATCGCGTCTCTCGCTCTCTCTGCTTTGATCTGATCTGATCTGATCTGATTCGATTCTATTCATAATATATATTTATATATATATTTATTTATTAGGTTTAATTCATATATAATATATATATATATATTTATTAGGTATAATAATGTATTTATTTGGTATAATATATATATATATATGTGTATTTATTTAATATTAATAAAAAAATATATTAGGTATAATATATATAATATATATGTATTTATTTAATATTAATAAAAAGGCATATCTTATATCTTATATAATATATCTATATAATAAGGAAGCTCGGTTTTTGAATCATGATGGGACGCTTATACCTGTGTCAAAATTTGGATCGTTAGATTGATTTAATCTAAGGACTCAAAATATTTCACCCTATTTGTCTCTCATTTTCAACAGACAGCCGCTCACTCTCTTTCACTCCCATTTGTCTCTTTTTGATTTCAAATTTTGAAAACACGCAGCCCCTCTCTCTCTCTCTCTCTCTCTTTTCTCCATTAGAGCTCAACCTTCCCTGTCGGAGCCCATTCCCTCTCATCATCTTCTCTCTTCATGTTCTCTCTCCCAATCTTCATCAGCAATGTTTGACGACGGAGCCGTTGCAAAAGAGGAACAAGGGGGCTGTAAAAGGGAACAATGGTGTTCAACAAAGAAATAATCCGGTATACATACGGTTCAGGTGAGCAAACCTGGGTTTTTTCTTTAGTATTTATATTTCTATCTTTGGCTAATCTTTGGATAAGCTTTACTCTAATTTTTAATTTTTGGATAATCGTTACTCTAATATTTTGTCTTTACTGATAATAATCTCTACTCTAATTTTTGGATAATCTTCACTCTAATCTTTAATTTCAATAATCAACTGATTAAACTGCCCAGTGCTTGGGTAGATGTTTTCCCAGTACTGACTGCTATTTAAATCGTGCCCATCAATGGCCTGTTCCGTTTGTGACCCATGATATTGACCTTCTTTTTGCTGTACAGAACAAAATGAACTTAAATCACCAGGCATAGGATCAGGAACGCCAACCACATTGTTTGATGCAGAATTCCCATGTCTTTTCCGGATAAACCTCCTGAACTATCATTCAATTCACTGAAAAAGTCGGAGAACGACCCAGTTCCACTCCCACCATGAAGATGTGCAGCGGAATTAAATGCACTCCAATCGACCTCCTTAATACCCATTCCACTTGATGCACTATTATTGCTGTTTTTTTACTCCAATTCACCATTAGCTTCCAAGGCAACATCATTTGATTCAACTACATTATGGGGATTCAGCGAAACACTCTCCTCAGTAACTAAATTTTCCTGATGACCATCCGAGGACGCTGAAACAACCTGAATACCATAATCTACTTTCGCTGTCGACCCTACCATCAATATTGCCACCAGAATCTACTTTGGGAGCATGAAATTCAGCAATATGAGTATCATCATCAACCAGTTTATCAAAAAAATTCTCATCCATCTGATCCTTCACCAGAAATGGAGGTAAAGCCATCTATATTAAAACCTAAACTTACAATTACTGTCAAATTCTTCAATGCTTTTTCACTTGCTAATTACAATAAAATTAAAACCAAAGAATTTGACTAAGCACCCTAAATTCCAGAAATACATTAGCATTCAGCAAATTTCTTTGATAACCGAGTGTCCGGGCCAGAAATACATTAGCATTCAGCAAATGGGTTTCTATCTCTATTGAATAAATTGTTTCTAACCTATGAAATGGGTTTTGATTTCTCTTGAATATATTGTTTCTAACCTATAAATTGTTTCTAACCTATTAACTGTTGATATCGCAATACAGACACCGAAGGTTTTGGTTCTCCGCCGAGGCTGAAAAGCTCACCGGAGTAGTGGTGGCGAAGAAGGAAGGAGATGGAGAAGGGAAGGAACCCTCTAGAACACTGTCTACAAATCTGAGCCATGGGAGCTCCGGTACCTCTCTATATATGCTTCAAGTTTTTTATTTTTAATTTTAGTTGGATAAATTGTTGGAGCTGAGATTTGGCTGTGTCTGTTTCCATTAAAATGTGGGTTGTGTCTATTTCCATTTTTCTTCAATTCTTCAGTTCAAGGTTATGCACATACTGTTAAATCCACCCAAGCACTAATTTTTGAGTCCATACTATTTCCATTTTCCATTAATTTTTGAATCAATCTAATACATTTTATTTGAAATCCATTCTCCACAATTAATTACAACCCATCCTCCACAATTAATTAAACCCACCCAAGCATTAATTGAAATTTGAAATTTGAAACTAGAAAATTCAAAACAGAGGTATTTTACATTGTTTTTGTGGCTGTGTCTGTTTCCATTAATTTTTGAATCAATTAATTAAATGTGGCTGTGGCTGTGGCTGTTTCCATTAAAATGTAGCTGTGTCTATTTTCATTTTTCTTCAGTTCTTCAGTTCAAGGTTATGCACATACTGTTAAACCCACCCAAGCACTAATTTTTGAGTCCATACTGTTTCAGTTCAAGGTTATGTACATACTAATTTTTTAGTCCATACTATTTCCATTTTTCATTAATTTTTTAATCAATCTAATATATTTTATTTGAATTCCGTTCTCCACAATTAATTACAACCCATCCTTCACAATTAATTAAACCCACCCAAGCACTAATTGAAATTTGAAATTTGAAACTAGAAAATTCAAAACAGAGGTATTTTACATTGTTTTTGTGGCTGTCTGTTTCCATTAATTTTTGAATCAATTAATTAAATGTGGCTATGGCTGTTTCCATTAAAATTGTGTCTGTTTCCATTAAAATTTTGAGTCCATACTGTTTCAGTTCAAGGTTATGTACATACTAATTTTTTAGTCCATACTATTTCCATGTTTCATTAATTTTTGAATCAATCTAATATATTTTATTTGAATTCCATTCTCCACAATTAATTACAACCCATCCTTCACAATTAATTAAACCCACCCAAGCACTAATTAAAATTTGAAATTTGAAACTAGAAAATTCAAAACAGAGGTATTTTACATTGTTTTTGTGGCTGTCTGTTTCCATTAATTTTTGAATCAATTAATTAAATGTGGCTATGGCTGTTTCCATTAAAATTGTGTCTGATTCGCTACCTTCATTGATTTTTCTTCAGTTCTTCAGTTCTTTGTGGGTCATTGAGAATCCTAAGGCTTCAAGGTTATGTACATACTGTTATTATGGGTCATTTAGTTTTAATATTTTAGGGCGAATTTTTTAATCCATACTGTTTCCATTAATTTTTTAATCAATCTAATACATTTTATTTGAATTCCATTCTCCACAATTAATTACAACCCATCCTCCACAATTAATTAAACCCATCCAAGCACCAAGAACTTTATTCTTACAAAATTATGCCCAGAACTTTGTTCTTACAAAATTCAATTGAAATTTGAAAGTTGAAACTACAAAATTCAATTGAAATTACAAAAATATGCCCGAGTAATTTTGTTCAATTTAAATTTTACAAAATTCAAGTGTTTGGTTGGGTTGGTCATTGTGTGGGTTTCTATTTACAGTTTGGCTTCTGACATGGGTTTAATTTTGAAGTAAGAAATAAGTTTTGATTTTTGAAATAGGTTTTGTTTCTTAAATGGATTTAATTTTTTAAAAGGTTTTGGATCTGAAATAATACTTGATCTTCATGAAATGGGTTCATTTTTCAAATTGGTTTTGATTTCAAAAATGAATTTTTGTTAGTTTTCAACCATCAACTTTGTTGGCTTCCAAAATTGTTATATATTGGCTTCCAAAAATGTTATATATTGTCTGTAAATTTTGATTGAAATGCGCACCACAATTTTTTAAAATTTCGGTGATATGACATTGGAGCTTAGAGATTGTGTTTGGGAGATGATGAGCAGAAACTGGTTCAATGAGAGAAGAATAGTGTTTGGCCTCGGAGAAAGAGGATGACTTATTGAGAGAGTTCATGAAAAGGCAAAGAATAAGACATCAATTAAGAATTGGAGGCAAGAAATCTTAGTGACACTTTCTTTTTTCTTTTTTCTTTTTTAAATGTTGTGACTAAAGAGGATGAACCAGACACTTCCTACTATTTTTGGGTCTGAAAGGTACTGACTCAACACACACACAGAGTTGATGAGATGTTTGATTCTTTAATGAGAAATGGGTGTTAATTTTTTTATTTATAACATGGGTTTTTCTATATTATGAGTTTTTTTCTATTGTTTGCTAAATACTCATAAATTTATATGGATCTATATATATAACTATTTTTTTGCTTAATACTTCTGAGTTTGCTAAATACTGTTGAAATACTGATATGGATTTTCCTATATTTATTGGGCTTTTTGAGTTTTTTAAGACCATGTAAACAATGTGTTGTCACTACTAAAAACAAGGCCTTTTGAGTCGGTTTTTTTGAGTCGGCAAATTTTACCGTCGCAAAAGGTAGTCTTTTTGAGACGGCACAGAGTTACCGACGCAAATACCATACCTTTTGAGTCGGCACCGTTGGCCGACACAAAAAACTAATATTTGATAGCATTATTTGAGTCGGTAGTATTTACCGACTCAAAAGATAGACTTTTTGCGTCGGTATATACTTTTTGAGTCGGCAAATTTGTGCCGACGTAAAAAATTACATCTTTTGTGTAAATGAGATCGTAGCAAAAAATATATTTTATAACCAAGATATATATATTTACTTGATTATATTTAATACTCATTTCGATATTAAAAATAATAGTTAAATTAAAAGAGAATTAGTAATATAAAACTAAAAGTGATTCTAATTATTTTATTTTATTTTATTTTTATTTTTATTTTTATTTGGATAATAAAAATATGTAGAAATAGAATTATACAAAATTTATTTAAAAGATTAAATATAAATATGTTGTGATTGGATTAAGAAGAAAATAGTGTATATAGGCTCAAAAAATTTAAATTAAATAATTTAATGTTAAATAAAAAATAATTTAATGTTAAATAAATAATTTAATATTAAGACATAAAAAATAATTTAATGTTAAATAAATAATTTAATATAGGCATAAAAAATTTAATGTTAAATAAATAATTTAATGTTAAATAAATAAAAGATTAAATAAAAAATAATTTAATGTTAAATAAATAATTTAATATAGGCATAAAAAATTTAAATTAAATAATTTAATGTTAAATAAATAATTTAATGATAATAAATAATTTAATGTTAAATAAAAAATTAAATATAAATTAATATTAAGACATCAATCAGATCGATAAAAAATAAAAATAAAAAAAAAATAAATTTAATTTGTGCGATACATGTAATTAAGCACATTCTGCTTTATTTATTTGTATATCAAGATAATTTTTTCGAATATCATAATAATGAAATTATAATTATATGTATATATATTTATAGATATACTTTTATATTAAAATTGAGTGTATATACTATAAATAATAAATATGTCAATTAATAACGGAAAGAGGTAGAGTGGCGAAGTGGATTTAGAGTGACGAGTTTGGGTCGGTCAAAGCTTCCAAATGGTTGTGGGTTGAAACTTGGGAGGGAGGCGCCTATAAGAAAATTATGGGTTAAATTTCTTAAAACATTGAACCACTTTTTGAGTCGGCGATCTTAGTCACAAAAAATAAAACCTTTGCGTCAGATTGCCGACTCAAAAACATTTGCGACCCCACCAATTTCGACCCCTGAGTTGCCGTGAAACGCTTCGCAAAAACGTTTTTGTAATAAAGCAAATGTACTATTTGCGACGGCACTCTGCCGACTCAAAAGGCCCTGTTTTTAGTAGTGTGTGTTTGTTCGTAGTGTTTTCATTGGGTAACCAATTATTATTTTGCAACAATGTTTGTGTTTAGTTTGAATTGGGTGGTCTATAAAAAAACCTTTCATTAGTGTGACAATGCATGTGTTTGTTTGAATTGGGTAGTTTCTTTTAATTATCATATTGGCTTTTTCCTGTATTTTACAGGTGGACGAAGACTAGAAGCGAATGGTAATATTGACTCTCTTTTTACATGTCTACATTTTTTTAAGCTTTAGTTTTTCTTATCTCTCTAATGATTTTGTATTTATTGTTGTGTAAACTAAACGCATTGACAGAGTGGAAATCTCAAGTGAGCAACAATTTTTGCATACTTCATTCAATTTGTTTGAAAAGATATGATAATGTTTGAAGGCACATTTCTCTTTCATCTTTATCCTAAATAGCATCCAAAGTGGTAAACTCACATGAATTTTACAAAATTTTATGTTCCACAATTATCTTAGTAGTTTAAATGGATTTTAATGTGTACTATTTGGGCATTGTTTTTATATATTTTTAAAGGGTGACACTTTTGCCAAGAAAATTTTAAATTTTCTACTTTTTTCCACGGTATGTACTATGAAAATATGTCATGTTCTTAAATACTCCTATTTAGACTTTATGTTTTTGAAGTAATTTTTCTTTTTTAATCTTCTTTCGTATTCATGTTAAATACTCTACCACTGTTGGTTGGACATGAATCTATAGGAATTGGATGAGATGAAGAAGCTTTTCAAAGAGTCCGGCATTGTTCATTGATAGAAGAAAACAAACCAGTGGCACCCTTGAGCTCTCCAATCAAGGTAATCTCTTCAAACTTCCATGTTATATGATTTATCTTTTATTTTTTATTTATAGAGAAAAGATTCAACCATTTAAGCTATTTATATGAGAGTGCCTTTAGGCGCGAGTAATATGCTAGCAACTCATATTAGACTCTTTTCTTTTTTTCTTTGAATAACATTCCTTTAATCCGTTTGATTTGATTTATTTATTTTATTTATTTCATATATCGTTATTGAAACGGCTATTGGACCACTATAAATTAATTTTACTTTAGTTACTTTTTAATGCAACAATTTCAATTTTAAAGTTTTTGTAATTGATGTAATTAATGACTTTCAGATTAATCATTTGTGTAATTACTCTTATTTAAAGTACTTTTTCATTTACATGATTAGTTTAGTCACATTGGGGTATTATATGAATTATATGAATGTAATGATTTTGTAAATTCAACCATTTAAGCAATTTTAATGAGTAGGCTCTTAACAAAATTATAGAATTCATGAATTAATTTGTTTTACAACTATAAAAGCTGAGTTCAAGTTTTTGTCTACTAAAATTTCAAATTCATGTTCTTGATTAGGATTTCAATTGCATGGCTTCTTTGTGTTAATGATTAGGATTTCAATTTTTCCGTTAATTGATTTTGAAATTAATGACTTAATTGGTTTGAATTTGTAGTATCATAATGTTCAAGCTTTCATTAATCTCATTAGCAAAAGTTTTTTTTTTTTTTTAGAATTCTCTGATTGGTTGTTGAGAATTTCATCATTCTAGGTTAGTTTAATTAAGTCATTTAGATTTTTTCAAATTTTAAGCAATTTGTTAAGCTTTATATATTGCAAACCTTCTATCTTTAAAGCTTTGTCTTAAGTATTCCGACTTTCGTCTAGACACTTCTATTAAATGATTTGGTAATTGTTTTGGAATGTAGGAGACCTTAGGCATCATTAGTTTTACATTTGTTTTTGCTACAATTGATTTCTATCCTTTTGTTGATGAAGAAACTTATATTGATTTGTCATTTTCAAGTGTATGAAACTATGCACTTCGTTTTCGAGTGTAAATCTAAAACTTTATCATGTGCATATGTGAAAGTAATTTGTGAATATACTAATATACTTTCTGAATATTTATTTTGATAGCTATGTGTAGTAACATGCATATTGCACAGCAATACATTTATATTGGTGTAAAGCTGGAGAGTTTGAGGACAGAATTTACATTATTTTTGGTATTATCGTTGACAAACTTTGAAAATGATTGATGTTGGTATAAAGTTAAAGATTATTTAGAGGCAGGTTGACATTGTATAAACTTATATAGATTTGGTTTGGTTTGAGAGGTAGACATTTGGAGGTGTTTGTTATTTAGATTTTGATCAAAAATATCATTTTTCTATTGGCATGGTGTGCTCCAAAGGGAGAATACCATTTTGTTATTCCTCTTATTTTTGAAGTTGTGTCTATAATAAAGGGGATCTTGCTCAAATATATGTTATCTATTCATTTTTTTGTATGTTATGGGAAAACAGAATTTTAGGTATACTTGATTCTCAATGTTCCTAGCTTAAGAGAGAATAATAAATGAAAATTATACAAACAAAACATTATTTATGCCGTGCCATTAGGCACGGGCATACACTATATATCTATATAACAATGGAAGGCTGATTTTGAATTCAAAATTGAAAATGTCCATGTGTCAAAATATGAATCATTAGATTGCTTCAATCTAAGGGCTAAAAATGTCTCATTCTCATTTGTCCTACAAGGACATTTCAATGGTCGAGATCAATATTGTTATTCACTCTAGATGGTCCAGATTTGGCCTTTGCTTTTCCTCTCTCCTCTTTCATCTCTGCCCAAATCCTCCCTCTCTCATTTCAGAGATATCCCTTCTCTTTCATACGCTCTTCTCTCTCTCCCTCTTCTTGCCTCTTGCTCTCCTCTCTTCTTTCGACCACCGACCACGGACTCTCTTCTCTTGCCCTCCTGATTTGCCTCTCTCCTCTTGCGACGACATTGCAACCATTCAGAGGTAAACTACAACTTACAAATCTGCAAGTGATATTTTTGTGGGTTTCTCTCCTCTTAGAAGTTTCACTTGATTTTTGCTTAGAAGTTCTAGGGGTTATGTGTATTTTGATTTATGAAGGCTTTATATGTATTTTTTCCTTTACGAAGTTTCTCTCCTCTTGCAAAGGTTCCTGGCGTGAGTTTACTCTCTGTGTCAGGTTGGGGTTTTCTATTTTTTCCTTTATGATCGGTAATTTTTTATTGGATTTATTGGGTTCTTTATGCTGAATTTGGGAACATAAACTGAGAACATTTTTATCTTCTCTGAGAACATAAACTGAACCAAATGAAAGCTTCAGAACATTTTTTTTCTTCTTTTTGTTTCACTCAAACATGGAAATTAAAGCTGAACCAAATGAAATATGTATTTGTTTGGTCAGATGAGATTTGGACATCAATTAAACTGGGTTTGGTATTCTTTGCTAGAAAAAAGAAAAAAAAATTAAACAGAAACAGATTTAAAATAAATTGAATTGGATCTTTTTTTCTTAGTTGGAAATCAAATATGAAATATGTATTCCCCTCTGTTTTTTTCAAGGAGCAAGAGATCTGGCTAGACCACCCACAATTACTGATATATATCACAGTGCAATGGAAAAGGCCAAAAACCGAGAAGAAGAAGCTGAAGAGGCCAAAGAAGAAGAAGAAGAGAGTGAAGAAGGCAAGAGAGTATTGAAGAGAAAGCTTGATGCTCAACAAGGAGATGATTTAAAAGAGAGTGAGAAAAGCCCAAAGGAAGAGGGGAATTTCAAGAAGGCCAAAAATATGTGTCTGATCTCTCTGTTATGGCATAAATGATGAGAATTGTGTTATTTGTTTAGTTGTGTTAATTGGGTTTTGATTTGTTTATCTTTTCCAGCTTGCGATTTCGATGGCTACAAAAGCAACCTCGCTTGCAAGAGAACTTGAGTCGATCAAATCGGACTTTTGTTTTATGCAAGAACGATGTGCTCTTCTTGAGGAGGAGAATCGGAGGCTTTGTGATGGATTTGCCAAAGGGATTAGACCCGAAGAAGATGATTTGGTAATCACTTGACTCTATTTATCCATAGTTTTTTATGTCTTAAAAAGTATCGCAATTTTTTGGGGTCAAATTCATGTCTATTCAAAACAAAATTTTCTTTGTATTTTAAACACGACTTCAAAACCTGAAATTTTGTTTCAAAACATGACTTCATGAATCGACCTGTGTTTGGAAAATAACTTAGATTACCTGTTGTAGAAAAGGGTTTTCTATTTTTTCCTTTATGATCGGTAATTTTTTGTTGGACTTACTGGGGTCTTTAGGCTGAATTTGGGAACATAAACTGAGAACATTTTTATCTTCTCTGAGAACATAAACTGAACCAAATGAAAGGTTCATAACATTTTTTTTCTTCTTTTTGTTTCACTCAAACATGGAATTTAAAGCTGAACCAAATGAAATATGTATTTGTTTGGCCATATGAGATTTGGATTCTTTTTGTTTTCTTTGTATTTACTTTGCTGTAAATAAGAAGTTTTCTTTGTGATTCTTTTTGTTTTCTTTTTTTTTTTCTTTTTGCTTCACTCACAAAAAGAAAAATAGAGTGTTGGATTTGTTTATATAGATTTCAGATTTGTTTTGTTTCTATGCTAGAGTTTGATTTGTGTTAAATCATTGAGTTTGATTTGGATTTGTTAAATCATTTCAGATTTGTGTCCTAAAAACTTTCTAAGATTTTTTTTACAAAAAACTTTCTAAGCTTCAGAGCATTTTTTTTTTTTCTTTTTGTTTCACTCAAACATGCAAATTAAAGCTGGGGGACCATGCTGAATCATTTCCACCAATTGAAAGCTTCATAGAATTCTTTTTGTTTTTTTGTTGGTTCTATTTTGTTAAAAATTTAGATGTTTTTGATAGATGTTTTGTTATTTTAGGGTTCTGTTTAGGTTATTTTTTTGGTTCCATCACAGGTTTCTAATTTGACAGACCCTTTCATGATTTTTCAGCATTGTTTGGTGGTTGCAATTTCAGGTAGTTCGATGACTTCTTTCCATTTCAGGTGGTTTCATAAAGCTCTTGACCTCCTTCCCTTACAAACCAAATTTCAATAGGAAGTTCCTTCTATAAAATTTGTATCTTTTAGAATAAGAACCAGCCATCAAAAACCCAAGGGGTTTGTATTTGATCTACACATTTACAGAGAACTTGGGAAATTTGATTTGTGAAGAAAAAACAATAAAGAACTTGCAAATGAAATAGAGGGTGGTTTTAAAATTTATAAAAAAAGAAAAAAATACACACACACACACACACACACTAATTCTTTCCCTTCTTTTTTCACTGCACAAATGCAAGAACCCAAACACAACTTGAAAGTGCCTATGCAAATAAATCTTAACCACACGGGTTAAATTTTAGAGCAAAACAAAGCAGAGAAATCATACAAAGTAAAGTAAGGTAAAGCATGTATGTATATAACCTACAACACGGATCTACATACTATATTTGACCATCCACTACTGAGGTTCTTATATATTTAAATTAAAAAAGAACCTTGCAAAATACATGATTTCTTTAGAAAATACAATGTACATTAATGTCTATTTAAGTTTGCACAACTACTACGGGCTAATGAAAGTCTACACTCTTTCTTATGCTTCCTCGAAAACCCATGTCTAAAGCGTGACATCATCCCGAATCAAGCCGGCTTCCTGCCCTGTACGAGGTTTCATCGGATTATTGAAGGCTGTCCCAGACTGCACAGTCTATGTCCTCCCAATCCTTGCAAATAAACGTAGGGTGGACTACTTTAGCAACAGATGCATAAGTGTTAAGATTATTGATCTCATTTAAGAATTTACAATGTATCTTTTACAATTTGGCTGAAATCTTCATATCAGTGGAGCTTCATTCTCAGTTAATGGAATTGTTTTCAATTTTTAATAACTCAGGAGTTGTCTTGGGTCTTCATTCTCAGTTTTGCTAATTTTTGCTGATGTTGTGTCTTTGTTTCTTTGGGTTTTTGCTTTGGTTTTGGGTTTTTTGGCTCTTTCGCTTTGATTATCTTTGTTCTTTGGTTTTATGAAAAAATTGCATGTTCAACTTTCAATTGGCCATTGATGGTTTAATTTAATTATGGCTATAGTCTTAAATGTTTCAAATGTTCTGACTTTTTGTTAAAGAATCTCTGGTATGGTTTAGATGGTCCAAATTGGCAAGAAATTATGTGTCTTTTTATCTAACATTGAACAAGCAATGAGACGAGCTGAATTTACAAATACACTAGAACTGATGACATTGTGTGCAGCTGAGATTGCTTGATTGAGATGTGCAATTTGAACATGGGTTCTATTCTATTGCAGGTGCTTATCTTGCAAGATAGTGTAGAAGAGAAGGATGATAAGATCACAAGGTTGAAGCAGGAGTTGTAGCAGAGGAGCATAGTGGAAGAGGAGAAGGCGAGGTAACCGATAAGAAAGATGGTGACATCGACAGAGGGATGCTATGTCCTGAAGCAGAAACAGAGAGTTAGTAAACTTACATATCCGAAAGGACTTCACCCCCCAACACCGCCGCTGCTCCCCCCTCTCGCGCTCTCGCTGTCTGTATATTGTACATTAATTTTGGTTTTTTATTTTTCTTGACTTAAATTTTCTATATCTTTTAATAGGCCAATAATTTTTGAGACTTACGAATAAATTCCCAAAGCTGTTGTAACATGATGCATAGGCATGATTTTTGAATGGGACTGCCCCCTTTCCCAACCCTCCCATTAAATGGTTGATTGTGGAGGCTGCAAAATGGGAATTGGGAAGTTCAGGACAACACTAGGGATGATATTCTTCCTCTCGCTAACCTGCTGGACCGCATTCCATTTTGTTTAGTGTGCATACGGAGATTGTGTTCATTATCAATTTAGGGGTTAGAGAATATGTGCTAGAATGAAACCTATACTTTGTTATCATATTGATGGGTAGGCAACCATAAATGTTTTCAAATTTTTGGAATTGGTTTTTGCAGGATTTGAAAATGATGGATGTTTTTGAACTTTTCATTGTTTTTGTTTTTGAAAACAAAGAAAATGAAAATACAACCAAACAGGTTACTACAGTTCTCTTACAAGTTTATTGTGCATTTAAAAGTTATAGGATGTCCATTCAATAATTTTACTCTTTCTCAATATATTGTAGGGGACGAAAGAGTTGAATCCTAAGTTATTCTTTGTTTAGGCAGGCTGAATTAGATAGGATTAACATTCTTAAATTTATTAGCTTTAGAATTATCAATGCCTTTAGGATTGTATATCATAGGTGAAGTTTTAAAGTGGAGTAATATTATCATTTTGAATTGTTTTATTACCACTGAGTTTCGTAGCACATGATATCAAAAAAATTGTTGTCAGTGCCTTCAGGCACGGGTTATCTCTAGTACTTATACATATTAAAAAAAAAAATAGTAAAAAAAATAAAATAAAATAATTAATAAAATCATATTTATTTTAAAATATCATATTTATTTTAATAGAATCATAAAATAAAAATATTTATATAAAAAAAAATTGCCGTGTCCCCAGCCGTGTCCGTATCCCCATTTTTTTACAAATGCCGTGTCCCGTATCCGTGTCCGTGTCCGTGTCCGTGTCCGTGTCCGTGTCCGTGCTTCATAGGTTGAGCCTTTCATAGGACTTTATATGAATTTTATCTTTTGCAAAACCAACAGATCAATTAACATCATAATCAGATTATCTTAATCAATTCTTTTCCTTTCCTCAGTTTTCTGGGCAATCAAAGTCCATGAAATGCCGGAACTTACTTTATACGATATGGATCCAATTAGTAAAGCAAATGCAAAAGAAGAAACCTTAACAATATATTTGGAACCTGGATTTGCATAGAAAGAAAGAAAATCAAAATGAAAATAGATCCGAAACTAAAAATAAATTTTTTTTTTTTTAATATGTACAAGTAATTCATTTCACTCTGATCTTCTTTATCCTTCAAACTCACATAAAGCAAAAGTACTAAAACAACAAATTGAACAAAAACAACCACAAGATCGATCCAAAGATCTGCACAGAGAAGATCTATATCGAAAATTACCTCGAATTAGCAAACAAGACCTCAAAATTCACAATAAACTATAATTAAGTAGAAATGCAACACAGATCTAAAACACAACTATATATACACGAATCGATACGTATGAAAATGGAACAGTGAATGAAAATTGAGTGTAGATCGGATGGCTCAAATTCATACCAATTTTAGTCACACTGACACTCACCGTTGATTACTTTCGATGTACGCCACTTTGAATCGAACAATTTAGAGAGAGAGAGAGAGAGAACTCACAGCTTTGTACGCGTAGTCGGAATAAGCGAATGCAGCGATTCTTTTTCCAACCGATTTCTGCACGAACTCGTGTACTTTTATTTTGACTATTCTCGTAAAATTTCGGAACAGTCGAAACACTGTCGTTTACGGGATACGAAATGGGCCCCCAATGGTTTTGAGTGTAGCCCACTTTGTTAGGCCCGGGTTTCAAGGCTTCGTTTGAAATTTTAGAGGCATTAACACGCTTCCATTTGGATCGTGGATCAAGTAAAAATTTTAAAATTAAAAAAGGAAAAAATGAGAATAATAATTTGATTTTTACAGTGTTTGTGGAGTTTGATTTGATTTTAAGGTAAATCATGAAATTTTAATCGTATGAAATTATTTCAAAATTTTAGAATATTCTTCAAAGTAACTTTTATAAAATATGTAAGAGACAAAATAAAATCATCATATTATATAGTAATTATTATAAAAATATATTTTTCAATAATATAAGGAGGGGAAAAAAAAAAATCTTATAGAAGACCGTACACATATTAACATTAATAAAAATGTGGAATGATTTATTTCATTCAGTTAAAAGAGCTTTAATACATAAGAGCAATGCTACATCGCTCGAATTTTTGTCCCCCCAAATCCCCCGAACAAAAAATGATGTCGTTTTGTCGTTTTTGGATTTTTTTTTTTTTTTTTTTCCGTTCTATCAGACGAAGCAGACGAAGAAATAGACGAAGAAAGAAGAAAGAAGAAAGAAAGAAGGGAAGAAGAAGCAGAGGCAGACGACGGCAGCGGTGGAGGCAAAGCTGAGCTGCGACTGGAAGAAGCAGAGCTACAACGGCGGCAGGAAGAAGTAGAGCTGCGACGATTGGAGGATCGACCGGAATGCAGGGGCCTCTCTGTGTGTGTCTCGATTCCCTCTTCTCTCTTCTCTCCCTCTCTCCTTCTTCCCTGCGTTTTGAGCTTTGCTGATAGTCGAAAAAGAAAAAAAAAAAAAAAAAAAAAAAAAACCTAATGCCCAAAACGATGGGGGGACAAAGTTTTGAGCTCTCAAACATTATTCAATACGTAAATTCAACTGTAATCAACCATTCTAAATTTTTTAAAATAGGGCCGAACACCCCTTTCTCAAATTACACCCATTTATTTAACTAGATCATCTATGGCGAGTTTATATTAAAAAAGAGGAATCAAATGTATAATTTTCACTGTTGTTACCTTGTTTTTGGAACAAAGGGATCAATGATTTGAGCAAACAAGTTGGGACTCTCATTACTAATTAATAAACTTACTATGTTGCTATTTGATTTAATTAAAACTTCTAACTGAGAAAATGATCAAAGTTCAAAAATCATAAACCACACCCCCCCCCCCCCCCCCCCCCAAAAAAAAAAAAAAAAACAGCTCCCAAGTAACATATGCTCAAATATTTTGTATCGAGATTTTTTAATTTTTTTCCCGCAAAATAGTAAAAACAACGAAAACTATGCCAAAAGTATACTCCTTTGTCTTCAGTACTAACCAAATCACTGATGGCAATTTTATCTGTTTCACAAAGATGAACATAACTTCCAACACAGGTGGTGTTGCGGGTGTCTATCTCCTTCAAAGCCCATAAACACTTGCACTCTGTTTGTTTAGGCAGAAAAAAACAAATTTTATAGAAAATATTTTCTACAAAAATGCAACAAACCATCAACAACAGAGAACTCTAAGACACTCACTAACTTATGTTGAGACTAAAAAAATGCATTTAAACCTCACAATCATCAAAGTGGCTCCCCAAAGAATACATATCAAATATACAATTTCAACCTGATCCAATAATGTTTTAGTTAAACACAGCTTATTACAGGGCTCTCAATCCAAATTAGTACAATCCCAATTCAAGGGCAACATTCAACAACACAACTTTTGGCAATAAACCATGGAAGCAGAGCAAATCTGCAGAACATGTCAGGCCAAAAAGGGCCCTCTTGTGATCTCACTGATACAAATTCTCTGAGACAGTTGCTGAAGCAAGTTGCGCTGCATATCCATCTCATCTCAATTTCTCATATACAGAGAGAGAGAGAAAATATGAAATGCTTATACTAAGAAAATGATAATCCAAATGGACACAAAGAATTGAGTGAACCTCAATCAAATATACATGTTGCCGATGCTCCAAAGCATTCAACTATAATTGCTTCACCTGCATGCACAGGTAAGCAGTGAGGCTTTAGGAAATCTAAATGATACATGCCAAAAAAAATAAAAATAAAAAGAGAGTTTAACAAAATGGAAGATACAAGGATGCACTTGCCTTGCTTAGGTATTTTTTCTGAATATTCAATGCGTCATTCAATGCTTTTTTCACATCCAAATGTGCAGTTATGTCTCCCACAATCTGGAAAAAGAAAGTTCATATATGTTATAAATAAAGAAACATCTAAGCACAAAATCGAAGAGAGAAGGAAAGGGAGTTGGGAAGGGAGGGGCACCTCAACAACATCATCTGGACCCTTAGCCTCTTTCAGAAGTCGTTTATTCTTGGTCTCGAGGACACTTGCAACAAGAAAAACAGCGAGAGGACTCTTTTGTTGTGTCTGTCCAGTCTCTATAATTTTCCTCTCAAATTTCCCATACTGCTTTAGCAGCTTACTATCTATGTTGGATGCAACATTCTTATCTGCACCCACATTTGATCTAGACCTTGACATCTCATATAATGTAAAGATGTATGGATTGTATTCCATGGCCCACATCACCTGAAAATATCATAATTTTAGACACTCATGTCAATAGTACAGTCAAAAGACACCCAATAGGCAAAGCACATTGAAATCCTATGGTACCTGGTTCCGGGTATAAGTATCGGGTGTTGGTGCATGTCCAAGTGTCAAATCTTCCTAAATCTAAATCTCAAGATATTGGGATATGAATCCAAAAGTTGGTATAGGTACAGGGACACGTCATAAACATTTGAATGTATTGGATATTATAAAATATTCTTAAATAAGATGTTGTAAATTATTTTAAAATGTAAATGAGATTTAGGAGAAAATATGGAATTTATATCTCACATTTGTTTGAGAAACTAATACTAGCAAATGTGAGCATCTTTTTCTTCAAAATCATATAAAATTAGAGGAAGTGTCTAAATTGAGTACGGGTGTCAGACTCATGTACCACACCCTTATCATAATTGGTGGACAAGGGCACAATAGGAGAAATAAAAGAGCCCATGTAACATAGCTAAAATCCATGACCTTATCTCAAGGCTTTCAGAATCATGGCTTTTCACAAATGGAAGAGAGGTCATTTATGGGGGTAATCAAACAAGGACATAGCTTCTCCCTTACCTCCCAAAGGTACAATGCATCTACAAATGACAACTCTCTCCGGAAAAGTACCATCAGCATACGGAGCGCAAACAGATACTCCCCACCATCTAGTTCCTCTGCCAAAAATATAAATAAGAAATTAGTTGATAAACAAGGCCTATTTCCGTGCACAAAGAAAGAGAGTATATTCACTATCTATTGCTCTACACATTCTTTTCATGAATTGTGCATTTCTTCTCTCTTTTGCTTTTCCTAAATTTACAGGCAAAGGGTGTAATCCACAAAGCAGCAAAAGATTGTCCTGGAATTATAACTCGAGAGTTCAGTTATCAAGTTCTCTTGTGCTGATGTTATTTGGGCTTTACTCATTTTTCTCCTCTACAAAAGAACTTGTGTCTTAACAAATTATATAGAGTCAAATTCGACACTCATATATTAGCTATGCCATAAAGACGTCAGATACAAAATTATCTATTTTTGAAACAAGAATTAAAGTAGTAGATCTTTTAGCCCCTTATCGCCGTGGAGGAAAAATCGGATTATTCAGGGGAGCTGGGGTGGGTAAAACAATACTCATTATGGAATTGATTAACAATATTGCCAAAGCTCATGAACTGAGGTTTTCATCTCCAACATCACAAATGCCAAACTAGAATCATAATTAACCACGGCCCACCCTCTGTTGTTTATAAAGGCAAAAGTCATTTTAAAAACTGCAGAATACACAACAGAAGCTTCCAAAAATAAACAAGGGGAAATATCAAATAAGTCCTATTTTTCATGAAATATTATGGGAAAAAAAGGATTTATCGAAAAATTCACAATAAATAAACAGATAAGAATAGAAAAAAATAGCATGCATATGCCAACACAATCAAGACCTACGATATGAAGGTAAAGAAGAAGGAATGATTACATGAGTAAATTGAATGCTTCTACGTCTGATCACATTGCAAGACAACAGTGTAAAGCTGAAGAAAAATCTGTCATGATTATAGTAATAACAGCGAAATATCTCAAGATGTAACAAGAGAAGTGAAAATTGGATAAAATGGGTCATTTCATGTAGAAAAAGCTGCTCCATTTATGTGACGTACACTATTATTGAAGACCATCATGGTAAATATACATGGAAGTGGAACTGAAAAAATTGCATCCATCTATACATGCACAAAAATAGTTTCAGAGTTCAATGCCAGAAGCACAGGATATAGCACAAAGTAAGGATGCAGATTTAAATTGAAGCCTATTACTCAATTCTGATGTGAGTGTTCTTTGAAGGCCATGTTTTGTAGCACTTATAAGTCAACTTATTTAGCTTATTTGCCTTTAAAAAAAGATAACTAATGGTGTTCGAATGCAATTTTAAATTATAACATATTTGACATTTTCAGCTTATTTGACCCAAAAAGTGAGATTTTTTAAGCTATAACTTGTAGCATTTTCAGCTTGTTTGGAACTCTTAAACATGTATGGACATAAAAGTCCTATCTCTTTTATCATAATTATAACTTTTGAGGTCATTCTAGATATTTGCATAACAAAAAAAGTATGTAACATCTTATTTAACCAAACATGTTTAACTTCTATAACAAATTATTAAAAGCTACACCAAACTGATTTACAATTTATTTAAAAAACAATTAAGCTAATAATCTAAAAAAAATTATAATCATAAAGTTCACTTATAAGTGATTCCAAACAGGCCCAAAATAATCTCCTCAAATAGTGGAGCTACAAGTAAAATAATCCTGCTGTCAAAATTCTCTACATGGTACATCCCACTCAAACAAAAACCAAAAATAACTTCTAGCAGGATCAGCCATACCAAGGTGTTGATGAAGCTTTGGATCAACAGCTTTCATTATTCCTGCAAGTGTACTCAACTGAGACTGCACCCCTATAGAATGCGCATTGGACCTGAAATTTTCTCTCTTTCAAACAAAAGCAGGGAAATGAGTCCTAAACCCAGGAAAAAGTCTGAAAGATGAAAAGCACTATGACTTACAGTTAAGAAAATAAGATGCAACTTTGAGAGGAAAAGCAACAAAATCAGGTAACCCTGCCCTAAATAATAGTATGTGACATACTTCAGTAGTCAGGGTCTGTAGTAAAAAAAACTAAAGAAGAACCTTCAAAGTGCCCTAATTACTGCATATATGTAAACCAACCACAACCTAGAAAAATGTGAGGCACTCCCCTAAAAGTTTGTCACCCACTTGGCCTGTCAACACAAAGCTAGAAGTCAGAGCTGAAGTTAACAATTCTACCCAACAAAACCTTAGACCTATTAATTGCAGGCATGGCCTGATTTCTTTTGACAATTCTGCCCTATGGAGAAACAACTACTATCAGATAGTAGGACTTCTACACTCCAGGTGTTCAGGAACTAGCTATGCAATAATGCTGATATCCCAAAAATTGAAACCAAAAGACAAAAAAAGTATACCCATCCCATTGGTATTCACCACCAAACCCAACCAACTCAAGTAACTGCTTTTCACTAAAACAGATTAATTCTACATTCAAGAATGAAGGAGCAATTAAATAAAGTAGGCAGTTGGGTCACATTATTAGTTTTAAAAACAATGTCACCTTTGATAATGAAAATAGATGCATACCAATCTGCGCATTGCCCGCTCAAAACACCAAAAGGCGTCTGCTTCGTTTTCCATAAGAATAACCATTGGAGAGCAAATATCATTCATTCCTGTTCAAGGAAAAAAGTGTGAAAACCATTGAAAATACCTAAACATAAAACAGTTTCAGCATAACTGTCCTTGGATTCAGGGGAACTCACCTTGAACATATCCAATAGAATTATCAACCCAAGCATAAATGGCAAGAACGTTCCAAAGTTTCGTCTGATTGGCTTCACTCTCATAAAAGACGAGAGCACGATCAGTGCGTATAACATCCAAACCTACATCCCAAATTTCACCAGTCATGTTAAGAAGAACGGAAAGTCAATGAAAAGATTATTCCCAACAACAAAATCACCCTAATAGAATATGCATTAGAAAACTGGTGGTGAATTCAAATGTAACAAGGACACTCCTAGTTTAGTATTTTGGCACCAATATGGCAATTCAATATGCCCTGAGGTATCCTTTTGACACTTCAAAAGATGCATCAACGTATCTGCTGGAAATTTGATTATTATTGCCTTAATATTATGTTAGTGGATGTATATAATATGTTAATATGTTAGTGGCTGTTAGTGGACATACAGTGGCAATATAATGCAGCACCATCTTCTCCACTACCCCAATGGCCAACCCACTAGAGAGTGGAATGGGTTTGGTGACAACCAATCACCTCCTCCCTCAATTATGTATAAATTGAGGTGAGGAGGAGGGGTAGAGATATCAAGAAACAACAACAACACATCTGTGAGAGATTGTGAGAGTTTGAGTGTTCTATAGAGAGTGAAGGTGAGGTGTGAGTGTAATCTCCCTCCGGGAAAAATTCTATAGTGATAGCTCTCCGTGGACGTAGGCAATTGCCGAACCACGTAAATATTGTTGTGTTCTTGTGTGTGATTGATTTTTGAGTTGGTATCAGAGCAACAAAAACACAGCAGCCCTAAAACCGTCATAGCCATGTCGGAAGTCACGTCCGAAACCACTTCAACCCCTGCCGCTGCCATTCCGGTGAAAACGGCCAACAAGGCTGTAAATTACGGTATGAGTTTGATGATAAGCCAGGTGCGGTGTGATTTTTGCAACAACCCTCGCCATATACGCGAACCGTGTTGGAAGATCCATGGCAAACCTGTCAACTGGAAAAGCAGCAAACAAGGAGAGAAGAATCGTGGCTTTCCTACTGCTAATGAAGCCGATTCGGGTCCCTTCAACAAAGAGCAGATTGATCAACTCTTAAAGCTGATAAAATCTAACTCCTCATCCGGTACTCCTAGTGATTTTTTGGCACAAACAGGTAGAAATCCTAAAGCCTTCTCTTGTCTAAACTTCTCCAAGTGGATCATAGATTAGGTGCCTCCGATCACATGACTAGTTTTTCCCATTTATTTAGTACCTATTTCCCTTGTTCTGGTCATGACAAAATCAGAATAGCCGATGGTAGTTTTTCACCTATTGCAGGAAAAGGATTTATTAAACTAATTGAGAAAATTAATCTCAATGCTGTTCTTCACGTCCCCAACTTAACCTGTAACCTTTTGTCTGTCAGTAAACTATCTAAGGATTCTAATTGTCGTGTTACATTTTTTGAATCCCATTGTGAATTTCAAGACCAGAACTCGGGGATGATGATTGGGCGTGCTAGGATGCTTGAAGGTCTTTACTACTTCGATGAAGTACCTGTTAGTAATAAAAAAGTTCAGAGCTTTAATAGTACTAGTTCAATCTCTGTTCGAGAAAAAATAATGCTATGGCACTATAGGCTAGGGCATCCTAGTTTTCTTTATCTGAAACATTTATTTCCAGAATTATGTAAAGGGATTGATTGTTCTTCTTTTCATTGTGAAAGTTGCATTTTTGCAAAATCTCATCGCTCTACTTATTTGCCAAAACCTTACCAGGCTTCCAAACCTTTTTATTTGATTCATAGTGATGTTTGGGGCCCTTCTAAAATCACTACTCTTTCTGGTAAAAGATGGTTTGTTACATTTATTGATGACCATACCCGCTTATGTTGGATTTATTTGATGAATAAAAAATCTGACGTGAAAAATTTATTCACAAATTTTTACAATATGATTGAAAACCAATTTCAAACCAAAATTGGTATTTTACATTCTGATAATGGAACAGAATATTTCAATGAGCAGTTGGGTGAGTTTTTGGCAAAAAAGGGGATTTTTCATCAATTTACATGTCGGGATACCCCTCAACAAAATGGCATTGCAGAACGAAAAAATAAACATTTACTTGAAGTAGCACGTGCTATAATGTTTTACATGCATGTTCCTAAATATTTATGGGGTGAAGCAATTTTAACAGCCTCTTATTTGATAAACAGGATGCCTACAAAGGTGTTAACATACAAAACACCTTTTGATTGTCTCAAACATTTTTTTCACGACACGAGGTTGTTTTACGATTTACGCCAAAGTTTTTGGATGTCTTGCCTATGTTCATGTTCCCAAATTTCGTTCAAAACTTGACCCCGTGCTATAAAATGTGTTTTTGGGTTATTCCTCAAACAAAAAAGGGTATAAGTGTTTGATCCTCAAACCAAGAAATTTCATGTGAGTATGGATGTGTCATTTGTGAAAACAAAATCCTATTTCCCCAACACTTCTCTTGGGGAGACAAGTGGAGTAGAAGACAATTTTGGGATATTTCTATCCGCTCCCCAATGTCATTTATCCTACACAAAAACCACATATGTCCGATAATGATCACTTAGGAGAACCAAGTTCTATGGTGCCTAGTCAAGAAGATTCTTGTTTAGGGGAGAAGTACTACAAAATGATCTAAATTCGAGCTTGAGTTTATACTAAAAGCGATTTCATCGAGGAATAATGACCGAATGTCCATCCTAATGACCGAATGTCCACGAGTTCTCGCATCGAAATTTTAGGTAATCCTATTCCTTCTATTTCCGACCTTGATGTTCCTATAGCAATTAGGAAAGGTGTCCGAAATTGCATTAAACATCCTATTGCAAATTACCTCTCCTATCAAAGACGTCTAAAACCATAGAGCTTTCACATCTAGAATTTCACACTTGTTTGTTCCAAGGAATATCTGAGAAGCATTGGATGATCCGAATTGGAAATTAGCATCATGGAGGAGATGAATGCTTTAAGGAGAAGTGGTACTTGGGAGATAGTTGATCTACCCAAAGACAATAAAACAGTTGGGTGTAAATTGGTGTTTACTATAAAATGTAACGAGATGGAAGCGTTGAGAGATACAAGGCGAGGCGGTGGCTAAAGGCTTCACTCAAACTTATGGGATTGACTATCGAGAGCGTTTGCTCTGTTGCTAAAATAAATTCCATTAGAATCTTGTTATCTCTTGCGATAAATTGATTGGCCTCTACATCAACTTGACATTAAAAATGCATTTCTCAATGGTGATCTTGAAGAAGAGGTGTTCATGAGCCTCTGCGGGATTTGGCGAAGACTTGGTAACGACAAAGTATGCAGATTGAACAAGTCATTATACGGACTCAAACAATCACCAAGAGCGTGGTTTGAACGCTTTGGGAAGGCGATTATCAATTGTGGCTTCTCACGAGTCAAGCGAGATCACTGATATTTTATAAACATTCAAAAGACGAAAATTGCAATTTTGATTGTGTATGTTGATGACATCATTTTAGCGATAATGATGAAGCGAGTTAGCGACCCTCAAAGAGAAACTTCAAAAAGAATTTCACATTAAGGATCCGGGAGCCCTCAAGTATTTCCTCGGAATGGAATTTGCAAGATCCAAGGAAGGTATATTCGTTAATCGGAGAAAATATGTTCTTGATCTCCTTGGAGAAAGCAGGTATGCTTGGTTGTAAGATGGTGGAGACTCGTCGAGCCTAACTTGAAGTTACAAGTCGCTAAATTTGTCAAGAAGTCAAAGAAGGGGAACAATATCAGTGACTTGTAGGGAAATTGATTTACTTGTCTCATACGCGGCCTGATATTGCCTTTGCAGTCAGCATGGTAAGTCAGTTCATGCACTCACCAGGGGCAGAGCACTTTGAGGCCGTTTATAAGATCTTAAGATATTTGAAAGGGACTCCAGGGAGAGGCTTACTGTTCAAGAAACATGGACATCTTCAAGTTGAAGTATACATGATCTGCAGATCAAGGCAGAAGTGTTACTGACGGAGATCAACATCCGGATCTCGCTCCTTTGTAGGTAGGAACCTAGTTACATGGCGGAGTAAAAAACAGAATGTGGTAGCTAGAAGTAGTGCAGAAGCAGAGTTCAGAGCTGTTGCCCATGGAATCTGTGAAGTAATGTGGATTAAAAGAATTCTTGAAGAATTAAAGCTTTCTCACCCGACACCTATGAAGGTCTATTGTGACAACAAAGCAGCTATATCTATAGCTCATAATCCAGTTCTACATGATCGCACAAAACATATAGAAGTGGATAAACATTTCATCAAGGAGAAAATCAATGCTGGCATAATCTGTATGACCTACCTTCCAACAGGTGAACAATTAGCTGATGTGCTAACGAAGGGACTACACAAGAAGCAATTTGATAAGCTGACTAGCAAGCTGGCTATGGAAGATATCTTCAAACCAGCTTGAGGGGGAGTGCTGGAAATTTGATTATTATTGCCTTAATATTATGTTAGTGGATGTATATAATATGTTAATATGTTAGTGGCTGTTAGTGGACATATAGTGGCAATATAATGCAGCACCATCTTCTCCACTACCCCAATGGCCAACCCACTAGAGAGTGGAATGGGTTTGGTGACAACCAATCACCTCCTCCCTCAATTGTGTATAAATTGAGGTGAGGAGGAGGGGTAGAGATATCAAGAAACAACAACAACACATCTGTGAGAGATTGTGAGAGTTTGAGAGTTCTATAGAGAGTGAAGGTGAGGTGTGAGTGTAATGTCCCTCCGAGAAAAATTCTATAGTGATAGCTCTCCGTGGACGTAGGCAATTGCCGAACCACGTAAATATTGTTGTGTTCTTGTGTGTGATTGATTTTTGAGTGTATCTATAAATTATTGACATGTAGAAACTACTTAAGGGCAATGTTATCCACAATCCAATTTAGGATTACTTATAATAACACATTGCAGTGGTGTTAAAGAAGCAAAAAAGTGGAGTGAACAGTGCAGTACCACAATAACAAAAAAATAAAAAATAGAAGAATTTTACTGAAGAATCAGTTTTGCACCAGTTACAAACCAATTTGATGCAAGCCAAGCTTCCACTGAGTCACTTTCTTGTCTAAACTAGCATCATTACTAGACATGGCTTCACTGTTATCTCCTAAATCACTGTTGGTTGAAGGATCGTTGATTGGTTGGCCATCATCAGTAATTATAGGTGTCGTAATAAACTTCCCACTACCAATAATAGGTACCATCTTTTGACATTCAGCCTTCCATGCTTCATACTGCTCCCTAAGAAGATCAATTAATGAATTTAGTATAAATGTTTAGTGTAGACACAAACCAAGATTTTAACTATACAGCTCTGTATACACCACCATGCACAAATATGCAAATAATGAGTTTTGTCAGTATCTTATGATACATATGATTCAATATCTGTAGAGGTAAATTGATACGTACCAATAACATACGATACACAATACATAACGCAATACACATGATACATGAATAGTTTAATTTTTATACATTGTTGGGTCTTGGGAGAAGTAGTTAATATTAAAGATAAAAAGACTCACTACTTAATAATAATAATAATGCAACTCAATTCCATAAATCATTGAATAACTTATGTCTAGAACCAACAAAATAAATTACTTCAAAAGTCCAATTTTTTTATGGACATTGGGTTGGTCTGGAAACCAAAACACAAGTGTGTGTGAATAACACTTTTGAGGATTGATGGCATGATACCCAATCCAACTCATGTTTGAAAACATAAATTTAATCCCTACAGAGTATAATTTCATGTGTATATTCTTCAAGGTGAACCATAATTTGAGGGAAAATAAAATATTACCTCCGCCGTTGCCTGAGCTCATTTCGTTCATCGAAAGTGCTGTTGGGATCAAAGCAACCCAACAAGAACTCCCAAACAACCCCTTTGATTGATGGATGAACACCCTAAAATGAATAATAAAGAGGCGCCAATGACCAGTATTAATGCCAATAAAAAAGTGCCAATGATAATTATTTGGGTTCGTTTGGGGCTTTTTTAGTAGTTTTTTGTGTTTTAACAAAAAGACGTGCAAACAAGTAGAGAGAATGAATTGACGTTTTGTATTGACTTTTTAACTTTTTGGCTATTTTAATGTTCTAGTTTAATATAATATTCCACCAAAATGACAAATAGGCACATTCAATGCCCTGTAAGAAATATATAGGCTAACATGACAAATGCACTAAATTAGTGTCAAAAAGCATACGACAAATTAAAGTATCTTAATGATTGCCCACCATAGGTAGTTTGAATTTTTAGAAGCTAATAAAGATGGTAAAATTAGTAGACAAAAAAATGAAGATACGAGTAGCTAAATAGTTGTATATAGAAAATCAAACAATAACAGATAAAGTCTACCCCTTTTTGTATCCTCTTAAGCACCCCTGCAATATCCACATGACCATCTTGGGACAATGCAACTTTCCATCTTCTTGCACTAAGAGTTTTCCGTACCTGCGGAAATAGATAGGGAAAGGAAGCACATCATGAGAAACTAATCCTGTATAAGCAAGCACATGATGAGAACTGAATCCTGTATAAGCATGTTAGCACACGACTAAAATACAGTATTCCAAGTGCACAACAAAGCAACACATCCTTCTACCAAAAAGAAAAAATAGCACAAAGATATCATGGTTTGAGGTTTCAACATCATCATTCAAATTGGGAAAATGTGAGATACTGATGAATTTGCAATGGATTAAAATCTTCCTATACATTACTTTTGAGAATATGATCATACTGGGCCTGTGATGCATTGCTTCAAAAATATAGTTATGTGTTTCTTCCACTCTTCTGTAATCTTTCCCCGACTTTTGTGTGGAATGAAGTTATGACGTGTAATTGATGGACCGAAAAAGTGAAACATTTAGGTAGCATTTGGTTTACTGGAATGATTTTGGGCAGACATGGAATGACTATTCCTTTGTCTTGCAATGGAATCAACATTCCCCTAAATTGGTGAATAGCTTTTCCATTCACAATGTACATTTCTTTTGTTTTTATCGAACCAAACATGGGAATGAATAATCCAACAGAATGACCATTCCATTCCGCTCTTCATTCTAGTGAAACAAACACTAATGAAGAGGAAGCAAATACAACAAATGAAATAAAACAAGAATTTGCTGAAGAATTAGCACCCAATAAATATAAAAGCTGAGATATATAACTAGGATAAAGAAAATCATAATAGTAACATGTATGCACACCCTGGGCTTGAAATGGGTCTTCGGTACATCGCCTTGGTATTCCGGTCTAACCGCAAAACGAGAATCCAACTCCTCAGCTGTTGAATTCTGGATAAAGAACCCTGCTATTCCATCACAACAAAGCATTCAATGAGTCTCTAACATCATTCTTCCCTGGCGAAGCAAAACCAAACCTAACAAGTCTTACAAAGAAAATAGATACATACACAGAATTATCTATATCTTTGTGAACATTGGCCTCAAGTTTGAAATTAAATTAATACCACTGAAGTACTAATAATTTGAGATCATTGTAGACAAACCTTCCTCAAACAAGATGATAAATGAATATACATTTATATAAATAAACAGATAGATATATATATATATATATATAGAGAGAGAGAGAGAGAGGCTTGTTTCTATGAATCCATTGAATCAACAAGAAACTCAGAAGATGAACAAAAACAAGTAATATTTAAATTTTTTTTTTTTTGTAAATACAACAACATTGTTCGATAATGGTACGCACTTGTACACATGGAAACGAGCGGAGATTTGGATTGCGATGTCAAAAGATACAATTAGGGTTTGATCCGATCGAGAGGGATTGAGATGCAGAACAACTATAATTTGATTTTGTATGTACAGTATGTACAAATAATATATATATATATACAAAGTTTGCTATTTTTTAATCGATTTACGTTACTTCGCAGTTCGCTTGTCTTTTTCTTCAATTGCACCTTTTGAATATTTTGATTTTTTTTTTTTTAAGTAAATTACACTTACCTTCCCTACAATTTATGACAATTACAAAATCCCTTTTATAATTTTGATAATTGTATTAACTATTATCAAGGTTCTTTTAATCCATTAATTTATCACAAAAGCCACTACTTTCCTATCCAATATAACTATATTGCCCCCTTTGAATTGAGCGTAAAGAGATAAAAACCTATTTAAATAAAACTTTCACCTACCACTAATTTTGCATATATATTACTAAAGATATATATATGTTTTAGAAAAATATTTGGAATCCTTTTTTTTGGAACGTTCACAACTTCTTTTAGATCTCAACCATTAATGTATGTGTAAAACCCACTCATATATGTGCGGAGCTCACACCATTTATGGTTAAGATCTAAAGAGGGTTTGTGAGGTTTCAAAAAAAATGATATCTCAATCATTGTACCCACACAAAAATAAATAAATAAATATTTATCAATTTAAATTAATGCATTTATTATTTAAATTTATTTTTTATTTTCTTTTTTAATTTGAAACAATTGGATTAAAAAAAAATTTCAGCAATTCATCCTATTTATTTATTCATATGTAAGAAAATTATTTATCCCTAAATTGTTAAGATATTATTAACAAATTTTAACTTTTATCTTTGAGTCATTAAATTTATAGTCGATACATATTTATCTATACTATTATATTATTAAAAATGAACACCTCACCGGGTGTTCATGAACTTCTCCTCTCCTTTTACCAAATAGACTTTCTTTGCTTGTGCCAAGTGTTAATTTTTCCATCCAATCCATCCAAAAGAAGAAAAAATAAATAAAAATAATAGTTAAAAGAGAAATACAAGACTTGAACATAAAACCATTCACTTAACTTACTAAAAAATATATTCATCACTTGAACATAAAATATATATTATGAATTCAAAATTCACACTCCTAATATATATATATATACAAATTTTGTTATTCTTTTTAGTCTATTTACGTTCCTTCGCACTTAGCTTGACTTTTCTTCAATTGCACCTTTTGAATATTTGGATTTTTTTAAAGTAAATTGCACTTACTTCTTCAGAAATTTCAGACAGTTACAAGAATCTCTCTTATAATTTTAATAATTATACTAATCTCTCTTATTTTTTAAATTATTATCAAGATTTTCCCACACAAATGTCGTTACTTTTTTTATAAAAAATTACCATATTGCCAATTTGAATTGAGCGGGAAAAGATAAAGAAACTATTTAATTGAAAATTTTCTCTACCTCTCTTGAGACTTCACATATATATTAGTCAACATATATGCACATTTTAACTTAAAACCCTAATAGTTTAATATAAGAGCCTAATGATTAACAAAATACTTATAAGACTTATTTCACACTATATAAACAGCTAAATATAAACAACAAATGGATTTTTTTTTAAACAATTTGTCCTATTTATTTATTCATATGTAAGAAAAATATTTATCCCTAAATTGTTAAGATGTTGTTAACAAATTTTAATTTTTATCTTTGAGTCATTAAATTTATGGTCGATACATATTAATCTATTCATGAACTTCCTTCTCTTCTTCTACCAAATGACCTTTCCTTTTCTCCTTTTACCAAATGACCTCATCTCCTTGCACCAAGTGTCAATTTTTTCATCCAATCCATCCCAAAAATAAATAAATAAATAGTAGTAAAAAGAGGAATACAAGACTTGAATTTAAGATCATTCACTTAACTTATTAAAAAACACTTTCATCACTTAAACAATATAAAAAATATATTATGAATTCAAAATTAAAATTTATATTTAAAACACACCTGTAAAGTGGGCTCACATTCATAATATATATGTACAAATTTTGCTATTTTTTTATCGGTTTATGTTCTTTCGCAGTTAGCTTGTCTTTTTCTTCAGATGCACCTTTTGAATATCAACAATGATAAAAATTCATTTTTTGGGGATCCCCCAACCTCCAAAGTGATCCACAACACTCATGAGTCGTGTGGATTACTTTGGGAGTTATAAAGGTCTCCAAAAAAATAGGGTCTCACTCATTTTTTTAATTTTTTTAGTAAATTTCAGACAATTATAGAAATCTCTCTTATAATTTTAATAAATATACTAATCTCTCTTATTTTTAAAACTATTATCAAGATCTTCCTAATTCATTAATTTAACACAAATGCCGTTACTTTTCTATAAAGAAAATGACCATATTTTGAATTGAGCGGCAAAAGATAAAAAGCTATTTAAATGAAAATTTTCACTCACCTCTTTTGACTTTTTACATATATATTATTAAAGATCTGTGCCTATTTTAACTTAAACCCTAATAATTTAATATAAGACCCTAACAATTAATGTAATACTCATAAGACTTATTTCACACTATATAAACAACTAAATATAAACAACAAAAGGATTTTTTTTTTCCAGCAATTTGTCCTATTTATTTATTCATATGTGATAAAATTATTTATCTCTAAATTGTTAAGATGTCATTAACAAATTTTAATTTTTATCCTTGAGTCATTAAATTTATAATCGATGCATATTTATCTATACTATTATATTATTAAAAATGAACACCTCACTTGGTATTCATGAACTTCATTCTCTCTTTTTACCACGTGGCCTTGTCTACTTGCTCCAGTGTCAATTTCTCCATCTAATCCATTCAAAAGAAAAAAAATATATATATATACATTTACCAAATGGCCTTCTCTACTTGCGCCAAGTGTTAATTTCTCCATCCAATCCATCAAAAAGAAAAATATTAGTTAAAAGAGGGGTACAAGACTTGAACATGAGACCATTCACTTAACTTACTAAATAATACTTCATCACTTAAACAACATAAAAAATATATTATGAATTCAAAATTGAAATTTATATTTAAAGCAAACTTATCGAGTGGGCTCACATTTCTAGTACATATATATATATATATATATACAAATTTTGTTATTTTTTAATCGGTTTATGTTCATTCTCAGTTAGTTTGCCTTTTTCATCAGTAGCACCTTTTGAATATTTGGATATTTTTTGAGTAAATTACATTTACCTCTCTTGAAAGTTCAGACAATTAAAAAAATCTCTATTATAAATTTAATAATTACACTAACCTCTCTTACTTTTAAAATTACTATCAAGATTCTCCCAATTTGTTAATTTAACACAAATGCCATTACCTTTCTATAAAAAAAAATGACTATATTGCCCCTTTAAATTGAGCGGGAAAAGATAAAAAGTTATTTAAATGAAAATTTTCACTCACCTCTCTTTAAATTTTACACATATATTATTAAAGATTTATGCATATTTTAACTTAAAACCCTAATAGTTTAATATAAGACCCTAATAATTAATACAATATTTATAAGACTTATTTCACACTATATAAACAACTGAATATTTATCAATTTTAATTAATGCATTTATTATTATTTTTTTTAAGTTGAAACAAATGGATTATTTTTATTTTTTTTTCCAGCAATTTGTCCTACCCATTTATTCATACGTAAGGAAATTATTTATCCCTAAATTGTTAAGATATTATTAACAAATTTCAATTTTTATATGTGAGTCATTAAATTTCTAATCGATGCATATTTAAAAATAAAAATAATGCGCAAGTTATTCTTACATGATTAAAAAAATTAAAAAATAAATATATAAGTAAAAAAAATCTAATTGCCTTACAATAAATTAAAATTAGTTAATAGAAAATAAAAAAAATCAAGAAATCATTTGAGAATAATAAATAATTCAAACAATTTCTCATTTCTTACACCTAAAATTAAAATTAATCTTCACTTGAATGGAGAAATTATTTTAGGATACTAAAATACTCAATTAATTTGTTGTATGATACTTAAAATATATTTCTCCATTTTTTATTTTTCTCATTTAAACTATTTTTATTAAATTAAATCTTAAAATTAATTTTTTAACTTCATTAATTGTTAAATTTTTACTTTATTTTTTAATTTCTCACCTTTATTTTATTATATTATTATTTATAGTGAATTATTATTATTTTAATTTTCTAATTTACGTTTTTTATTATTATTTGGATTGGGCTTGATTTGAAGACTTAATGAGAGAAATAGAAAGGGAAAATGAAATATAATTCCAAATACAGCGTTAGTGAATGTATCTGGCCTAAGATGGTAGTACCGATGGACCGGGCCTAGTGATATTGGGCCTGGACCTCAGGTTTAAAGGCAAACCACTATTCAACTTATTTGGTTTATGTTTACAGAAAACACTTTTTAGAAAATTTTATTATTTTGTTTTTTGTATTTTTTTATTTTCAATGAATTTTTTAATATTTTAAGCAATTTTTTTAAAAAAAATTTAGATACACCTAATATAAATACACATAAAAAGTATAATATTTGTGAAAAAAATATTTAAAAAATTTACTAAATACCAAAAATATAAATAAAAAAAATAAAAATTCAGTACATTTTTCATATTTTTGTATATTTATTAATTTTTAAAAATATTTTTTCATAAATTTTTACTATTTAGATATATTTAAGTAAGGTACATCTAAAAAAGTAAAAAAAATTGCTTAAAATTTTAAAAATATTCACTAAAAATAAAAATAAAAAACACAAAAAACAAAAAGTTTAATTTTCAGAAAACTAAATTCAGAAAATTGAAATCAAACACATTAATTTTTGATATATTGGAATTAGCATTACACTCTACGGTATCACACAAATAATTAAAAACTAATAATATTAATATTAAATAATATTTTAAAAATATTTTAAAATTTAGAGATAAAATATATTTAAAATCAAATAACTTTTAATTATTTTCATAATATTTACAATTATTATTATTTTAGTCTTGTCATCAATGGTGTGTTCAACATATTAAAAACAAAAATGTGTTATAATATAAGTAGTAAAAAATAAAGGCAAAAAATAGAATAAATTATAAAAATTGCACTTATGGTAAAACATAAATAAATTATGTCATAAAATTTTGTAATTGTACCTTATCTTATGTTAATCTGATAATATAGCAAATTAAACGTGTCAATTAACTTTTACCCTTTATCTTTTTTGTGAAAATCAATAAAAATAGTTAATATTAAAATTAATTTATAGAATAAAATAGCAAAAAGAACAAAGGGAATAGTCACTTTCTCAGTTACTCCTCAAATTAATCTTCACTTTGTTAGTCAACCATTAAAAATAAAAATTCAAGTTCAAACTTGAGCTACGCCAGTCTAGCACTTAACCCACCCCAAATCCACTCTTTTGCATTAACTCTACCATTAAGACCAATATTTTCATAATTTTAAAATTAATATATATATATTTACAAATAGCAGCATCTCTTCAACTACTTAGCCTCCGTTTGGCAAGAATTTTTTTGGACTTTTTTGGCTATTTTAGCCACAAAAGACAAAATAAAACATCATCATTCATCTCATCTCTCATTAAAAAGTCAAAAAAAGTCAAAAGTCCTTAAACCAAACTTTTAAAGGCTAAAAATAAAAAGTTAGCCAACCCACTTCCCAAACGGAGGCTTAGGAATGTGGGTTTGGGAAGTGGGTTGGCTTTTTGGCTTTTTTGGCTATTTTAGCCTGGGCTTAAAAGCTTGGTTTGGAAAGGACTTTTTGACTTTTTGACTTTTTTGAATTTTTTTGTGAGAGAATAGTGTAATGATTATGGGTTTGATGTGATGTTTTATTTTTTTTGGGCTAAAATAGCCTGTTTTGTCTTTTGTGGCTATTTTAACCCCAACTCACTACCCAAACGGGGTTATATCAATATCTCTTCAACTATTTATGAAGGAAAATGTTTTGTGGCACTAAACTGCCTGGCACTAATGGCACTAATTTCCTATTCTGGTAATTTTGTTTTTTGTTTTTTTGTTTTTTTTTTTTTTTTTTTACCTGATATGGCAATTTCGGGGCATTAGTGCCCAAATTTTCGAGCTCCATATCATGTTTGATTTATGAATATCTATTGGGAAAAACACGGGAGCTCGAGGGGGGTGTCCCCCGAACCCCCCGAATTGCTATTTTCGGCAAAAAAAAAAAAATCCAAGGCAAGTGAAAATAAAAAAAAAAAAACAGTTTACTTAAAATGGAAATTAGGGGGATTCGGGGGACAGAAATTCGAGCTACCAATCAAAATTGATATCTATTTGTCACATAAAATAAGTTTTTTTTGGTGTTGACCCACTAAATTAAGGCCTAGCCTGTTAACAAAAACTCTACTCTATGCTTTATTTAATTATTTATTTTTTTGACCAAATTATTTAGACTATATAGGTTATTCAATTATGGATAACATTAGATGATGAAATCTATTATGATTTATCTTAAGAATAGTTTTCACACTTTATGTGTAATTTTTAAAAGGAATAATATTGTATGACCATATTTTGATATCAGATTTTTGCACCATATATTTGATGGACCAACAATGATTCATCCTATTAAAAACACCACCACTAATAGCACTAATGCATTAAAAAAGTAAAAAAAAAAAAAAAAAATACAACTCTAAGACCAAAATATCACATCATTACTGGTGGGACCTACTGCCACCTAATTAGTGGGAGCACTAGTTAGCGCTCCCACTCATTTTCCTTTGATGGACATCACATGACATGTAATTATCGTCTTTATGGCATCACATCATACTACTAAATATGATCACCATAACATTACTAATTTTTATATTTTAATTTAAAATATTCTAAATTTTTAAATTTCAAATAGCGTGTGATTTAATTATGAATAAAATTTTGCTTTGGGCTTTCCATTTAAAATATTTAAAATTAGATATATAGCATGATGTGCCAATAATTGTATGCCAAATTTTTTTTAAAAAAAAAAATTTTGTTTGTAAGACTTTTTTTTTTTATATAAAAAAATTAAAAGTAAAATTTGAACCAAAAAAATAATTAAAAATTAATATTGATAGGTCTTGATTAATATGTATTGCATGAATTCTTGTTTACTGCTATACTATAAACAAACTAAATTTGGTGAGTGTTCCATTGTTATTGTAGTTTAAAATTAGGAAACTTTTTTCATAAATCCATCTTTAATTACTTATATTCCATTCAACTCATATTCTTTTTTACTATTCCATTAGGTCCTATTTGAGATAAGAAGACCAAAATACCCTTTTTATCTACTTATATTCTATTTAGTTCATATTATTTTCTTATGTTTCAATAAGTTCTATGGGTGACATAATTACCAAAATACCCCTAATGTATCTACTTATGTTCTATTTAGTTCATATTATTTTCTTATGTTTCAATAAGTCCTATGAATGACATAATTACCAAAATACCCCTAATGTGAATGTTCACACCGTCAATGTGAGTGTTCATGTCGTCAATGTGTAGGGGCTCGGCCCATGTACAATGTGAATATTCACATTGACATGTTAACATTCACATTGATAGGAGTGTAAAATTATTTCATGACGAGCAGTCTCGCCCGTGACAATGTGAATATTCACATTGACATATTAACATTCACATTGATAAGACTGTAAAATTGGCCACGGCATGGCGGCCTGCGGCGTGACAATGTGAATATTCACATTAACATATTAACATTCACATTGATAGGAGTGTAAAATTAGCCCGCGGTCCGTGAGAGGCCCGAAGCCCGCCCGCTACCCGGGGCGAGCCCGGCCCGGCCCGTGACAATGTGAATATTCACATTGACATATTAACATTCACATTGATAGGAGTGTAAAATTGGCCCGCGGCCCAAAGACGACAGCCTCAGGTCGGGTTGGTGGGCCTGGGCCTAGGCTCGAGCTTAGGTCGGGCTTGGGCGGGCCTGGCCATTTTTTTTTTAATTCTTTTTAATTTTTTCTACCAAAATTTTATTATTTTTCACAAAAAAAGACATTGTGCCTTAGGTGGGCTGGGCCTCGGACCGAGCCTTGAATGGGCCTTAAGTGGGCCGATGGGCTGGGCCAGGCTTCAAAGTGATAGCCTAGGCCTTAACCTAGGGTCTCGGACATGCTCGGGCCCCGACCCAAACGAGCCTGTCCCAGGCCATGAGCGGGCTTCGAGCAGCCCACGGGCCGCGGGCCAATTCTACATTCCTATCAATGTGCATGTTAACATGTCAATGTGAATATTCACATTGTCAACGGGCCGGGCCGGGCCTACCCCGGGCCGAGGGCGAGCTTCGGGCAGCAGACAAATTTTACACTCCTATCAATGTTAATGTTAACATGTCAATGTGAATATTCACATTGTCACGGGTCGGGCTAAGCCCGCCTCGAGCTGCGGTCGGGTTTCAGGCTACCCACGAGCTGCGGGCCAATTTTATACTCTTATCAATGTGAATGTTAACATGTTAATGTGAATATTCACATTGTCAATGTAAATATTCACATTGTCAACGGGCCGGGCCGGGTCCGCCCCAGGCCGCGGGCAGGCTTTTGGCCGCCCATGGGCCGCGAGCCAATTTTATACTCTTATCAATGTGAATGTTAACATGTCAGTGTGAATATTCACATTGTCAACAGGCCAGGCTGAGCTCGCCCCGGGCCGTGGAAGGGTTTCGGGCAGCCACGGGGTGCGGGCTAATTTTATACTCTTATCAATGTGAATGTTAACATGTCAATGTGAATATTCACATTGTCAACAGGCCGGGCCGGGCTCGCCCCGGGTTGTCCACGGGCCGTGGGCGGGTTTTGGGTAGCCACAGGGCGCGGGCCAATTTTATACTCTTATCAATGTGAATATTAACATGTCAATGTGAATATTCACATTGTCAAACAGCTTAACGATGGCGGGTTTGGCGACCAGGCGTGGGCTAATTTTACACTCCTATCAATGTGAATGTTAACATGTCAATGTGAATATTCACATTGTCAATGGGCCGGGCCGGGCCGGCCCCGGGCAGCGGGCAGGCTTTTGGCCGCCCATAAGACGCTGGCCAATTTTATATTCTTATCAATGTAAATGTTAACATGTCAATATGAATATTCACATTGTCAACGGGCCGGGCCCGCCCCGGGCGGGCTTTTGGCCGCCCATGGGCCGCGGACCAATTTTATACTCTTATCAATGTGAATGTTAACATGTCAACGTGAATATTCACATTGTCAATGGCCCGGACCAGGCCCGCCTGGGCCACCCATGGACTGCGGGCGGGTTTCGCGCCGCCACGGGACGCGGGCCAATTTTACACTCCTATTAATGTGAATGTTAACATGTCAATGTGAATATTCATATTGTCAACGGGCCGGGCCCGCCCCGGCTCGCTGACGGGTTTAGGGCCGTCCACGGGCCAATTTTACATTCCTACCAATGTCAATTTTAAAATATGAATGTTCATATCATAAATTGCTAACCGTTCAAAAAATAGTTATAAGGGTATTAAAATTAAATATAAGGGCATAAGTGTCCAAGAAAATAGTGTAAATCAAGAAAAAATACTTTATGGAATAAAACTATACATACATGAGACTAAATGGGTTAAAAAATTCCTTCATAGACTTCTTGGGCTAAAACACTTCTAAATAAGATTTATCAATAATTTTCCCTTAAAATTATGATTTATTTTTCATATCAATATTATAAAAGAACCACACATTTAAAATTTTGAACGATGATAAGTATGAAATTTGAAATATATTACCATAATAATTAAAAATATCAATAATTATAATTCAAGTGAAATAAACTAATGAATTTATGACACATATATTTTTGTATTTTATTATTTTAAAAAAATGGTTATAAATTTTAAATTTATTGACTCAATAATATTTTTATATAATAGTATAAAGGGGTATTTTTTTGAAGGTCCCTGATATTATGATTTTATAGTATAAAGGACATCAACTATTTTCATGATGTCTAAGGTTCCTCAACATCAATCCAGAGAAATTTCAGTCCAGAGAAAATTGGTCCAGAGAAAATTCAAGTCAGAGAAAATTGGTCCAGAGAAATTTTGAATTTCTCTGGCCTCCCCAGACACAGAGAAATTCTCAGACAAAGGGGATCTTCAACTCCTACATTTGAACTCTCTCTCTTCCACCTATGCTGTTAGAAAACCACATTCAACAAGCAGTTATGTCCCATGAATATGTCTGTGAACAGGTGGGGCATCAAAAGTTTTAACTACTTCCATCCGTGGTTTGTTTACGATCAACACAGATTTTTTTGAAAGATCTCACACTCAGAGAATTTCTCCGGACTCCACAAGAGAAAATTTCCAGCCAGATAAATTCTCTCAACCCAAAAAATTTCTTTGGACATGACCAAAGAGAAATTCAATTGGGTTGGTCCAGAGAAATTCTTTGGAAATCGAACAACATCAATATTGCTCTCCTTCTCAACAAGAGGGTTTCAAAATTTGATTTCACAAACATTTGGTTTTATACAAATTAAGCATTCCAGGTTCCAGCTCGAAACCAAAGAATTTCTCTGGTTTCAACCTAGAGAAAAATCAGTTAAAAAACCAGAGAAAATTCAGTTGAAATCATCTCATCATGTAGAGACAATGATTCGTTTGCTCGTCCATGCTGGGCCATCCCAACTATAATTGAAGTCCAAGAAACTTATATCTCTTCGGCACATAGTATCAAAAATGGTCTTTGCTGCTAGTATGTCACTACATTTAGCATACATATCAACAAGTGCATTACTAACAAATAAACTAGATTCATAACCAAGAGATAAAACTAAGCAATGAATCTGTTTTCCAAGCTCCAATGCTGCTAAATTAGCTGAGGCTCCAACAATGCTCGAAAGAATAAAAGGGTCTACAATATCAACCCCTGCTCTCTTCATTTCAATGAAGAAATTAAACCCATCAATCCATTGTCCACTCTGTACCAACCCAGATATCAAAGCCGTCTGAGAAAACAAGAGAGACCACCATGGCCGACTGAGCTTAAAAAAATGGCCCTTCTAGACGCCACTCGCTGAAACAAGGTGTGCGATACACGCCGAAACCAACACGCTGCATCTTTCTTCCCCACACACCATGACCACCGATGCAAACCCAGAAACAAGCGCTACCACCGGCGCAAAAAACCGACAACATCAGAGTATAACCCAGCACCGTCGGCAATGACGGAGCAATCGGGGGTTGCAGATCCGGGCGGCGCGGAGGTCTGCGACGGTAGCGGAACGGAGGGAGGAGTCGGAACGGTTCGCGTTCTCATCACCAACCTACTCCAGGTCCGCTGCACTTCCGGCTCTCTGCGTGTGCGTGTATCTGAACATGTGAGAATGGAGAAGTTTAGAGAGAGAGACAGAGAGATGAGTTTTGATCGGGTAAGGTCAAATTTCTCTGTGATATGTTTAGGGATCTTAGACATCAAAAAATAATTTTGTGGATTTCTTCCATTACGAAAAGTAAGAGAGGGACCCTAGACCGATTTTCTCTAGTATAAATATAGATATAGATTTCATACCATAACCATAACCATTGAAATTAAAAATAGTAATTATATCATTACATGTTTTGAAATCACAAAATTGAAAGAAATAATACTAATATATTATTGGCAATGATGAAGAGGAATTAAAATTTAATTTGATTGATATAAATTAGATTTTACACTAATCAATGACATGTGTACTTTAATTGTTAAAAAATTCAAAAAATATGAGAAAAGATTTCCAATCTCAAAGAGGGCACATTGAAATATATTACCATAATAATTAAAAAATATCAATAATTATAATTAAAGTGAAATAAACTAGTGAATTTATGACACATATTTCTGCATTTTTTTATTTAAAAAATAAAAAAAAATGCACTAGAAGTTTTAAATTTATTGGCCTAATAATATTTTTATATAATAGCATAGATAGAAGTATATATAGATATAGATTTAATACCATAACTATTGAAACTAAAAATAGTAATTACATCATTACAGGTTTTGAAATCACAAAATTTAAGGAAATAATATTAATATATTGTTGGCAATAATTAAGAGGATTTAAAATTTGACTTAATTCATATAAATTAGATTTTACAATAATCAAAAAATGAGATGCGTATTTCAATTGTTACAATAATCAAAAAAATTAAGAAAATTAGATTGAGATTTCCAATGTCAAAAAGGGCACAACAGAACTCGGCATAGTAAAATTTAAAAATTAACATTAATAGGTCATGATTAATATATATTGCATGAACTCATGTTTACTATTATACTATAAACAAACTAAAATTTGGTGAAGTAGTGTTTCATTGTTATTATAGTTTAAAATTCTAATTTATTTTTCATATCAATATTATAAAATAGCCATACATTTAACAATTTGAAAGACGATAAGGATGAAATTTGAAATATATTGCCCTAATAATTAAAAATATCAATAATTATAATTAAAGTGAAATAAACTAATGAATTTATGACACACATATTTTTTGTCTTTTATTATTTAAAAAATATTTAAAAAAATTGAATTAGAAGTGTTAAATTTATTGACCAACAATGATTGAGACCCCATTTTTTGGAGACCCTCACAACCCCTTTTGAATCTCCACCATTGATGGTGTGGACCCCACACATACATGAGTGGGTCTCGTACATATATCAATAGTGATGGAGTCCACCATTGATGGTGTGGACCCCACACATACATGAGTGGGTCCCATACATATATCAATAGTGGTGGAGATCCAAAATGGGTCGTGAGAATCTTCAAAAAATGAGGATTTCAATTATTTTTCTTTATTGACCCAATAATATTTTTCGGAAGTGTTAGAGAGCTCAAGAAGTAGAGCTCAAATTACGTGGTAAGGAAAAAAAATTAAAAAAACAAAAAAACAAAAGACCAATGTTATATCCCCTAATTTTGGAGTTTTAATTGAGCTCTAATGATGTGAAAGGAAATAAAAAAAATAAAAAAATACAAGACCAAAAAATCACATCACAATAGGATCTACTCCCATTAGAACTCTTTTATTAGAGCTTTCAATTATTTTTGAAAACAAAAACGCAAACACACACATCACATCAATTGATGACCCCACCTATTAGAGCTTTGAATTCTTGTTTTAGAGTTACCAAACCATAACCATTGAAATAAAAATAGTAATTACCTTATTGCATGTTTTGAAATCACAAAATTAAAGGAAATAATACTAATATATTATTGGCAATGATTAAGAGTATTTAAAATTTAACTTAATTCATATAAATTAGATATTAGACTAATCACAAAATCACGTGTATCTTAATTGTTACAAAATTCAAAAAAATTAAGAAAATTAGATTGAGATTTCCAATATCAAAGAGGGCACATTTGAAATATATTATCATAATAATTAAAAATATCAATAATTATAATTAAAGTGAAATAAATTAATGAATTTATGATATATATATTTTATTATTTTATTATTTAAAAAATATAAAAAAAGATTGGATTATAAGTTTTAAATTTATTGACCTAAAATATTTTTATATAATAGTATAGATAGAAATATAGATATAGATATAGACTTCATACCATAACCATTGAAACTAAAAATAGTAATTATATGATTGCATGTTTTGAAATCACAAAATTTAAGGAAATAATAGTAACATATTATTGGCAATGATTAAGAGGATTTAAAATTTAACTTAATTCATATAAATTAAATTTTAGACTAATCAAAAAAGGACGTGTATTTTAATTGTTATAAAATTCAAAAATATGAGAAAATTATATGGAAATTTCCAACCTCAATATAATAAGTACGTGGCCGGCCCATGATAGTCGACCCGTTTGCCCGACTATTAGCCAGCCGAAAAGGTTGTTGGGCTTAGCACGTGAGTCCTTGGGCTCCACTTTCGTGGCCCACTCCACCTCTTTTGAAAAGTTAAATAATTACTTTTTTTAAACTAAAAAGTTTAAGAGGTCTTCTGTGAATTTAATTTTTTTAAGGTGTGAAACTAAATGCGAACTTAAACAAAATCTCACATTTTTTTTTGTCTAAACCAATTCCATGATTATGATAATTTCAATCTTATCAATTTAAATTGTACATTTTCAATTTTGTTCTAATGAAATCCCTCTATTAGTTACAGTTAACATTTTAGATGAAAAAATCAACACGTGCGAAATTAGAGGGATCAAAGTGAAATTTGAAAGAAACTATAGGGACCACCGGCATAATTTATTCATTTTTTTATTCAACAAGATTGGTTGAAATTCTCACGTGAGTTACACGTGACTTTTTTTAATCCAAAATTTTAACAGAAATTGACATAGAGACCACGTGGAAATGTAATTGAAAGTATGAAGTTTAAATTAATGAATTTGGAACTACGAGGATCAAAATAAAATTTCGCTAAAATTAGAGTGACCAACAATATAATTTTTTCTTCAAAATATTAAGAGCTAGAATTTGAGTTATCATATTGTGGGGATATATTTTCTGAGTACCAACACGTGGCAAGGTGACGCCGACGTGTCAGCCGAGGTGCCACGTGTCGTGGTAGTTACGCTGATGTGATCTCGGAGTTGCCGAGGTTATCTCCGAATATACCAGAATCCGAGATAAGCGGATAAAGGACAAGAGTCCTAGATGGAAAGAAGACTTCAGTTTGGGTAAAGATGAAACTCTTAGAGGGTTTATCCTAACCCCACTGGGAGTTCCAGATCAGCAGTAATCCTGAGTCCATTAGAAATAGGATCCTATTGGGACTAGGATTGTATTGGCTATAAAAGAGAGGCACCCCCATGGGTCTAAGGTATGTTTTTATGCACTCAAGCTTGTGAGTTGAATACTTGATTATCTTTGAGAGATATACTGACTTGATCGTCGGAGTACCCTCGGGTGGAAGAACCACCGCCGGAGCCTTCTCTTTCTGTGCAGGACAGCAAGGTGCCATCTATTCTGCTTGTGTTCTACAGCTGATTTACTAAGAAGGGCAGTGTGATCGGAAATTCACTCACACAATTTGGCGCCGTCTGTGGGAACGAAAGACAAATAGATGGCCAGTAACGCACAAAAAGAAAAGGTTGGGGACGACGCTCCTGCAGGGAGTAACAGACTTACCGACCTTAACATCGAAGGAAACAACCACAATACAGAAACCCGCGACCAGGGGCACGAAGGAAAAGACGTCGGCCAAGAGAGCGACACTTCAAAGAAGACAGACCAAGACAGATACTACATCGAAGATAACCTCCAGGGTATGGAGGGATAGGTGCCTACGGAGGGACGAAGAAGTAAAAGATTTGGCAGACAAGTTGGCAGACCTGCAGTCGGTCGTCAACTTTATGATGCAAAACAATGTCATGCAGCCACCGTACCCATTGCAGGACACGCCAATCCCAGTAGTTAATACCCAGAAGGGAGGAAGGAAAATTCCCGAAGCACCTCAGCACACCAGGAGCGGAAGGCACTCTCACCCACCTTCCAGGAAAATCGCATGAGAGGAGCTGAGACAAGAGAAATCCCAGAGGACATATCACACGAAGAACAAAGAGCCCATAGAACATCGGCATGTCCAAAGGCAGGCACTATGCTTTGACACAACCCACGGAGAAAGATCAAAACGGGCCCATCACGAGGCCGACAGTAGTGTGCCGAAGAGACTGAAGTCCAAAGATAGCCGGGCTCCGAGGAGGAGTAAAGAAGACTTGAGAGACTACCTCAAGAGGAAGGAGCAGAACGCCAAAGCCGAGGTAACCTCACCCGTCAAGCCGAGGACACCGTTCTCGGTAGAACTGGACAAATTTAAAGCACCAAAAAGATTCAGTATGCCGAGGTTTCAAATATACGATGGTAAGTTAGACCCTAACTTCCACGTTGGATTATTTTTGAACTCAATGGCACTGTACAGCGGGAACGAGCCGTTGCTCTGCAAAGTGTTCCTCTCATCCTTTGGGGAGATTGCATCAGATTGGTTCCACAAACTACCGAAGGAAACTGTGAAGACATGGGAAGGCCTGGCCGAAATGTTTGTGGCTAGGTTCGTGACAAACAAGCTACAGCCATTGAGGGTGGACGCACTAATGGCTCTGAAGATCAGCCAGGATGAAGGCCTTAGGGCCTATGCAAAAAGATACTACGAGGTGTTCAATCGAATACCTGAATGCAACCAGGAAGTAGCGGTCGTGTCTTTCAAGAACGGCCTGAAAGAAAATTGTTCACTACGAAAATCCTTGGCAAAGACATTACCGAAGAGCATGGAGGAGCTCATGGCAAGAATTGAGAAGTATGCCAGAGCCGAAGAGGATACATCGGGAAATAAGGAGTTAAAGCAGGAAAAAGGGAACGGCTCGCCGAAGCGAGGCCGAAATAACAACGGACTCAGCAAAATAGAGATAGAATTGAGGGGTAAACATGCGGTGACGACTGTGTTCCGAATCCCGGTCCACAAAGTACTGGATCGAATTCGAGACCAACCCTATTTCAGAGCACCAGCAAAAGCCCCAGGGGAATACATGGGCAGGAACCTCGATAGGCGTTGCGCCTACCACAATGAAGATGGGCACCCAACTCAGGGTTGCAGAGCCCTGAAAGCGTACTTGGAAGACTTAGTAAGGCAAGGACATCTGAGGGACCTTGTCGACGAAACCAAGACAAGAGAAGAGCAGGCAAGATTGCCTCAAGCACCAGCAGCCCCGTCTCCTCCACAGCAACCTCGGGGAAGGGAACCTAGGGTGGTCAATGTAATTCACTTAAAGGTGAACGAAAACGACATTCGGGGGGAAACCCAAAGAATAAAGCACCTGCAACACGTGAACCAGGTCGGACAGAAAAGACCTCGGCCTGAAGAGTACCAAGGACCGATGATAGCCTTCACCGAAGCCGACCTAGAGATGGTCCAGCATCCGCATAATGATGCCTTGGTAGTATCCCTCCAGGTTGGGGAGTGCCAAGCGAAGCGCATCCTGATAGATCAAGGCAGCTCTTGTGACATCATCTACGTTAGATGTTACAAGGAGTTGGGCCTTTACCCATATGACATGGAGGGATCAAACGGCCCGATGATCGGCTTCAATGGAACGCCGACGTGGCCACTGGGCGCCACAAACTTAGAAGTACAAGCCGGTACAAAGAAGATCAAGACAGAATTCATCGTGATTGACACACCTTCACCTTACAACATCATCTTGGGAAGGCCGTGGTTGCATGCAATAGGGGCAGTTCCCTCAACGTTGCATCAACTATTACGGTTCCCAACAGAACATGGGATTGAAGAAGTTAGAGGAGATCAGCTACAAGCAAAAAATTGCTCCATGGCAGCAATGAAAACAACCTATAGCATACAAGAACCAGGGAAGGCGGAGATTGAAGACGAGGACATGGAGGTCCTAGACGATGTCGGCAAGGAACCGGCCGAGAAGAGTGAGGAAACACTAAAGAAAATCCTCGTCCAAGAGGGCGACGAAGAACGCTTCTTTCTTTTCGGCTCAGGCTTATCCGAAGAAGAAGAAAAAGAACTGGAAGCCTTTTTGAGAACAAACATAGAGGTGTTCGCCTGGACACCCTATGAAATGCCTGGCATTGACCCCGAGGTCACATGTCACAGACTGAACGTCGACAGGTCGGCTAAACCTGTAATTCAACGAGCAAGAAGACCGATGTTGATGCACGTCGAAGCAGTGGAAGAAGAAGTAGACAGACTTCTAGAAGCCAGGGCCATCAGAGAAGTAAATTATCCAACGTGGCTATCAAACACTGTGGTAGTAAAAAAGAAAAACGGTAAATGGAGGGTTTGCGTAGATTTTACAAGCCTGAATAAAGCCTGTCCCAAAGACAGCTTTCCTCTGTCCAAGATTGACCAACTGGTAGATGCCACATCTGGACATGGAAGAATGAGCTTCCTGGACGCTTATAGGGGGTACTACCAGATAGCCATGTACCTCCCAGATGAGGAAAAGACGGCGTTCATCACCCCAAAAGGCCTGTACTGTTACAGAGTGATGCCTTTTGGGTTGAAAAACGCAGGAGCAACCTACCAGAGGCTGGTAACCAAAATGTTCAAACACTTGATTGGCTAAACGGTAGAAGTCTACATCGATGACATGGTCGTGAAGACCAAGGAGCTAAAGAGTCACCTTGCCGACCTAAAAGAGGTATTCGAAATTCTCAAAACATATCGGCTCCGACTCAATGCATCAAAGTACGCGTTTGGAGTTGGCTCTGGGAAATTCCTGGGGTACCTGGTAACAAGAAGGGGAATAGAGGCCAGCCCAGATCAGATCAAGGCCATCCTAGATCTATAGAGTCCAACGTCGGCAGAACAGGTACAAATGCTTACTGGAAGGGTCGCAGCCCTAAACAGGTTCATAAGCCGAAGCTCAGACAAGTGTAAACCCTTCTTCAACCTGGTGAAAAAGACCGCAGACTTCCTGTGGACTGAAGAATGTGAGGCCGCTTTGGCCGACCTAAAGAAATATCTGACCACGGCTCCAGTCCTCTCAACACCTGAACCTGGGGAGGAGTTGTTTTTGTACTTAGCCGTGTCAGAACACGCAGATAAGTCAAGATTAATCCGAGAAGAGCAAGGAGAACAGAAGGCTGTCTATTATGTAAGTAAAACTTTGGCCAACGCTGAAACAAGGTATCTACTACTGGAGAAATTAATGCTGGCCTTGGTAATGGCCTCAAAAAAGTTAAACCATTACTTCCAGGCGCACAAGATTGTGGTGCTAACAGAACACCCACTGAAGTCCTTGTTGCAACAAGGAGACTTAACTAGAAGAATAGCAAGATGTGCAGTGGCCTTGGGCTAGTATGACCTGGAATTCAGGCCAAGAACAGCAATTAAAGGCCAAGTTTTGGCCGACTTCGGGGCGGAATTCACACCTGAATCCATCGAACATCAGGCTCCGTTGAGCCGAGATGAACATGGCCCCAGCAAGCAAGGAGAATCCTAGCCCAAGGCAAAGGAGCAAAAGAAGGAAAAACTCAGACCCTGCAGCATCTACATCGGCGACTCATTCAGACTGTTTGTCGATGGAAGTTCAAACCGGCAAGGAGCAGGGGCAGGAGTGCTGCTGATATCTCCAGATGGGGAAATAATAGAACAGTCCATCCGTTTGGGGTTCAAGGCCTCAAACAATGAAGCAGAATACGAAGCATTAATTGTAGGACTAAAGCTGGCAGCAGTAGCAGAAGAAGATGAGGTAATAGTTTTTTGTGATTCACAGTTAATTGTTAACCAGTCAACAGGAGAATTTGCAGCCAGAGACGAGAGGATGTCGGCATATGCAAAAGAGGTCATCAGATTGGCCGAACTATTTCAGAACTGCCGACTTCTTCAAGTAAGCCGAGATGATAACAGCCATGCCGATGCGTTGGCCAACCTGGCAAGTTTAATGCAGACTGGAAAAACAAGAACAATTATGATTGACTATATGTCGGGCCCGAGCATAGAACCACAGAACACAAAGCAGGAAGCAATGTGTGTGGACATGGGGCCAAGCTGGATGGATACAATTGTTGCATACCTGAAAGAAGGAAAGCTGCCAGAAGACCGCAAAGAGGCACACAAAGTCAGATTGAAGTTGGCAAGATTCAACCTGACCAAGGACGGACATCTCTACAGAAGGTCCTTCACTGGACCCCTTTTAAGGTGCGTACACCCTTTTCAGGTTGAAGATTTCTTATATGAAATTCATGAAAGAATTTGTGGAAGCCATGCTGGGGGCAGATCACTAGCCCATAGGGCCATTACCCAGGGGTATTGGTGGCCCTACATGCAAAAAGATGCAGAAGCATACGTGAAGAAGTGCGAACAATGCCAGAGGTTTGCACTTTTGATTCATCAGCCAGTTGCTGACCTGAATCCAGTATCCAGCCCCTGGCCGTTTGCCCAATGGGGCATCGATCTGGTTGGACAACTTCCCCAAGCAACTGGGCAGAGGAAATACTTGCTGGTAGCAACGGATTACTTCACAAAGTGGATAGAGACAAAACCTCTTGCCAAAATCCGAGATGTGGACGTTAATAATTTCATATAGAAAAACATTATCACCAGATTTGGCATTCCAAGAGCCATCGTTGCCGACAACGGAACGCATTTTGACAGCAAACTCATCAAAAACTTCTGTGCAAAGTTCAAGATCAAGAATTACTTTTCAACACCAAGCTTTCCCCAAAGCAATGGGCAAGCAGAAGCATCCAACAAAGTAATTTTGGATGGAATAAAGAAGAGACTGCAGGCAGCAAAAGGGAAGTGGGTAGACGAATTGCCCAACGTGCTTTGGGCATATCGGACTACGCCGAGAAGATCAACGGGGGAATCCCCCTTTGCCATGGCTTATGGCACAGAAGCAGTCATTCCACTGGAAGTCGGCATCCCAGGGATCCGAACCCAGGGAGTTGAGAATGGGACTAATGATATACTCTTAGCCCGAGATCTGGATCTTTTGGAAGTATGAAGAGAGAAGGCTGCAATTCAGCTTGCAGTATACCAGCAACAGCTTGCCAGAGCCTACAACAAGAAGGTCAATCCAAGAGATTTTCAAGTCGGCGACTTAGTCTTGAGGAAAGTCGTCGGCAACAAGAAGGATCCCAGAGAGGGCAAGCTTGGCCCAAACTGGGAAGGACCCTACAGAATTACTTCGGTATTAGACAATGGAGCTTATCGGCTTGAAGACAATGAGGGCAAAGCACTGCCAAGACCTTGGAACACTTGTAATTTGAAATTTTTCTATCATTAGATATTTTTGACCGATGTCATCAATAAAATCTTTTCAGAATTCTTCAAACACATATGATTGTTAAACATATTGTTTCTGAAAGACATGAATAATGAGAACCCAAGTGAAACTTAGGTTCACATTAGGGGCAGCGAGAAGACAAAGACGCTTAACACTTGTTGAAATTTATAGCAATTTACAAGTTGAAGTTAAGTAGAGATGGTTCCTTAGCTTCACTTGTTGAAATTTGTAGCAATTTACAAGTTGAAGTTAAGCAGAGATGGTTCCTTAGCTTCACTTGTTGAAATTTGTAGCAATTTACAAGTTGAAGTTAAGCTGAGATGGTTCCTTAGCTTCACTTGTTGAAATTTGTAGCAATTTACAAGTTGAAGTTAAGCCGAGATTACTGTTTCTCTTCGCCTGTTGAAATTTGTAGCAATTTACAAGTCGAGGCGAAGCCGACGTTATTGCTTACAGACCTATAGCAATCTACAGGGTGGTTAAACCAAAGATCATTGCTTAAACACTTGTTGAAATTTGTAGCAATTTACAAACTGGCATTAAGCCAACATATGATCATTTGTGGAAATTTGCAGCAATTTACAGGTTGAGGTAAAAGCTAATTATATTGTTTAAACCCTTGTTGAAATTTGTAGCAATTTACAAGTGGGTCACTGTTTAACACTTGTTATAACTTGAGAAAAGTTTACTGTATATGTTAGTCCTTGTTGAAATTTGTAGCAATTTACAAGTAGGTTAAAGAGAAATCATTGCTTACACATTTGTTGCAACTTGAGAAAAGTCTGCAAAATTTACATTAAAAGGTATTTGTTTTATACCTGTTGGAATTTATGAAAAGATTGCAGGTCAGTATCTTGCCAAAGTAAAACTTGCAGTTATTATACCCGAGGTACGTAACCCCGAAAAGATTGTGCAAAGGAGGAATCATGCAAATCATGCAAAATATTCTAAGTGTAGAAACCATACAGAAGCAGTGAAGAGAAATTAAAGACTAAAGCATTCAGAGAAAAACAGTTGCAGTTATATATAATGAAGGCACTATGGCCTAGCAGCGGTAAATTGTTCACAAGTAACAAAGAAAGGCACATCGGCCGTAAGAGGAAGCTTACATTGTTCAGAAAACAAAAGAAAGTACAAAAAAAGAAAAAAGTACAAAAGACATTCAGGATTCTTCAACATCAGCAGATGGCTGGGCTGGGACCTCGGAGGACTTTGGAAGAACCACCTTGGCATCTTTTTCTGCCACAATTTCGGCATCAATCTCAGCAAGTGTTTGATCAAGACTCTTCTCGACTGGAGGAACATCGGATGATGCTTGTTCTGGAATAGCATCCTTAATAACCTCCTCATCCTCCTCATGAGTCAGGTCTAGGACTTGATCATCCTGAGGAGGAGATTTGGTCTCGTTGGCACCCTTGGGCTTCCTTACTAAAGCATCATCATCGTTTTTGTCCTCATCTTTGGACTCGGACTCAGACTCTTTTTCATCTTGGCTTGGAGGAGGAGGAGGAGGAGGGTATGGAAGAGGAATAGCATCAGCATTGCGGTAAGGCGAGTCAGCTGGAAGATCAAGTTTTTTTATTAAGGACATCCAACCAAGGGAGAATCCCCTGTTGCATGCCTACCTGACTAGAAGCTTATAGTCCTCAGTGACGTCGGCTATACCTTGGGCATATGCCTTTTCGTCAGCATCCTTGATCTCAGCATCTTTTATAGCCAGCGCCTCCTGGAGCTCCTTTTCGGCTTGGGCCCTTTTATCCTCGGCCTCTTTCTTCTCGGCTTCGGCAACCTTCTTTATAGCCTCTGCAGCATCAGCCTTTTCTTTGGCCAAAGTTTGGGCCTTAGTGGCAGCCTCAGCCTGATCTTCCAACTTTTTCATTTTTGCTTGAAGACTTTTGTTGATTTTTTGGAGGGCAGAGAACTCCCTCTTCAGGTTGGTTAACTTCTCCTTGTTCTGGAAAGATTGCATGGAGAAGGAATGGGCGTGCTGAACAGCCTGAAAGAGCATAAAAAAAAAAAAAAAAGAAAAAAGCTTAAGTTAGTACAAAAGTTTTGCAAGTATGAAAAAATGAGGAAAGACAGATTACCAAGTGTAGAGACTTACTTGAACACAGTGTTAAAGCATCAGGGCGTAATTCTCGTATTCACTCATCTCGGCGTTTTTCTCTAAATCGCCTGGGAGGAGTAAAGTTGTACTCAGGGCCACACCAACATTTATGTCGTCGGCACTATCGTTGGCAAAAACAGGTTTATCTTCCAAGGTGATTTCTGGCCTCCAAGGGACTTTTGGTGTTTTAGACCCCGAGGTCGTCGCAGACGATGACCTCGGCTTCTTTGATTGTGTGGATCCTGAAGGTTGGGCCTCAGCAGACCTTTTTGCAGAAGCAGAGGAAGTCTTTTTACTCTCCGCCAACTGTGAGATAGGCAGGGCGTCCTCGGCCTCGACCTCAGTGGCTTTGGCCTTCGGCTGGGCCTTCTTGGTTCTTTTCGGCCTTGGTGGGGGCATCGTTTGGATTGGAACGGCATCGGCGTCGGTTGGGAGGTCGGCTAGGAGATCTTGGGCGACAAGCTTTACGCGAACCATTTCAGCAGTCTTGACGAGTCGTCGCCGACGTTTCCTTTCTGGTATTGGGATTAAGTATGGGGCTGAAGTTGATAGTTGATCGGTTGGATCAGAGGTTGACCCTTGGTCAGCCCAAGATGTGGATACGGTTTGAAGAGTGGTAGCAGAGGGAGGAGATGAGCTCTTATTCTTTCGTTTCGGGACGTCGGGCAAAATAGATTTGTATGTAGGGATAAAATTGAGAAGAAGAGGGGCTTTTCTCTTTTCAACTGGCAAGTCCAGGAGCTTTTTCAGATCCTTGCTAGGAACGAAAGATTGGCGAAAATTTTTCGGTGGCTTGCGAACGTCTGCAAGAAGAAAACGAACATTATAAACAGATAAAATATTGAAACAGATTGGAAAGAAACAACTAAGTGTTAACATCGGGCTCTTACCCTTGCCCTCTTTAACTGTTCGAGGAAGAGGAAAAAGATGGGCATCCTCGTCTGGGGCAAATTCTCAATTTCCAGAAGCAATGACATAGTCATCTCCAGCCCTTTTGTTGGAGTTTGGGAGGTCAGCTACGATTTTGAATTCGGTAGACCTCGGCTTGAGGTAATAGACGTAACCCTTTTCTTTCAAGTTAAGGGCACACGTGGTATAACAAAATTGGATGTCGGCAAGGGTGATCCTAACATTTTCCTGCCTAGCTAAGGCTATGATGCCGTTAATCACACGGTAGGAGTTGATGATCAGTTGCATGGGGTTTAATTTGTAGTAGTAGAGAACTTCACGAAAAAGGGGATTGAGTGGGAGCCGAAGTCCACACTCAGTAAAAGCTACTATAGGAAAGGGCATCGTATGATCTGTGGGCATAATTGAGTCGTCATCCCCAGCCAGTCTCCGATGGACGTCGGCAGGAATTTCAAACTCTTCCCTGAAGTATTGGAGTTTGGTCGGGGTATCTACCCTATGTCTCCACATCCCCATGATGTCGGCGTAAAAGGGTTTTTGTTACAGGAAAAAGATATTCTTAGAGGGTTAAAGGAACCTCGGCAAAAACCTAAGCAAATGCTGGTTACGATTGTTTCAGTTTTTCCTAAGAATTGAAAGTTCTATAAACAAATCCCAAACCTAGAACTATGAAGACGGAGATCAAGGGCACAGATCTGGAAAAAATACAAAAGGTAGAAAACAAAGACGAAGTTTCAGATTCAAGAACAAAAGATGGGCTATTAGAAACACGAAGATTACAAAGGGTTGAGGGCCAAGAACCGTAGTGAAACAGTGCAAGTGTTCATGACATGTGTAAAATCATAAAATAAGAAGCATTTAGGTAAATGGTTCACAAATTAAATGCTTGAGCAGAGTAGTAAACGCGGGAAATTCCAGAAACGATCAAGAACTGGGAAAGAAGGGCCAGTTGCTTACTAGATAAAGTGAGGCCGGAATGAAATTCACCGAGGACAGACGACGGTTGAAACAGTAGCAAAAGCTTAACAGGAATGGCAGAATGAAAACAGTTGCAGAGTTTGGAGCTTAGAGCAATGACAGATTCGAAGAAGAAAGAGCTTTAGAGAGAGAAAAAGCAAGTAAAGAAATGAAAAGGTGAAGAGACAGAGGAGAGAGGCAAGAGTTTTTGTCAAAAAAGAGTAATGGCGGCAAAATAAGGCATCTATTGCGCCTAGAACAACGCATACGTCAGACGGCGCAGACGGATGAAAGACGGCTTACAAGCGCGTCACAGGCACGGGCCAATGAAGATAAAACATGTAAGAGAAACGGTTGAGAAGTAATGCATGATAGCTCATGCGTATGGAGGAGTTCATTTGAATTCTTGTTCTTAAAAGAAGACATGTCAGCCTAAAGAGAATGACCTCGGCTGTAGAGTTCTTACGCCGACGTACTGCAAAGAGGAACAATATAGGTTCCATCACCTCAGAATACCGAGATAATAGAACCTAGGGGGCAGTTGTGGGGATATATTTTCTGAGTATCAACACATGGCAAGGTGACGTCGACGTGTCAGCCGAGGTGCCACGTGTCGTGGTAGTTACGCCGATGTGATCTCAGAGTTGCCGAGGTTATCTCCGAATATACCGGAATCCGAGATAAGCGGATAAAGGACAAGAGTCCTAGATGGAGAGAAGACTTCAGTTTGGGTAAAGATGAAACTCTTAGAGGGTTTATCCTAACCCCACTGGGAGTTCCAGATCAGCAGTAATCCAGAGTCCATTAGAAATAGGCTCCTATTGGGACTAGGATTGTATTGGTTATAAGAGAAAGGCACCCCCAAGGGTCTAAGGTATGTTTTTATGCACTCAAGCTTGTGAGTTGAATACTTTATTATCTTTGAGAGATATACTGACTGGATCGTCGGAGTACCCCCGGGTGGAAGAACCACCGCCGGAGCCTTCTCTTTTTGTGCAGGACAGCAAGGTGCCATCTATTCTGCCTGTGTTCTACAGCTGATTTACTAAGAAGGGCAGTGTGATCGGAAATTCACTCACACACATATTTTAGAAAAATAAGGTCTGGACATATTTAACTTGGAAAGTAGCATGGTACATCATATCCTAGTTGTCTTCATTTATTATTTCTCAATTACTCATTATATTGTAGCCTAAAACAATTATAGCATTTTCATAAAATTCATGTATTAATTAATTTTGGATATTAGTCAAGAATACCATTCTTTGGGGAGGATTAATTTCAAGTGTTTTTTCATCTACTTCTATGTGTATAAAAAGTGCAAAATATGATATTAGGGCGTGCCAAAAAAAAGACTTATGGAATTACATGTGCCTCGGTTGTGCAAATAATGTGCAAAGAATTCTCACTCAATTCCAATTTATTTCTCCAACTTTCTTCGTGTTGACAACAAAAACTAGCAACTAATATATAGAATTTACACAAAAATAACAAATAAATTTGTTTTTGCAATTGGTTTCATTTAATCACACCTTTTGAATATTCGGATTTTTTAAAAAAAAGTAAATTACACTTACCTTCCCTAAAATTTATGACAATTACAAAATCTCTTTTATAATTTTAATAATTGTATTAATCTTCTTTATTTGAAACTATTATCAAGGTTCTTTTAATCCATTAATTTATCACAAACGCATTACTTTTCTATCCAATATAACTATATTGCCCCTTTGAATTGAGCATGAAGAGATAAAAACCTATTTAAATGAAAATTTCACCTACCACTCCTGAGATTTTGCATATATATTACTAAAGATCTATATATATTTTAGAAAAATGTTTGGGATTCCTTTTTTTTGGAACCTTCACAACTCCCTTTCCTTTAGATCTCAACCATTAATGTATGTGTGGGACCTACTCATATATGTGTGGGGCTCACACAATTAATGGTTGATATCCGAAGAGGGTTTGTGGGGGTTTCAAAAAAAAGGATATCTCAATCATTTTACTCCAAAAAAAAAAAAACTAAATATTTATCAATTTAAATTAATGCATTTATTATTTAAATTTATTTTTTCTTTTCTTTTTTTAATTTGAAACAAATGGATTAAAAAAAAATCATCAATTTGTCCTATTTATTTATTCATATGTAAGAAAATTATTTATTCCTAAATTGTTAAGATATTATTAACAAATTTTAATTTTTATCTTCGAGTCATTAAAGTTATGGTCATTAAATTTATAGTCGATACATATTTATCTATACTATTATATTATTAAAAATGAACACCTCACCTGATGTTCATGAACTTCCTTCTCTCCTTTTACCGAGTGACTTTCTCTACTTGTGCCAAGTGTCAATTTTTCCATCCAATCCATCCAAAAGAAGAAAAAAAGAAAGAAATAAATAGTAGTTAAAAGAGAGGTACAAGGCTTGAACCTAAAACCCTTCACTTAACTTACTAAAAAATATATTAATCACTTGAACAACATAAAATATATATTATGAATTCAAAATTAAATTTTATATTTAAAGCACACCTGGCTCACACTCCTAATATATATATACAAATTTTGTTATTCTTTAGTCTGTTTACGTTCCTTCACACTTAGCTTGACTTTTTCTTCAATTGCACCTTTTGAATATTTGGATTTTTTTTTAGTAAATTACACCTACTTCTTCTGAAATTTTAGACAGTTACAAGAATAGCTCTTATAATTTTAATAATTATACTAACCTCTCTTATTTTTGAAATTATTATCAAGATTTTTCCACACACATGTCATTACTTTTCTATAAATAATGACCATATTGCCAATTTGAATTGAGTGGGAAAAGATAAAGAAACTATTTAATTGAAAATTTTCTCTCACCTCTCTTGAGACTTTACATATATATTATTCAAGATCTATGCATATTTTAATTTAAGACCTAATAGTTTAATATAAGACCCTATACAATACTTATAAGACTTATTTCATACTATATAAACAGCTAAATATAAACAAGGGGAAAGTACCAATAAATCCCAAATTTGAGAATGTTAGCCTATTTAGTCCCGAATGTTTTTTGTTGGACTAATAGGTCCTATTTCTCTAAAAGTTTACTATAGGCCTTTTTATATCAAACATTATTCAACATCACTAACATCAAACATTATTCAACCTCACCAACATCAAACATTATTCAACATCACCACCATTATTAAAACATTATTCAACATCACCAACATCAAACATTATTCAACATCACCAACATTATTCAAATATTTTTCAACATCACCAACGTCATCAAACATTATTCATCAAACATCAAACATTATTCAACGTCAGGATTATTTATCGAACATCAAACATTATGAATCAAACATCAAACACATATTTTCAACCATTAATCATTATGATTATTCATCAAACATCAAATATTATTCATTAAACATCAAACATCAAACATCAGATTTATTTTTTTTAAAAATGAAACTAAACATTACAACATTATCATCAAAACAACATTAAAATAACATTCAACATCAAAATAAACGATTATCAAAATAACGATTAAAATAACAATTAAATAATTTTTTCTGATCAAACATCATCATCATCATAACAATAATTTCATCATCATCATCATCATCCGATGTTTAGGCGTTTGGATCATCAACATCACAACATCATCATCTTCGCAACATTAATCAAACTACAAATCTGATGTTAAAATCAAACTACAAATCGGATGTTGGAAATTAAACTACAAATCTGATGTTGGAAATTAATCAAACTATTCATGAACATTAATCGAACTCGACGGAGGCAAACTCGATCCACCCACAAACATCAAGAATTTGCCTATACAAATTTAAATGCCCATTAATACAGATGTGTATCTATGATGAGTGAAAAATGGGAAAGTACAAACCAGCGAAGGATTTGATAGTGTGGATCTTGAGACTAAGACCAGGACACTAGCGAGATGGGTCATGTCCCCTGCTAATCTGGATATATTCATGTTTTGGTCGATTGATAGATATACGTATGTATGCGTGGATCAATCTGAATAACTTGGACTTCAAAAACAACAGATCGATCTACCCAGAAATTGAATTTTTTTTTTTCCTTTTTCCCACCAGATCTCTGATTGAATATTTTCCTTTTGTTTTCTTACCTCTTCTTTCTCCAGTAAACTACTGGTTTACGAAGAAGGAAAATTAAAGAGAAAAGCCCTGTTATGACTGCGGATCGGCAAGGAGTCGCTTCAGAGAAGATGGGGTTTTGGTGAGATCTTCGCCTTTGCCTCGAGCAATAGTTTTAATTTTTTTATGATTAAAACATTCCCAATTTTGATGAATCTGATGTTCTAATAAATTTAATGATGGATCTCGAGCAATAGTTTCAATTTTTTAAAAAATAAATTTAATGTTTGATGTTTAATGAATAATGTTTGATGTTTGATGAATACTCATAATATTTAATGGTTGTGTTTGATGTTTGATGTATGATGAATAATTCTAATATTTAATGATTGATGTTTGATGAATAATCCTGACGTTGATAATGTTTGATGTTGGATGAATAATCCTGACGTTGCTAATGTTTCATATTTGATAAATAATCATGATGTTGCTAATGTTTGATGTTTGATGAATAATGTTTGACATAAAAAGGCCTATAGTAAGTTTTTTTGAGAAATAGGACCTATTAGTCCAACAAAAAACTTTCAGGACTAAGCAGAGTAGCATTTTCTAATATGGGACTTATGAGTAATTTTTCCTATAAACAACAAATGGATTTTTTTAAAACAATTTGTCCTATTTATTTATTTATATGTAAGAAAAATATTTATCCCTAAATTGTTAAGATGTTATTAACAAATTTTAATTTTAATTTTTGAGTCATTAAATTTATGGTCGATACATATTAATCTATTCATGAACTTCCTTCTCTCCTTTTACCAAATGTCAATTTTTTCATCCAATCCATCCCCAAAAAAAATAAAAATAAATAGTAGTAAAAAGAGGGATACAAGACTTGAACCTAAGACCATTTACTTAACTTATTAAAAAACACTTTCATCACTTAAACAATATAAAAATATATTATGAATTTGAAATTAAAATTTATATTTAAAGCACACCTGTAAAGTGGGCTCACATTCCTAATATATATGTACAAATTTTGCTATTTTTTAATCAGTTTATGTTATTTCGCAGTTAGCTTGTCTTTTTCTTTAGTTACCCCTTCTGAATATCAACAATGATAGAAATTTCTTTTTTGGAGGACCCCACAACCCTCAAAGTGATCCACAACACTCATGAGTAGTGTGGATCACTTTGGAAGTTGTGAGAGTCTTCAAAAAATAAGATCTCACTCATTTTTTAATTTTTTTAGTAAATTTCAGACAATTACAGAAATCTCTCTTATACTTTTAATAAATATACTAACATCTCTTACTTTTAAAACTATTATCAAGATTCTCCTAATTCGTTAATTTAACACAAATGCCGTTACTTTTCTATAAAGAGAATGACCATATAACCCTTTTGAATTGAGCGGCAAAAGATAAAAAGCTATTTAAATGAAAAAATTTTCTCACCTCTTTTGACTTTTTACATATATATTATTAAAAATATATGCATATTTTAACTTAAAACCCTAATAGTTTAATATAAGACCCTAACAATTAATACAATACTTATAAGACTTATTTCACACCATATAAACAACTAAATATAAACGACAAGTGGATTAATTTTTTTTCCCAACAATGTGTCCTATTTATTTATTCATATGTAAGAAAATTATTTATCTCTAAATTGTTAAGATGTTATTAACAAATTTTAATTTTTATCTTTGAGTCATTAAATTTATAGTCGATGCATATTTATCTATACTGTTATATTGTTAAAAATGAACACCTCACTTGGTATTCATGAACTTCATTCTCTCTTTTTACCAAGTGGCTTTGTCTACTTGCGCCAGTATCAATTTCTCCATCCAATCCATTCAAAAGAAAAAAAAAATAAAAAATATTTACCAAGTGGCCTTCTCTACTTGCGCCAAGCGTTAATTTTTTCCATCCAATCCATCAAAAAGAAAAATATTAGTTAAAAGAGGGGTACAAGACTTGAACATGAGACCATTCACTTGACTTTCTAAATAATACTTTCATCACTTAAACAATATAAAAAATATATTATGAATTCAAAATTAAAATTTATATTTAAAGCAAAGCTATCGAGTGGACTCACATTTCTAGTACATATATATATACACAAATTTTGTTATTTTTTAATCGGTTTAGGTTTATGTTCCTTCGCAGTTAGTTTGCCTTTTTCTTTAGTTGCACCTTTTGAATATTTAGATATTTTTTTAGTAAATTACACTTACCTCTCTTGAAATTTCAGACAATTAAAGGAATCTCAATTATAAATTTAATAATTACACTAACCTCCCTTACATTTGAAACTACTATCAAAATTCTCCCAATTTGTTAATTTAACACAAATGCCATTACCTTTCTATAAAAAATGACTATATTGCCCCTTTAAATTGAGCGGGAAAAGATAAAAAGTTATTTAAATGAAAATTTTCACTCACCTCTCTTGAAATTTTACACATATATTATTAAAGATTTATGCATATTTTAACTTAAAACCCTAATAGTTTAATATAAGATCCTAATAATTAATACAATATTTATAAGACTTATTTCACACTATATAAACAACTAAATATTTGTCAATTTTAATTAATGCATTTGTTATTTTTTTTTTTTTAAAGTTGAAACAAATGGATTTTTTTTTTTTTTTTCCAGCAATTTGTCCTACCTATTTATTCATATGTAAGGAAATTATTTATCCCTAAATTGTTAAGATATTATTAACAAATGTCAATTTTTATCTGTGAGTCATTAAATTTCTAATCAATAAATATTTAAAAATAAAAAAAAGCGCAAGTTATTCTTACATGATTAAAAAAATTAAAAAATAAATATATAAGTAAAAAAAAATATAATTGCCTTACAATAAATTAAAATTAGTTAATAGAAAATAAAAAATCAAGAAATCATTTGAGAATAATAAACAATTCAAACAATTTTCTCATTTCTTACGCCTAAAATTAAAATTAATCTTCACTTGAATGGAGAAATTATTTTAGGATACTAAAATACTCAATTAATCTTCACTTGAATGGAGAAATTATTTTAGGATACTAAAATACTCAATTAATTTGTTGTATGATACTTAAAATATATTTCTCCATTTTTTATTTTTCTCATTTAAACTATTTTTATTAAATTAAATCTTAAAATTAATTTCTCAACTTCATTAATTGTTAAATTTTTACTTTATTTTTTAATTTCTCACCTTTATTTTATTTTATTATTATTTATAGTGAATTATTATTATTTTAATTTTCTAATCTACGTTTTTTATTATTATTTGGATTGGGCTTGATTTGAAGATTTAATGAGAGAAACAGAAAGGGAAAATGAAATGTAATCCCAAACACAGCCTTAGTGAATTTATCTGGCCTAAGATTGTAGTTCCGATGGACCGGGCCTAGTGACATTGGGCCTGGACCTTAGGTTTGAAGGCAAACCACTATTCAACTTATTTGGTTTTGGTTTACAGAAAATACTTTTCAAAAAATTTTATTATTTTATTTTTTGTATTTTTTTCTTTTCAATGAATTTTTTAATATTTTAAGTAATTTTTTAAAAAAAAATTTAGATACACCTAACATAAATACACATAAAAAGTATAATATTTGTAAAAAAAATATTTAAAAAATTTACTAAATACCAAAAATATAAATTAAAAAAATGAAAATTCAATACATTTTTCATATTTTTGTATATTTATTATTTTTTTAAAATATTTTTTCAAAAATATTTACTATTTAGATACATTTAAGTAAAGTGCATCGAAAAAAGTAAAAAAATTTCTTAAAATTTTAAAAATATTCACTAAAAACAAAAAAATACGAAAAACAAAAAGTTAAATTTTCAGAAAACTGAATTCAAAAAATTAAAATCAAACACATTGATTTTTGATATATTGGAATTAGCATTACACTCTACAATATCACACAAATAATTAAAAAATAATAATATTAATATTAAATAATATTTAAAAAATATTTTAAAATGTAGAGATAAAATATATTTAAAATCAAATAACTTTTAATTATTTTCATAATATTTACAATTATTATTATTTTAGTCTTGTCATCAATGGTGTGTTCAACATATTAAAAGCAAAAATGTGTTATAATATAAGTAGTAAAACATAAAGGCAAAAAATAGAATAAATTATAAAAATTGCACTTATGGTAAAACATAAATAAATTATGTCATAAAATTCTGTAATTGTACCTTATCTTACAACAATGATTGAGACTCCCATTTTTTTGAAACTCCTACAATCCCCTTTGAATCTCCACCATTGATGGTGTAGGCCCTACACATACATGAGTGGGTCCTATACATACATCAATGGTGGAGATCTAAAGGGGGTTGTGGGGTCTCCAAAAAATGAGGGTCTCAAGCATTTTTCCTTACGTTAATCCGATAATATAGCAAATTAAACGTGTCAATTAACTTTTATCCGTTATCTTTTTTGTGAAAATCAATAAAAATAGTTAATATTAAAATTAATTTATAGAATAAAATAGCAAAGAGAACAAAGGGAATAATCACTTTCTCAGTTACTCCTCAAATTAATCTTCACTTTGTTAGTCAACCATGAAAAACAAAAATTCAAGTTCAAACTTGAACTACGCCAGTCTAGCACTTAACCCACCCCAAATCCACTCTTTTGCTCTAACTCTACCATTAAGACTAATATTTTCATAATATTAAAATTAATATATATATATATATATATATTTATGAATATCAACATCTCTTCAACTACTTAGAAATATTTCTTAATTATATCAATATCTCTTCAACTATTTATGAATATCTCCTTATCACATAAAATAAGTTTTCTTGGTATTGACCCACTAAAATAATTCGCATTGTTTGAATTATATGTCACTTTTAAAATTAATTTATTAAATAAAACATATTTGCATATAAAATAATGTAAATGAGTTAGCTCACAAACTTTTTTTTTTGGCTTTTTTAATTGAACCATTTTAGTATTTAAGGCCTAGCCTATTAATAAAAACTCTAGTCTATGCTTTATTTTTTATTTTTTTTTGGACCAAATTATTTAGACTGTATAGGTTATTCAATTATGGATAACATCAGATGATGAAATCTATTATGATTTACCTTAAGAATAGTTTTCACACTTCATGTGTAAATTTTTAAAAGGAATAATATTATATGACCATATTTTGATATCTAATTTTGGCACCATATATTTGATGGACATCACATGACACATAATTATTGTCTTTATAGCGTCACATCATGAACTACTAAATATGATCACCATAACATTACTAAATTTTATATTTTAATTTGAAATATTCTAAATTTTAAAATTTCAAATAACGTGTGATTTAATTATGAATAAAATTTTTCTTTGGGCTTTCCATTTAAAATATTTAAAATTAGATATATAGCATGATGTGCCAATAATTGTATGCCAAATACATTTCTTAGCTTTTAAAAAAAAAAAATATTTGTTTGTAATTTTTTTTAAAAATTAAATGTAAAATTTGAACCAAAAAAATAATTAAAAATTAATATTGATAGGTCTTGATTAATATGTATTGCATGAATTCTTGTTTACTGCTATACTATAAACAACCTAATTTGGTGAAGTAGTGTTCCATTGTTATTATAGTTTAAAATTTTGATTTATTTTTCATATCAATATTATAAAAGAACCATACATTTAACAATTTGAAGGATGATAAGTATGAAATTTGAAATATATTACCATAATAATTAAAAATATCAATAATTATAATTAAAGTGAAATAAACTAATGAATTTATGACACATAGTTTTGTATTTTATTATTGTTGGCTTTTTGGCTTTTCGAAGGGTATATTTGTAAATGCGAGCGTGCCAGCAATGATCAATCAGTCCTTACAGAAATTACAATTGCCAATCAATTATCAGGCGACTATGTTTTAGTTCTTTCAGCCTCAATGAAGAGGACTTTTACTGGTGGCTTGACTTTAGGAGAAATTAAGAGAAATAACAATTAATATGAAGAACAATTGAAGTATTTCATTAACATAAACACTTACAATAGTCCAAACTCAAATTTTGAGGAAGTTTACAGAATCTACTTGAATCTACTTGAAAACTACTCCTATGAATTGAAGTACAATGCGGTATTTAAAGAACAAGTATTTAAAGTACAGAAAGGTAAACGGAAAGGAAAATATGAAGTAAAAGCGGCTAATATGATCTGAGTCCGGAGCCTTTTTCTCGAACTTCCTTGCTATTTATACTTGTTAGAGATGACCTTCGAACTGTACTTCGAACCGTCGAACTGCTCCTCCATGATCGCTGATCATGTTACCTTAGAAATAGTTCCACTATGCCATCACTTGCAGTTGGACTTCCCTCCTGTATTTGAATTTGAATATAGGTAACCGTTGAAGCCACGTCACCTTGTATCTCATTACTGATCTAGTGCTACTCAGACCACTTGAGAACCAATATTTATTGCCACGTGTATGATTGAGATTTAGGATTAAAATCATCTTCCAATAACACCCTCATTCTGCCACGTGTCGAATTGTAATTGGCTTTTACAAAATATGTAGCCAACATTACCCCCCGCACTAATATACCCAATACTTGGAGATATTAGTGAATCAAAAGCCTTTCCCTCGCTTTTTGGAACGTGCATAGAATCTATTTTCAGGAAACACAACCGTCACTTATTTTGGTGATCATTTGCATTAACTCCTAACTTTGTTGGACGTTCCAATACCTTCAGCATTCGAACGGATTATGACTCAATCACCTTTTCACTCTGTTGATCGAGCATACGAAGAGCCATTGAGTAATGTTGTTTCCCCTCGAAAGAATCTCCACGCATTTATTAGCCACCTTTACCCGCCTTTCTATATTCAGGTCATGGAGGCTTTCGCAGATTATCAACCTTTGGACTACGAACACATTGCCCTCAATCCTTTGGTTTACAAACTCGTTGATACAAGAAGTTCTTCCTCTAAACTCCCCTCGCACTTTGAACGAACAACTCTCAAGCCTTTGCTTCGACAAATTGCAAATATGGAATTGGGAAATTCTTCTTCACAAGCTTCTGCTTGGGATGAAGCTACAACTTCTTCGTCTTCTGGGGTTTCTGGATGGACGAACTGGTCTGCACCTGAGTCCTGGGACTTGAGGGAACGGATCAATCATCATTTCATTGAGTTCACTGACCCTTTAGATTTTCCTTCCTACGCTCGAAGCTCGGTGGTTTATCCATATGTGCCCATCGACCTTCGACGCAGTTTAGAGGAGAATTTGCTTGTGGCTTGGTATACATCCTCCATGCCCACAAGGATAATGCACACTGCCCGGTGCTTGGAAGAATCACAAGGATATACCCCTTCATTTTTAGCCAAGAAAGCGCAGATTTGCTCTTCTGACTGGCTTGATTATATTAATGCCTTTGTTCCTCCCATCCCTGTGTCATCTCCCCTAACTGAAGCATCCACTTCTTCTTCTCCATCTTCTGAAATAGAAGCATCCACACCTTCTCCATCCTCTGGACTAGAGGCATCCACACCTTCTCTTTCTTCTGAAGCAGAACCATCTACTCCTTCTCCTCCTCCCACTCTTTCTTGGACAGAGAAATTAAAGCTTGCTCTTCCAATGGACAAAATCTTCCCTCCTTACAAACCTCCATCACCCCCAACTCCATTTGAGCGGAAAGAAGCCCAACTTCTGCTCGCAGCTTTTTCTCACCTACCCTTCAATGTTCTTGAGGATGACATTCCTCTCAAAAACTTCCGATGGGCTTGTGATATTCTGACTAGGGGCCATATCCTTAATCCTATCGCCCAAGCAGAACTTCACCTGTTCCTGGATCAACTTCCAGTACTCCTCCATTGGCATCGAAATTCCAAAGTCACCATTCAATCTTTGGATCAACTTTCATCTCTTCGAATTCATGCTCAATACGAAGCAGAAAACTTCATTGAAGACTTTGATGACTTCAAAAATAAAGATTCTGCATATTGGGATGATTTAGTTATAGATGAGTTGGAACAAAAATTGAGGGAGGAGGCTTTCGAAGCAAAGGCTGAAGAGCTGTATTATGAAGTGAGAGCACATCAACTCATGCAGCCAACTTTGGAGGAGATGGAAGACATAATAAAGAAAGAACAAATATTCATTGATCATTGTTAGACGAAATTCCATGATCTTGTAATTTATTCTATTCCTTATTTTTATGAGCTTGAATTTGTACCAAAATAAGATTACTTAATGTAATTATCTTGGCTCTACTGAAAGCAAAGTCCTCTGTACTTGACATTGTTTGACTCTGTTTCCTCTTACTTTTAAAAGCCAACTTATAGCCTTAAATTAAATAATCTCATCTTTTGAATTTGGACTCACTTATTTTCAATGAAACACTAAAAAAACCAATATGTCTTTTTCCAATTTATGGAGCAAAATTTGACAATTTTGGTTAATATTATCTCAAATCAATGCTTCGAAGTTAACAACCTTACTTTTCAAAGCTAATTATAACCAAAAACCAATATGTCTTTTTCCAATTTATGGAGCAGAATTTGACAATTTTGGTTAATATTATCTCAAACTAATGCTTCGGAGTTAACAACCTTACTTTTCAAAGCTAATTATAACCAACATATGGTTATAGTTAATATAGTCAGTCATTTTTAAATTGACCATTCTTACTTCGAAAAGCATCTTATGCTGTCTTAATTCAAAGGACAATCTTCTCTTGCAAAACCAATGATTGGTTTTGATATTCTTTGCATCTTAGCATCTTCAAACATGTAGTATACTTGGCCGATTACGTATTTGCCGCTTTTTTATTTGATTTCTTGGAGCCAAAATTGGCTTCGAAGCCAAATATCTTTTTTCGAAGCTGACGTTAACATTCAGAATGTGTTCTTCCCTCCAAAACTATCAATATTGGAAGAGTCTCCTCATATTCGTACTTTTAGTACATAACGATTTACGCAATATATTTTTCAGACATGAAACCTTTTAAAAGCCCTTTTGCTTTGTATTCTGAAATCACTTGCTCTTTTGACTCACAAATCCTACCGATCTCCTGTTAAACCCCTCTTCCTTATTACTCGCTATCAATGGATCCTTCCTCACTAAAAGTGTTTACTGGCGATCGTATCAGCCCTACCATGGCTTTGAAGCGATGTATTGATGAAGAAATCACCAAACTATCATCTGGTGAGTCAAGCCACATAGATGGACGTCTTTTCGTGCCTCGTCATAGCAACAAATAGGAATACGTCCTTGGCCCTATTTTTCGGGAAGCTCCTGCTCAACTCGCAGCCCTATATCCTCCCTTGGAGGACCATTTCCTTCTTTACGAAGAAGGGCTTGATTAGAAGCGGAGGGTGAATCGTCCTCACCGTTGCTGGCCGACAATGAGAACTGAATGGGAAGAATGGTATGACAGAGTTGTACCTGCGAGAGAAGATGACCTGCAAGAGCTCTGTATCCTCGATGCCCTTCGTCTTTCCAGGTTCATCATTCCTGAGGACCCTTTCTTGATACCTGCTGCCTTATGTTTCTGGAATATGTCTTTTAATTTCTTTCAATTTCGGTGCGGCATGATGGCCCCCACCGTCCTTGATATTTGCCATCTCTTAGGGCTTTCCCCCCATGGTTCTCCATTTACTCCCAACTACCCAGACCTTCCTATTACGTTTTCTCTTCCATCCTTAAGCTCCTCTTATAGTGACTTCGTAAAGTCTGAAAACAAAAAGGAAGGTCCTGTGAGGGACAAAGAGCTATTTTCCTTCATTTTATATTGGTTATGCAAATTCCTCTTTTGCACCTCATCTCAGAGGATTATGCCTGAGTTTGCTCCTCTCGCGAAGGCACTTGTCTTGAAAAAACATATAGCTCTTGCTCCTTATCTTTTAGGTCATGTCTACAGAGTCTGCTCCCAATTCTGTGAAAAACCTCTTGATGCTAACCAAGGAGGTCCCCTCTGGGTGCTTCAACTTTGGCTCTTCGCCTATTTCACTGACCTACACCCCAAATGTCTAAAATTCCTTGTTCAGGATCCTAGTACTTATGGGGAAAAGTATGCTAGGATTGCCCTTTACCCTGCTTCCTTCGCTTACTACTTTACATTCTTTTATCAACTCCCTATCTCTCCATCTGCCTCTTTCTTCTGTCCTTTTGAAGCCAATAAAGGACCAACCTGGCTGCAAGCTTTCCTGGCTGATAAAGAATGCTCCACTTCTCCTCACAAAGACATGTGGGCCTCTATACTACTACCAAGGGAATTGTTTATTGGTAGTTTAAACCCTCGAGCCTACAAATGCATATCTGAGGTGTACTGCCCTTCTCAATTTGCCAGACAATTTGGACTCACTCAAGGGATACCAGTTCCTCTTTGCAGTCTCTCGAATGTTCATCTTACTGTCAGGGATTTGAGAATATCCAAATCCAGACTAGAGACGGCAATTCTCAAACTACTGAAAGAGTTGAATGAGTTCCAATTTATCCCCTTTCTTCCGTATGGCTCAGTCTTGAAAAGATTCCAGAACTGGTGGACAGTCAATATGGAAGTGCGCCTATCTGCACATCCCCATGACTTGCTGGTAGGATTGGGAGTGCCTTCGAAGGCTAAGTCAACGACATCTAGGGACATTCCCCCTCTTCATGAGGCTGTCACAACTAATCCTACAACTTTATCCCCTCCAGCTAGAGTTACTAGAGCCGCTTCGAAGAAGGGTAAATATTTTCAGACTTCTCATTTTCCTTTCTTTTGAACCTTTTGTTCCTTCCCTTTACACTTTTGTTCTTCGGTGCAGGGCCCCCACACGAAGAATCTTCCAAGAGAGCTGAAACTTTAGCTGTTCTCAAAAAGAGACAACAACAACAAAAACAAAAAAGGAAGCTAGTCTTACCTCCTGAGGAATCCGAATCCTTGGGAGAAGAAGAGGTTGAGCAAGAGCCAGAAGTGTCCTTGCAGAGAATAAAGAGACAAAAGATAGTTGCCTCCCTTCCTGATGCAATTAAGCATCCTTCTTTCGAAGCACCCACTATAGTAATGGAGAAAGCACTTTCCTCTGAAACATCTGAAACCCAAATTGAGGAGAGGGAGATTGAAAAAGAACCAGTAACATCACTGCCAAGGAGGAAGAGAAAGAAGGTGACTGTTTCTGCTGCTGACTTGGTAGAAGATCCGGTTCATGAAGCCGCTGCCAAGGCAGTAGAATAGGAACATTCCAAAGCAATAATCGTTTTTGAGAGGGAAATTTGAGAAGAATAGCAGCGACGAGTTTACGAGAGATGTGTTACAAAGAGAAACCGCTCGAAGACAACAAATTGTCGAACATTATTCTCTTCATAGCTCTCCCATCAGTATCAACATTTCTGAAACAAGTAATTTCTTTCATACTTCTGCTATTTTTCCTTTGTCAGCTTTAAATATTTGAAGTTTGACATTGCTTTACATTTCTTCCTTTTGCAGTAACAACCACTGCGCTTATCTTTCCAATGGGGCCTCTTCCAGTTTCGGTTGAATTTGACCAGATGAAAAACGTGAAGACTATTCAAATACAACTTCCACTTCATAAGCCTACGCTTCCTGTACCTTCCTTGAGTCCCAACATTCCTGCATCTCTTCTTCTTGGCCTAGAACCGTACCTTCCTTTCTTGACTTTCAATCCACCTCAGTCCATTCCTTCTTCGAGCCTTAATCTTCCTTCTTCCAAGGATATTCCAGCTGTTACTCCAATCCTAATGGCAGTTGATTCTTCCACAGAGGGTGCTGGTAATTCTCCAATTCATGGTTCATCACCTATGCCTATTTCTAGCCCTTCTTCACTTGATTCATTGGTGGCTAAAACCATAGAAGCTGCCAAAGATACTCCATCCATTTTTCCCATCCCCATGCAGCCCTCTGTGTCTTCCACCACCATACTTTCTATGCCCTTCATGTCTAGGGATGAAGTAGACATCTTCGAAGGAAGACTTGCTAGTCTTTTCGACGTACCTTCTACTTCTCCAACATTTTTTTTTTAGGTAATAAGGAAAGTTAAACAACAGAAGAAGAGAAAAAAGAGAGGGTTAATCCCTCTCATACACAATTCCAACCATATCAGCCACTAGAATGGGCCTTAACAAAATAGGAGGGTCTTCATAGATCTTCAAATCTTCCACTTGGTTTTCTCCCATATGAGCAAGGGCATCTGCGCACTGATTGGCTTCTCGAAAAATGTGTTTGATAGTGCAGTCCATACGAGAAGTAAGGAATTTAATGTCTTCCACAAGAGCACGGTAAGGGCAATTTGGATGAGCTCTTTCATTGATGAGGTTGACAGCATCTTGACAGTCTGTTTCAATGATCACATTTCGCCAACCTTTTTCATGAATGATGGTTGTTCCGCGATAAATAGCCCATATTTCTGCTTCGAGGCTTGATGCTACATCCAACTTTCCAGAGTATCCCAGAATCCAAGAACTTTTTGCATCTCTAAAGAGTCCTCCAAAACCAGCTTTTCCCAAACTTTCCTTGACACATCCATCAGCATTTAGCTTGATATTACCTGTAGGAGGAGGCAACCAATTGATTAGCTTAATTCTTTGATGATCAGAGCTTAGGGGGCATTGGAAAGCCTCATGGATCTCTTGAGTATACTGGAACACTAGGCGTAAGCTGTCATTAATGGGAACATCACAATTATCAAAAACAGTTTTATTCCTACCTTTCCAGATGAACCAAAGGGTGACAGTGAACCATATGTTCCAGTTGATACTTGCAAGTTTAGTTTTATCACAAAGATTAAAAGAAAGCCAAACATCCAGAGGCTTATCAATGCCATCCCTAATCCATTGATCATTTTTCAAATTTTTCCACAACTCCCTTGAGTAATAGCAATCTCTAAGGAGGTGGCTCATGCTTTCCCCATTAGAATGGCATCTAGGACAAAGATCATTGTTGTCAAAACCTCTGCTGACTCTGAGTTGGTTTGTGAGAAGTCGGCCATGCATAACAAGCCATAAGAAGCCTTTGAGTTTTTGAGGAATTTTTAATTTCCAAATCCAATTCCAACAAAAGTTATGATCTTCAACATTAATGATGAGGTCATAAGATTTGGAAGAGAATCTACCTTTGGGGAGAACGACCCGACTGGGGTTTATCTGGAAAAGTCACAAATTGGGAAGTTTGACTTTATGGATGTTAGCAATATCAGTAGGAGAAAGGTGGCTAGCAATCGGGTTCAAGTTCCAGTCCCCCTCCTCATTAATGATAGTGTTGACAGTGTTATGAGTGTGAGTGTGAGGGCCAGGAGAAGCATTAGCTAAAGGTTGGGTTCCACACCACCAATCATTCCAAAGAGAAGCTTTATTCCCATCCCCAATAGTCCATTTGGTACCTAGTCTAAGAGTATCTCTAGTTTTGACAATGCTTTTCCACAAGGGAGAGCCTCTCTTACCCAAAGGCCAGTCAAAAAGGGAGTGTTTATGGAGGTACTTCTTTTTCAAGATAACAGTCCACAGGCTATGATCATCATTAAGGATCTTCCAACCTAGTTTGGCAATGAGGGCATGATTATGGTGGCTAGCTTTTCTAATGCCAAGCCCCCCTTTATTTTTAGGTAAGCAAACTTGGTCCCAATTAATGAGGTGAATTTTTTTCTTCAAAGTAGAGTCACCCCAAAGAAAATTTCTATTTAATTTGTCAATGTTATTGCACAGGTTTTTGGGGAGCTCAATGGTTTGCATAGCATAGGAGGGCATGGCTGAGGTGACAGATTGGATGAGGGTTGCTCTACCAGCCAGGGAGAGAGTGTTAGTTTTCCAACAAGAGAGCTTTTTGTGCATTTTTTCAATGATGAATTGGAATTGAGCTCTATTGACACGGTTGTGAAGAAGAGGAGTGCCAAGGTATTTACCAAGATCTTGAGTGAGAGGGATACCACAATGATGGCTAAGATTACGAGCCTTATTCCTAGAGACATTAGCAGAGATAAAAAGCTTGGACTTATGAAAATTGATTTTTTGGCCAGAAATATCACAAAAATCATTTAAAACTTCCATCACCACATCACAATTAACCAAATTTGCTTGGGCAAAAAGAATTAGGTCATCAGCAAAGAAAAGGTGAGTGAGAGGAGGGCAGTTATTAGAGGCTTTGATCCCTCTCCAACATTTAGTGTTGAAGTTGAGCCATTAATCTTGGCTGACTCTTTGTTGGAGATTTTTGAGAGTCCTCCTTCTCCTAGCAGCAAGTCTCCTGCACCTTCAGTGGACTTAGACACATGTCTGGAACTGTTGACTTCCTTTTCGAGGATCCCCTTCGAGGCTCTACAAAGGCCTATTATCAGGAATGGGCTTCTTCAGTGCTGTAATATTGCTGAACAGTCCAATATGAACGTCTCAAGTCACCTATCCCAGGCTGCAGCTACTATTGATTTCTATATTAACATTTGTCATGCTGCCAATACTGCCAATGAGAAATTGGCCAGGGATCAGTGTTTTGTTTCTCAAGTGCATACCGAAATATCAGATCTCAAGGAACAACACTCTTCTACCTCCCAATTTCGAATTCAGCTGCTGGAGAAGAAAGCTCAACTTGAGGAGGATTTAGGCTGCGATAAACTGTGCCTTGGTTGAATCGACACCAAATTGCAAATCACCAACCAAGAACTGTCCGAATGAAAAGAAGACATGGCTGCAGCTATTCACCTGTTTCCATCACTTAGCAGTAGGAAATCAACTGTACAAAAACAATTGAAACATTGTAATGATTTTTGGGCCAATTTGTGGCACCATGTACTTGATTCTTTATGAAAAATCAAGCTTTTATCTATTACCTGAGTGTCTTGTGTGTTTGTACATAATGTTTATTCTAATCCTTGTGTTTCCCAAATGGTTGGAAAATAAGGCTTTAAATATCTACCATTAATCTTTTTGGGGTGTACATAGCCATTTAAATTTCTTAAATGGTATGCTCCAAAAGGCAGAACTCTATGAATTTGATATGGTCCTTCCCAATTAGGTGACCATTTGCCAAACTTATGGCTTTTAATCCCTATTGGGAGTATTGTTTTCCATACCAAGTCACCTTCATCAAAACCAATATGTTTGACTTTCTTGTTATAATTCTTGGCTGCTTTCTTCTTTTGAAAAAGAATGCTATTTAACGCCAAAATCCTCGCTTCATCTATGTCTTCTAATTCCAAGCACATGCTTTGATGATATTGCTCAGAGTCTAATTGATCTTGACACCTCACCCTCAGAGATTTAACATTAATTTCCACAGGTAACACTGCATCATGCCCGTATACTAAGGCATAAGGGGTGACTCCTGTGCTCGACCTTGGGGAAGTTCTGTAAGCCCATAAAACATCCAACAATAGGTTATGCCAATCCCTAGGATTATCTTCCACCACCTTTTGTATTCCTTTTTTCAAGGATTTATTGGACGATTCAGCTTGACCATTGGCCTGTGCATAATAGGGAGTGGAATTAATAAGGCTAATCCCAAATTCTGCCACAAAGGATTTCACCATTTTCCCATCAAACACAGTTCCATTATCAACTGTTATGGTTTGTGGAATGCCAAACCTATGGATCAAATCTTTAATGAACCCAATGACCTCCGTCTGGTCTACAGCCTTATATGGCTTGGCTTCGACCCATTTAGTGAAGTAGTCAGTAGCCACTAGAATGAAACAATGATGTTTCGAAGAAGGTGTGTGAATTTTACCTATCATGTCCATGGCCCATCCTCTGAATAGCCAAGGCTTCACTACTGCATGTAGGTCAGTTATGGGCACATGTCTTATTGTGCCATGTTTTTAGCATGCCTGGTAACCCTTTGCATATTCTATGCAATCTTTAAGAATAGTTGGCCAATAATAGGAATGCCTTCGAAGCAACCATCTCATCTTTACACCAGGCTGATGAGCACCACAAATGCCTTCGTGAACCTCAGCCATAGCTGTTAATGCTTCTTTTGGGCCTAAACACTCCAATAATAAGCCATCTCCTCCCCTTTTGTATAGAGCATTATCATATACCATGTATTGCATAGACTGCAATTTGATTTTTCTGCTGGCTTTCGAAGATGGACCAGACCAATCTTTACATTATTGGATGCCTCCAATCCTGTTCTTGTAAGTCATTATGATTGACTTCCAAGATCACATTCCTTTTATTCAAAGGTTGTATTAATCTCTGATATGTTGTTTGGTTTATATCCCTTTGGGTGTTATCCCTTCTCTTGAAGTTCGAAGCTTTTTGAGCCACATCATTAGCTCTACTGTTCAAGAATCTTGGAACATAGGTTACATTTGCTATTTGAAACTGAGAAAGCAGATGTAATGCAACAACATAATATGGTAGGATGCTTATACTTTGACACTTGAAAATCCCTTTTACCTGGTTAACTACCAATTGAGAGTCCCCAAATATGTCAACTGCATGTACTTGTAATCCAATAAGGATTTCTAGTCCTACTATTAAGGCTTCATATTTAGCCTGATTATTGGAACAGCTAGCTTCATCCACTCTGAAACTATGTGTGGTTTCTACCCCTTGTGGAGACTTAATCACAATACCAATTCCAATTAATCCATTGGCTTTCGATCCATCGAACCACATTTGCCATGGTTCAACACTAGCCATACCAAGTTCCATTACCTCTTGGTTCTCTGTTTGAGATGGATGATCTGCCAGAAAATTGGCTAATACTTGCCCTTTTACTGCTCTTTGAGGGACATATTCTAAATGAAATTCTGATAAGGCTAATATCCATTTGCCAATTCTTCCCCTCAACATAGGTCTAGATAACATATATTTAACCAAATCTGTGGTTGCAATTACCAAGACAGTTGTAGGTAAAAGATAATATCTTAATTTCATTGCAGCAAAATACAAAGCAAGACACAGCTTTTCAACAGCTGAATATTTACATTCACAAGAATTTAAAAACCTACTAAGGTAATAAACAGCTTGTTCCTTGCCTTCTTCATTGTCTTGGGCCAAGAAAACTCCCAATGAATCTTCTGCTGCCGCTATGTATAACTTCAAAGGCTTATTTCGTTTTGGTGGGATCAGCACTAGAGGGTTGGCCAAGTAGGCTTTGATACCTTCGAAAGCAGTTTGATGCTCTGCTGTCCACACAAATTCCTCTTCATCTTTCAGCCTTAACAAGGAAGAGAATACTTTAGTTTTCCCTGCAGTGTTAGAAATAAACCTTCGAAGAAAGTTAACCTGCCCAAGGAACCTTTGTAATTCTTTCTTACTTGATGGAGGCTTAGCTTCAATGATGGCTTTGGCTTTATTCTGATCAATCTGTATTCCTTTCTTGTGCACTACATAACCCAAGAAATTTCCAGATGACACACCCAAAGCACATTTAAGAGGGTTGAGTTTCAACTTGAACTTCCTCATTCTTTCGAAAGCTGCTTCTAAATGAAGTAAATGCTTCTCCATGGACTGGGATTTTACCACGATGTCATCAATATAACATTCTAGATACCCTCCAATAAGGTCATGAAAGATAGTGTTCATAGCCCTCTGATACGTAGCCCCAGCATTCTTCAGACCAAATGGCATCTTAACCCATTCGAAGGTGCCAATATTCCCAGGACATCTGAATGCTGTCTTGTGGATGTCTTCCTCTGCAATGCATATTTGATTATAACCAGAGTGGCCATCCATCATTGATAAAATTTGATGCCCTGCTGAACTGTCCACCAAAAGATCCACTACAGGCATAGGGTACTCATCTTTAGGAGTTGCTAGATTTAAATTTCTGAAATCGATACATACCCTCATTTTGCCATTTTTCTTAACTACAAGCACAATATTAAATAGCCATTCAACATACCTGGCTGTCCTAATAAAGTCTGCCTTAAGTAGTCTAAGAATTTCTTCCTTGACCTTCTGAATTACATCTGGACTCATCCTTCTTGGTTTCTGTTTGTATGGCTTGAAATTAGGCTTCAAAGGGAGCCTATGTTCCACCAATGATCTATCTAATCCTGGTAGTTCATTATAGGACCATGCAAAACAATCTTTGTATTTCTTTAAAACAACCAACAACTGGTCTCTGTCCAAAGCATTCAAACAAGTACTTATATAAGTGGGCTGTTGCACAGAACCTTCCCCTAAATTCACTTCTTCTAAAGGGTCCTGCGTCTGAGAATTCATTGAAGCTTTCTCTTTGGTTTCTTCAACCTTTGAAGCAACCCTCTCACCTTGTTTTGCTCCTAGGTTCTTTATCTCGTCATCTCTGCCTTCTTCCTCATAGACAAAATCTGTCCATAAGGCGTCTTCTTCTTGTATTTCCTGGACTTTTGTTTCAATGTCCAATGCACAATATTTCCCAAAGGTCAAACTTCTGACCTGTTGTTGTTCTTGTTTACAGCCAATTATCATGGCTTCTCTCTCTTGTTCTGTTTCAGACTTACGGACTATTGCTTTTACATCCAATGATGAGAATTTAATCAAAGCCAATGAATTGGCTTCTCGTCTTCTTCTTCTTGCCTACAACTGCATCGTTGTCATCTTTCACGACAACCTCTTCATCAAGACTTTCTTGGACTAAGTGCTTCAGATGTGTAACTTCCTCATCACCGTCACTTCGGCCGAGCCATCACTTTCCTCAATATCTTGAGTGGAGTTACCCTTCAATATAGTTTGGCCTCTGCAAAGTCTCGCGAGCTATGAAGGGTTGAGGATCTGCATCAATCTCTTCTGTCTCTCCATTGCCCGAGCCATCATGATCTTCGATGCAAAGAGGAAGGTACACACTTGTTGGTGTGAATCCTCTCTTCCAAGTAAGGCATTATATTTAGCATTCTTTGTCGATCACGAAGAATCTTTGTCATACAATCCTGGTTCCCACACTCAAATTAATAGGCGAATACCTTGGGCCATCTCGCTTATCTCCAAAGCCGACAATGGTTGTCTTGGTTGGGATCAACTCGATTCTTCTTCCCTAATTTCTTCAAAGAAGATTTCGGCAATAAATTAACCGCCACCCCATTGTCTACTAGGACTCGGTTTAACTGTATACCATCAAAGAAAGCCTTAATGTACAAAGGCTTGACATGTTGGGTCATGGAATTCGAGGGGTATTCAAAAGGATATGAGACGTTGATACTCACCTCCTCCTCGCTTTCGCACTCAACTTCCATAAAAATAGCCATTTCAGGAGCATCCTGTACCATACTCACTTGTGATTCCTCACTAGAAACAGGAATTGGATCCATGTCTTGGTCCTCCTGATCCTCATTTTCAGCCTGAAATTCATGAGGTAGTATATGTACCATGTTGACTGATACAGGTGGAAATGAGCCAAACTGGATGACTGGTTGTACCTTCTTCCCATCTTGGCTACCTTGCTCGATGTCTTCGGCGTCTCCATCTTTGCATTCTCGGTATTTCATTGATAATCGATCCTTCAAGGATCCTTCTCAACTAAGTTTTGATCGAAATGTTTGTTCGACCATGAAGGCTTGAACATTTCTTCTTACGCCATTTCCTTCTTTTGGCTCATGCCAATCTCTTCTTCTATTTCACTATCACTTTCCATCGAGCCTTCTCGATCCGCTAAATCGGACTTCTCTCGGCCTTTAGTTGAGAATGAACTTGGGCCAATTGTTCTCTGCTACAAACCACTTTACTTTGTAGCGTCGGTTTTGAAACATGGTGCGACTTGAAGCTTTCTTTCTTCTGTCTTGACATGTGAAGAACTCTCTTCACTCTCTTCGAGATCTTCTTGGTTCAGGTGTACTGCGCTGAATCTTCCTCCTTTGTGATCTGAAATAACCGAACCATATTTGGTTCCTTTGTCTTTGGGTGCTTCAAAGAATACCCGTTGTTTGGGGCCACCAAAGGAGGCTTGACCATTCGCCTGTGATTCCAACATCTCTCTGGCAGTAATTCCCTAGGTTTGTTTTGCATTACAAACCAATCTAGAACTCAGTACCCAAGAGCTTCTTGATTCAGATGTTGAACCACCCTTTTTCCACCTTGAAGCCATCTTCAAACCGGCCGTGGAGGTAAGTGCTTGGTTACGGTCTCATGTTTCGAGCTTGATTACGCCTTTGTTTGAGATGGCCATTTTCGCTACGTGTGAGGTTGATCTGGGGGGCCAATCTCTGGCTTTAGTCCCATAACCTGAACTCCTCTCTAATCTTCTTTCAGAATGTCTGCTCTCCATTCTATAGTAGTTAAGTGGCCTAGACTCATACAAGGGCCTTTTACCCTTAGCATTTGTTACATTAACCGCAGCTCAACCACCACTGGTCGCTGCCTATCACTAGCCGGGTACGACCTTTTGTTGTAAGCGTTGGTTGCTCTAGGACGTCTCTGAACATCCTTATAGTATTGCTTCCCATCAATTGGAAGCCCTTTCAACCATTTGTAGCTTAGTCTACACCTTGGACACATTCTTTGCATTACAGCTGCTTCCAAGGAATCGTCGTCCAGTATTTCTTCATCAGAATGTTCCTTCTGATGTGAGAGACTCTGTCCAACAACTGGTGAATTTCTGGTCTCTTTCTTGGCAGCTGTCTGGTTGGCAATATGCATTTGCACATTGACCTCTTCCAATTCCTGTAGAGATAGATTCTGAAAATTTGGAACAACCACATTAGCCGCGCTTTCTCCAACTTCTGGAAACGGGTTACTGTCAATTCCCATGGCTTTCTCTGTTTTGGTTGGGAACTTCAGACTTCCTTTCCGGATTTGCTCTTGGATCCTGTCTCGAAAAACAATGCAGTTTTTAGTGGAGTGAGACCAAGAATTATGCCATTTACAGTATACTTTTCCTTTAAGTTCATCAAGAGAAGGCAGTTTTACTCCTTCTGGTAACTTAAGGAAATTGGTTGTAAGCAAATGATCGAAAATGTCATCTGCTTTTGTTAAATCGAAAGAATACTTTCTGTGAAAGTCTTTCTTTTTAAACTGCTGGTCGATAGTCGTATCCTTATGAATTAATGCTTCACAGATTACGGGTTCTTTGCCCACAATCTCTGCTGCATCAATCTCATAATTGGGATCTCTATAATATGTCTTATATGAAGCATTGTTTCGATCTTGTTCTTCCTCTAGTAATGCTTCATATCGAGACACCTTATAGGTTAATTCGACTAAATCCTCGAATTGAGTCAAACTTCTTCGAAGCTGGCTCTGAACCGCTTTTGAGCCAATCGCATACAAATTCAGCTCGAAGGATGACTCTACATTTATTTCGAGCCCTTTTAAATCTTGCAATGAATTGAGTAGCCTTTTCTTGGGCCTTTGACTCAATCTTGCCAAATCGCCATGGATACCTCGCTCCGATTGGAAAAATTGGGCATGAAATGCCTCTTCCATCTGTTGCCAAGTTTGAATGGAGCCAGTGTAAGGTTGATATACCATACAAACGCTCCCCGGTTAGAGAGTTTGGAAATAATCTCAATTTTATATAGTCATGATTAGCGAATTCACCACACCGGCAAATGAATCTAGCAATATGCTCTCTTGTTGATTGATTTCAGTTCCATAGAATAGGGTGAAATATGGTATTCGAACCCTCTTGGGTATTCATGTACCCTATCTACCCACTGGGTATGGTTTTACGTATCTGAGTCTGGACCCCGAGCCATTGGTCCACATATCTCCCTAACAATATCAGCAATTTGGTCCCTAGGGACCATATTTTGGGCTTCTTGAACCACTCTTCGGAGGAGCAAAACAGGGTTTGGTGGACAAACTTGTGCTGTGGTCCTCTTGGTCCATACAATGGTACATTTGGGATTGGTTGCCCTGTGGTGCGCAGAGTTCTTTGTTGGGGTATGGATAACCCTTTGAGCCTGTCTGCGAAAGGACTGTGAAAGGTGTTGGAATAGGCATTGTGTCCTTCCATATGCAGGCAAACCTTTCAACCCCCCAGGTAAAAAGTCGAATAAGGGATTATTATAACCCCGGTGCTGTGTATGGCTTCAACATGGGATTTGCCACCATTCTTATGCCGCTTTCTTGTACTTGGCCGATCTCGCCAACCGGTGTGGCTTCACTTGAGTATCTTGAGGCATTTTGGCCTACTGATGTGCCTTGAAATGGGTTCATACCAAGATCGAGGCGATGGTCTTTCATAGTTCGAGTACTAGTCGACCATTAGTTTGTCCATTAACTTGCATAGGCTGTTTTTCTCTAGCCAATCTTTGCTGAGGGACATTTAAAATTTCCTCTGTATGTCTTGTATTTGTTGGTTGGTGGTTGTTCATTCGATCCAAAAAGGATGTTGCCCACCTTTCCATTGTGTTCATTACTTGTTGTCCCATAGCATCTACCAAGCCATCCCATGGATTTGTTGGCTGAGAAGATGGAACGGTTGATGGTCCAATTCCTTGGTTTCGTCCAATATTATGAACATATGGTTCTTGTCCAGAAGTACTGGTCTGTTCGACCAAAGGTTCTGATAACATAGGAGTCTCCACAGGGTGTGTTACCACATTCTCCTCTAGATTAGGTATTTCTACCTCTCCTTCTACGCCTTCTTCCAAGCGTTCATTTTCTCATTGTCGTCTTCGTCTAGCCATTTTAATTAGTCCCACTGGGCGTGCCAAAAATATATGTTGGCTTTTTGGCTTTTCGAAGGGTATATTTGTAAATGCGGCGTGCGGCAAGGATCAATCGGTCCCACGAAATTACAATTGCCAACCAATTATCAGGCGACTATGTTTTAGTTCTTTCAGCCTCAATGAAGAGGACTTTTACTGGTGGCTTGACTTTAAGAGAAATTAAGAGAAATAACAATTAATATGAAGAACAATTGAAGTATTTCATTAACATAAACACTTACAATAGTCCAAACTCAGCCTTGAGGAAGTTTACAAAGATCTACTTGAATCTACTTGAAAACTACTCCTATGAATTGAAGTACAATGCGTATTTAAAGAACAAGTATTTAAAGTACAGAAAGGTAAACCGAAAGGAAAATATGAAGTAAAACTGGTTTATATGATCCGAGTCCGGGAGCCTTTTCGGGAACTTCCTTGCTATTTATACTTGTTAGAGATGACCTTGAATCAGACTTGAACCGTCAATCGCTTCCTCCATGATCGCTGATCATGTTACCTTAGAAATAGTTCCACTATGCCATCACTTGCAGTTGGACTTCCCTCCTGTATTTGAATTTGAATATAGGTAACCGTTGAAGCCACGTCACCTTGTATCTCATTACTGATCTAGTGCTACTCAGACCACTTGAGAACCAATATTTATTGCCACGTGTATGATTGAGATTTAGGATTAAAATCATCTTCCAATAACACCCTCATTCTGCCACGTGTCGAATTGTAATTGGCTTTTACAAAATATGTAACCAACAATTATTTTTAAAAAAAGGTTATAAATTTTAAATTTATTGACCCAATAATTTATATACTAGTATAAATATAGATATAGATTTCATACCATAACCATAACCATTGAAACTAAAAATAGTAATTATATCATTACATGTTTTGAAATCACAAAATTGAAAGAAATAATACTAATATATTATTGGCAATGATTAAGAGGAATTAAAATTTAATTTAATTGATATAAATTAGATTTTACAGTAATCACAAAATGACATGTGTACTTTAATTGTTACAAAATTCAAAAAATGTGAGAAAAGATTTCCAATCTCAAAGCGGGCACATTGAAATATATTACCATAATAATTAAAAATATCAATAATTATAATTATAGTGAAATAAACTAATGAATTTATGACACATATTTCTACATTTTATTATTTAAAAAATAAAAAAATAAAATGGATTAGAAGTTTTAAATTTATTGGCCTAATAATATTTTTATATAATAGCATAGATAGAAGTATATATAGATATAGATTTAATACCATAACTATTGAAACTAAAAATAGTAATTACATCATTACAGGTTTTGAAATCGAGCAAGGATCCTCTAGAGTTTTTTTTTTCCTAAAGTTTCCTAAAATGGTGCATTGTGTGGTTGAGATTTAATGACAAGTCACATCAATTTTTCAGTATTAAATCTCAACCACAAAATACACCATTTTAGAAAAAAAACACTTTAGAGGATCCTTGGTGTTTGAGATCACAAAATTTAAGGAAATAATATTAATATATTATTGGCAATGATTAAGAGGATTTAAGATTTGACTTAATTCATATAAATTAGATTTTATACTAATCAAAAAATAAGATGTGTAATTTAATTGTTACAATAATCAAAAAATTAAGAAAATTAGATTACGATTTCTAATCTCAAAAAGGGCACAACAGAACTCGGCATAATAAAATTTAAAAATTAACATTGATAGGCCATGATTAATATATATTGCATGAACTCATGTTTACTATTATACTATAAACAAACTGAATTTGGTGTAGTGTTCCATTGTTATTATAGTTTAAAATTCTAATTTATTTTTCATATCAATATTATAAAATAACCATACATTTAACAATTTGACAGACGATAAATATGAAATTTGAAATATATTACCATAATAATTAAAAATATCAATAATTATAATTAAAGTGAAATAAACTAATAAATTTATGACACACATATTTTTGTATTTTATTATTTAAAAAATATAAAAAAAATTGAATTAGAAGTTTTAAATTTATTGACCAACAATAATTGAGACCCCCATTTTTTGGAGACTCCCACAACCTCCTTTAGATCTCCACCATTGATGGTGTGGACCCCACACATACATGAGTGGGTCCCATACATACATGAGATCCAAAAAGGATTGTGGGGTCTTCAAAAAATGAGAGTCTCAAGCATTTTTCTTTATTAACCTAATAATATTTTTCGGAAGTGATAGAGAGCTCTAGAAGTAGAGCTCTAATTTGAGCTCTACTTACATGGCAAGGAAAAAAAATTAAAAAAACAAAAAAACAAAAGAGCAACGTTATATCCCCTAATGATGCAGACCACTAATTAGTGGTTGCTCTAATTATGTGGTAGTGGGTCCCACCCACTGCCACATGTATTTTGTGTCTTTGTTTTGTTTTGTTTTTTTTTTTTTTTTGCTTTCCACATCATTAGTGGTGGTGTTAGTGGTAGGAATTTAGTGGTATGTAGCATTGTTGATTTTGGAGCTCTAATGACGTGGAAGGGAATAAAAAAAATAAAAAATAAAAAAATACAAGACCAAAACATCACATCACAGTAGGACCCACTCCTATTAAAACTCATTTATTAAAGCTTTTAATCATTTTTGAAAACAAAAACACAGACACACACATCACATCAATGGATAGGCCCCACCTATTAAAGCTCCTTCAGAGCTCTTGTTTTAGAGCTACCAAACCATAACCGTTGAAATAAAAAAAGTAATTACATCATTGCATGTTTTAAAATCACAAAATTAAAGGAAATAATACTAATATATTATTGGCAATGATTAAGAGTATTTAAAATTTAACTTAATTCATATAAATTAGATTTTAAACTAATCACAAAATGACATGTGTGTTTTAGTTGTTACAAAATTCAAAAAAATTAAGAAAATTAGATTGAGATTTCCAATATCAAAGAGGGCACATTTGAAATATATTATCATAATAATTAAAAATATCAATAATTATAATTAAAGTGAAATAAATTAATGAATTTATGATACATATATTTTATTATTTAAAAAATATAAAAAAAGATTGGATTATAAGTTTTAAATTTATTGACCCAATAATATTTTTATATAATAGTATAGATAGAAATATAGATATACATATAGATTTCATACCATAACCATTGAAACTAAAAATAGTAATTATATCATTGCATGTTTTGAAATCACAAAATTTAAGGAAATAATAGTAACATATTATTGGCAATGATTAAGAGGATTTAAAATTTAACTCAATTCATATAAATTAAATTTTAGACTAATCAAAAAATGACGTTTATTTTAATTGTTATAAAATTCAAAAATATGAGAAAATTAGATGGAAATTTCCAACCTCAATATAACAAGTACGTGGGCCGGCCCATGATTTGCCCGACTATTAGCCAGCCAAAAAGGTTGTTGGGCTTAGCACGTGAGTCCTTGGGCTCCACTTTCGTGGCCCACTCCACCTCTTTTGAAAAGTTAAATAATTTACTTTTTTTAAACTAAAAAGTTTAAGAGGTTTTCTGTGAATTTAATTTTTTTAAGGTGTGAAACTAAATGCGAAATTATACAAAATGTCACATATATATATATTTTTATAATGTAATCCCTCTATTAGTTACAGTTAACATTTTAGATGAAAAAACAACATGTGCGAAATTAGAGGGACCAAAGTGAAATGTGAAAGAAACTATAGGGACCACCGGCATAATTTATTCATTTTTTTATTCGACAAGATTGGTTGAAATTCTCACGTGAGTTACATGTGACTTTTTTTAGTCCAAAATTTAAATAGAAATTGACATAGAGACCACGTGGAAACGTAATTGAAAGTATGAGGTTTAAATTAACGAATTTGGAACTACGGGGATCAAAATAAAATTTCGTTAAAATTAGAGTGACCAACAATATAATTTTTTCTTCAAAATATTAAGAGCTAGAATTTGAGTAATCATATTTTTGAAAAATAAGGTCTGGACATATTTAACTTGGAAAGTAGCATGGTACATCATATCCTAGTTGTCTTCATTTATTATTTCTCAATTACTCATTATATTGTAGCCTAAAACAATTATAGCATTTTCATAAAATTCATGTATTAATTAATTTTGGATATTAGTCAAGAATACCATTCTTTGGGGAGGATTAATTTCAAGTGTTTTTTCATCTACTTCTATATGTGTATAAAAAGTGCAAAATATGATATTAGGACGTGCCAAAAAAAAAGACTTACGGAATTACATGTGCCTCGGTTGTGCAAAGAATGTGCAAAGAATTCTCACTCAATTCCAATTTATTTCTCCAACTTTCTTCGTGTTGGCAACAAAAACTAGCAACTAATATGTAGAATTACAAAAAATAAAAAATAAATTTGTTTTTGCAATTGATTTCATTTAATTCTTGCAAAGCTTACTCTTCTTAATGTGAAGCTATCCCAATTAATTTGTACATACTACACATCAACATATTTAAAAAACAAGATTATCAAATTTAATGTCTAGATTTAGTTTGCCAGAGTGAAGGGAAAAAAAATACGTGACCAATTTCATTTGAATCATTTCATTAAACTTAATCCACCTTTGCATTACCACCAGTTTTTCTTCATATCACCTTGGCTTTCACATATTTTAATTCCACAAACAAACCATTTCAACATAGAAGAAAAAGAAGACAATTAAAAGCAAAACAACTTCCCATTAAGAGATTACTGCTTCTCTTACATTACATGCATAGTTCAAACTTGAATCACACAAATAACAAATAAAAATAAAAAATCACAATCATAAACAAACACATAAGACTAGAAAATAAAAGGTAATATGACAAAAACTCTAAGAAAGGTTTTTACAAGCAGATGATTTTTCTTCTGATGGGCCATCACTCGTCATTTCTTGAACTTCTTCTTCATATCAGTCTTTCCATCACCCCCTCCTTCATTCTCTCCATCTCCATTCCCACGTCCAACCTATTTTTTTTTTATTTTTTTTATTTTTTTTATCAACAAAAAAACAAAAAAAACAAAAAAAATTGATGTAAATCAAAATGCAAAAACAAAACACTAAAACGTACATCAATAAAAATAAAAATTAAAAAAAAGAGTGCAACTAGATTTAGGCTTACCTGCATGAAGTCATAGAAGTCATTCTCGGTGGCTAGAGTGAGGTTGAGAGAGGGTAGCTGTGGTGGTGGTGGTGGTGGTGGTGGACCAGGGGGAGCGAGCGTGAGCGCGAGTGGATCGGGGAGAAGATTCAGTGGCTTGGGCTGCACCGAAGGTCCTGCACCTCCACTCGTACCAGCATTCTTGTTTCCCATGTCAATCTGTGGCTTGTGACTTCTCTCTCTCCAGCAAAATGGTTCAATCCTGAGGTGCTTTATAAATTCTTCTTGATTTCGAAACAAGCTGTTGCAACCGGAGCAGCGAATGATCTCTCTCGTTGGCCTTTTTCTGTGTCTTCTATCCTCATTTTCATCATCAGAGGTAGAGCCATACCCTTCTCTAGTGTCATAGGATGTGTACCCTCCTTTTCTCATTTTTTAGATAGATAGAGAGATTGAGGGAGACAGAGAGATGGAGATGGAGATGGAGATGGAGAAGGAGATGGAGATTCTCTTTCTCTCTAACTTTGTCGAGAGAGAGAGAGAGAGAGTGAGAGAGAGAGATGGAGATGGAGATTTTCTTTCTCTCTTAACTTTGGCTCAAGCATGCAAGTCCAAAGACCAAGAACATCTCTTTATATAGGAGAAATGGAGACAAATAGGTGGGCATGGAAGGGCAGTAATGGTACTTTGAGGGGGTTTGGAATTTTTATTTTCACACACCACGTTATCTTAGTTAATACTTATTTTTTGGTTCAAAAATTAATTTTTGAACCAAAAAATATGTGCACACTAACTAACAATAACGTGCAAAAATTGGAATTCCACTTACTTTAGTGGTTTATGTGTTTTTTTAGAAAATTAAAAAAGATGTACTTAAAAATTATTTAAAATTTTGCTTTTTCATTTTTTGTTATGGGAAATTTAAATTTTATTGAATTAATTTTTGACTCTTCCCAATCAGTGTTTTGTTTTTAGACTAATTCAATTCAAAAAATATATATTTTTTGAATTGATCCCAAACAGTGTCCGAGGGTATGATGAGGTGGCTAACAACAATGCAAACAAAAATGCTTTAGACCACTAATTAGTGGTGGCTCTAATGATGTGGCAGTGGGTCCCATCCACTGCCACATGTGTTTTGTGTCTTGATTTTTGTGTTTTTTTTTTTTTTTTCAAGTGCCACCTCACTAGTGGTGAAATTAGTGATGATAGATTAGTGGTATGTAGCATTGCTCACAATGCAAATCATGGTGGGTTGTACACACATAAATGATACTTAGGAGTACTTAATGTGGGTAGTAATTGCTAACCCAATAGTTAAACCAGAAAAGAGGATCCTTACTTGTCATGGGCCTGAAAAGGAAAATGTTTGACATCATAAAAATGCTTCATGAAAATGGTCATAAACAAATTTTTATCCTTATATTACACTTTGTAATTTATTGTATATCTGATTTAAGGGTCAAAAATATTTTATGATCATTTTCATGAAATATTTTTCATGATACCTAACATTATTCGCCTGAAAATGACTAAGGCGATACACTCTAGGGTAAAATGGGGGGAAATTCAAATTGAAAATATTTTTCAATTTGAAAAATTCAAAAAATTAAAATTAAAATGGCCACAAAACATACCCAAAAAAAATGTATTTTTAGAAATATTTATTTGAAAATTATTTTCACACCATAAAACCGATTTGAAGAACAAAAAACCAAGCATTTTGTGTCAATTAAATAATTGAGTTGGGTGAAAATGAAGGGAAAAAAGAAGAAGAAGAAACTCCATATTTTATTGGACAAATGTTTTAAATGTATCAAAATTGCTATTAATGACAACCCTAATGTGTAGACACTGTCGCCGAAAATGATTGTTAAGCAATGGCAGTACCACTGCAATCTTTGTTGACATTTATAAAGTATCCGACATAAAGGGTCAAGTATGCTAAATATTGTTGTAGCGCTGTCATTTTGGTGACATTTATAATTTATCCAACATAAAGAGATATAAAGATACAAGTATACTAAATATCAGTTTTGCACTACATTTTCTCTTACAATTTAACATTATATAGCCGTTGAATTAAGTTAAATAACAGTTGAGATTAGTTTTACATTAATACAATCTGTCCCGTTTTAATGACATTTATAATTTATCTGACATAAAGAGACAAGTATATTAAATATCAGTGTTGCGCCGCATTTTTTTTTTTACACTTTGACATTATGTAACCGTCAAATAAAATTAAATGACAGTTGAAATTAGTTTTACATTAATACAATTTATTATGTAAATGAATCGCGTACCTTTACTAACAAAACATGCATTTACCCGTTAAGGACATTTGGATCATAGTTGATTATCAACACACTACTAGTGGCTAATGCAAGATTAATTTTGTTGGGGGCAAGCTAGGGCTAAAACTCGAGCAAATTCAATTAGGTTGGAGATCTAACCAAAGCCACCCTAAAGTTTATCATCATTTGTCAGGCCCCACTTAACTCGAGTTAAAGCTTATCATCATTTGTCAGGCCCCACCTAACTCGGGTTAAAGCTCAAGCTATTTCAACCCAAGCTTAGTCAAAGCATAATTTAATGAGATGGGATTTAGGCTCGAAACATTATCCAAGTAGTAATGATAGAGACCACAAAACATAACTTTCATAACCCTTAAAATAATCTGAATCATTCATGTCACTGTCAGAGATAGAAAAAAATAAATTCAAGAGTCATGAAAATCCCCCTTTGTGGAAATCCCAAACATTTTTCATTATCCAAGTTTAATGAGTTTATTTTAGCACATTTTTCATTATCCAAGTTTAATGAGTTTATTTTAGCCAGCGATGTACGTATTAATACATAATTAAAAAATAAAAATTTACATGACTAATGCAAATTTAAAAAATGAAAATTTACATGATTTGTAACCTATTGCGTCAATAAAAAGCTTAACAAAATTTATTTTTTATAAATCATTAAATTAGTCTACTTGCGATGATAACAAGTGAAGCAATTACTGAAGCCCAAAACTAATTTTCCAAAAGAAACAAATTAATTCCTGTGGCAAAATGGACCCTTCCTGTTTGGGTAAATTGGCGTGCGCCCGCGCACAAAAAAATAAAATAAAATAAAAAAATACAGAAATTTCAAAAACCCGTATCTAATATCAGTTGAGCAGCGTTGCATCCATTATTGTAGCATATGAAACAGTACATTGTTGATTTACAAGAAAGCATTTATCAAATAAACTTTGAGAAATCTTTATCGGGAAACGTCAAGAAGGAACCATAATTGAAAAGATCAAACACAACACATTCATGAAAATACGAATTGAAATCCTTTTTTAACTAGGGAAAAGCGGGGGAGCTCGAGGCCGGGGAGCCCGAATCCCCCGAAACTGCCATTTTGGGTAAAAAAAAAAAAAATGCAAGGCAAGTGAAAATAAAAATAAAAAAAACAGTTTACTTAAAACGGAAATTAAGGAGATTCGGGGGAGAAAAATTCGAGCTACCAATCAAAATTGTTTTAACTATACCAACCACAAACTGTTATGCAACTAAAAATCTTCTATCCTTTTCTCTCAATCAAACAGGCTATTGTAAAGATTTCCACACAATATTCCTTTCACATTATAACCCCCCCCAAAAAAAAAAAAACATATAAACAATAACAAGAAAAAGACATATTGTGCAAACAAGAACAATAACAACGAAAGCTTACATCACAAACACGCCAGCGGCATATTACCATCTTCAACGGAGACCAGAAGAAAGGAAAAGCATGCATGGAGCTGATTCAGAAACCTAGCATCCAAATTGCTTGTCAACAAGTACCCGTCTGAGAAGGAACAACTGGCATACCCAATTACATGTTTTTGCAGCAGGACTTGAAAGTGCTGCTAGTTTCGACTCCATCATGGCAAGCATATTAGCATTCCAGAAAATTGTGCACATCAGAGGTACAAGACCAGGTTTCATATTTTCAATGATGCGGTCCACAGCAGCTGATGAATTTCATTCAAAGAGTATTTCCGGGAAAACATTTGTGTTTTCCTTTGATGCCCAAGCACAAGGAAGCATCACAAGCATTCTACAGAAAGCTGCAGAAACAAAACACGTTCATGAAAACTTGGTTTTCCGAGCAATAATCTACATAAAATAATAGTGATTTTGTGTAGTAGTATCACTAAATAAACATTATAAACAATCGAAACTAATTGTTACTCAAAGGGAAAATTTAGTACATCAGTCGACTCCTATTAAGCCCTCATCCTAAGAAGCATAGACACTTCTAAGAAGGTAATGCGTCGTATCCGATATGACATGGCACTCATTAGACACTTCTTGACACTATGAAACACATTTGTTTAAATAAAATAAATTGTAATCCAACGCTAAAACAAAAACAATTTAAATTAGTACCTATTCTCTTCCTTTGGACTTTAAAATTTATTATCATTGACTTAAATATTTATATATGTGGCATATAATAATTATTTATCCTTATATGTGACATATAATAAATATATAAAACTATAAATTTTCCACATGTCGTGTCCTATATTTTTTGAAAATTTACTTGTTGGCGTGTCAATGTCATGCAAGTGTCGTGTTACATGTCCGTACCTATGTTTCTTAGCCCTCATCCATACCAAACTCACCTTATTGAACTCAAAAGGGTGCCTCAAGTGATTCATCCCAGACTTCAGCACTTCCATTCGAGACATTGTCTTCTTCCATTGAAAGCCTGACATATTCTCTATGTGCAAACCGGTCCCATTCTGTCAAAGTTGGAGCCTCCCGCTCCTGCTTACCACAAAAATTCCAAACAGGTGGTTATAATGCCAGAGAAAAAAAACAACGTTACATTTCCCAGTGTGGCCATGCAACATCAAAGAACACCAACTTGCTGAATATACCTGGCGAATGAGATATGGATCACGAGTTTCAAAAGCCATGAACTTGTTAAGATTGAAAAGAATATTTAAAACGTTTCCTGCAAGTTTGCACCCTTTCAAATCACGTAGTGTGACGAAACCTTCCTTCTGCAACCAAAATAGTGTCAATGATAGGCAAGAAATCTCTAACTAGTATATAGGAAATAAGAGGTTGACAATTAAAGAACAACTTGTGACCTCAGGTTGAATCATGTCAACTATCTGACACAATATGTCCTCAAACAGTATAGGTTCTTGGGCCATGCATTCCATTCGGTGCAACTGTTCCTCATAAAAGAACTGCATTTCATTTGCTGTGATCACACCATTTCCGTCCAAATCTATGCACTTGAACCTAAAATATACAGACAGATCATATAATCAGTTGAGCAAATTGACAACACAACAAATAAATCTCATCCATTAAAATAAATAAATAAAAGGTTTGGCTTGTTCTAATGCCTGGCCCAAGTGCAGAACTATAGGAAAGTGCCACAAAGCTTGGTCATGAATAACTTCCAAGGTTAAGGCCCAAGAACATGACTTGCCGGTAAGGCTGCAAATGAACCGAGCCATTCGTGAACAGGCACGAACTCGCCTTGGTAAGAGCTCGTTCAAACTTAGTTCGTTAAAATTTTTTTGCATTCAACTTTGAGTTCGAACTCGTTAAAATTTTAATAAGCAAGCCCAAACATACTAAAGTTCGGCTAATTAGCTGGCTCGTTTAACATTTAATATTTATATATTAAATAATGTAAAAACATGTATAAAAATAAGATAAATATGTTAATTATCTATTTAAAAACTATAAATATAAATAATAGGTAACTATAGATAATACATTTATATAATAGTGATGGTAGATATTATTATTTTGGTAAAATATTAATTTTTTTTAGCATGTTTATATATATTTTATATATAATTGTATAATCAAAGTATACTAAAATTCGGCTAATTAGCTGGCTCGTTTAACATTCACTATTTATATATTAAATAATGTAAAAACATGCATAAAAAATACGATAAATATGTTAATTATATATTTAAAAACTATAAATATAAATAATAGCTAACTATAGATAATACATTTATATAATAGTGATGGTAGATATTATTATTTTGGTAAAATATTAATTTTTTTTAGCATGTTTATATATATTTTATATATAATTGTATAATCAAAGTTTTAATTGTAACTTTAGTCTCATACGCAAATATGAATTTATAATTTTTTTGGCTCGTTAAGGCTCGTGAACAGGCTCGAACTCGAGCTCGAGTTAAGCCTAAGCTAACTCGGTTCGAGCTAAATTCATTAAATTTTTATTGAGCTCGAGCTCGTTAAAATCTTAATAAACAAGCCCACACATACTTAGGCTCAGCTCAGCTCAGCTTATTTGCAACCCTACTTGCCAAGGCCTACACATGCCTGAAACTCTACTCTTCCAATCTCTTGTTCATGCTTCCAATAGATCATAAGGAAATCAATAAAAATAAAATAAAAGCTGAAAATGACCCATTTCCACTGTGTTCAGCAGCAATGCAAGAGTTGCCACTGTAGCTCCGCTTACTCAGTGAGCCATGACAAAATTTAATTCTTGAAAAGAAACTAGTTCCTGCCATATTACATGCAGCATTTCTCAGTGATGTTTGAGTCCTCTCTCTCTTTCTGATCTCCCCCAATTAGTTTTCCCCAACCAACTAGATTATCGATTACTTAGATGAGAATCAATAAATGTAAATTTACTCCTATCATCAACAAACTTTAGAAGCAAAATATCTAACATTCTCACAATCACTGCCTTATGAGGATGGTGAACAGAAGCCATTACAAAATTGTTTCAATGCCATTCTACAGGCTTAGGGTGATGGAGATAAAGAATTGATGGAACCCATGCGGAATGCAAGAAAGAAGTAACTGTTACTCGTACCGAGAATTATACAATACAACTATATCACAATAAAACCTTAGTTTTAAACTGAAGAGAGCAGTTTGAAGTAAAACAAAATTGTTCCATTAAAGAATATATTTTCGTATGAACATTTGCCAAAAATTGTAAGGAGAACATACCAATACTCAAGACTAGGCTCAGATGATTTATCCTCCTCTGCCAGCATGAAGTAAACAAAATCTTCATAACCCATCTTTCCTTCAATATTGCTAGTAAACTTCCTGGGGACCTGAAGAGATAAAAAGCAGAAAAACAACGTTGCATAAGAGTTTAGTGCCAGTTGTTCACTCTGCTCCAAAACCAGTTGATTTAATTTATGATTTTTCAAGCATCTAGTATCAAGAAATGAAAACGAACCTGTGAAAATATCCTATCAACGATTCTGTAAGTAAGAGCATGATTACCATATCTGATGAGGTTCTCCTTGTCGATTAAGAAATCATGGTCTGTATCCAGTTCCCAAAACTTGCAGTATATAACATAGAAGTGTTCATAAGAAAAGTACCTGAATGAAAAGAAAAAACATGGTCCATAATTTATATCCATTAACAATTAGCCCAACTATTGAAAAACAAATATGAATCCATCTCCCATGTTACTAATAGCGGTTATCAACAAAAACTTCTAACTCTATTTTTAAATGATATAATCTAGATGTAGTCAATTTTATGCAACATATAAAGAAACGACCATCTCCTTGGCCAGGATGAGCTTGCAGCCTAATGATGCCCTTGTCTTAAAATTCCAGGAGTTCAATCATATAACCTGAGTTTGGGTCATCTAACTAAGAAACTAAAACATGATAGCTGAGGTACAAACAAACTCGCCAGGTTTGACTACGTTTTAAGCTGGTCTGACAGTGCCTCCAAAAGGAAATCAATATTTTCAAAGAAAAATGAAACAAAAAACAGAACTAATTTTTTCCACTGTATTTTTCCAATTTACCTTCATATCTACTATAAACATTGCCAATGTGGCAATCCCCCAATCCAATCCCCCTCCTCTCTCCTTGTGCAGCCACACAACTGCATGTCGCTGTGTCTCTCTAAAGCAAGGTGATGTCTCTCCACCAATGATCTCTTCATTTTGGGGGAAAAAAGAAGGCAGCAGCATCTGGCTTGATAGTTTAAATTGTTTTTTTTATTTATTTAAAAAATAGAGGCTGAAACATGGAATAGGCTGAGACGTTGCTACTTTGTAGGATGACTCTCCTTTGCTAGCAAGTATAGCTTCTAGTTTAGGTACAACAATGCAATCTAAAGATGTTATGGATTCTCAAATCCAGATGGCAAAACTATGTAGGATGAATGCGGAACACCCTCCTACTAGATAGTGAGCCAAAAACATAATATATACCATTGGAAAAAGTATATTCTAGAAGTTGATTTAAACCAGTTTATATAAGTTGGTAAAATATGGCTTTGTTTAAAGTTTCTGTGGGCGTAACCCTTGCTGAATTGTGTTATACTGCCAGGATTGAATGTTCAAGAGAGTAAAGGAGTTTGTTTGAGGTATCATCAATCCCGAAAATCTAGGTATCAGACCAAGATTCTATAGGTATTATCATATTCCATCACACAATCCTGAACAAGTTTCATAAGTTATGAAACTTCTCTAAATCTGAATTAAAAGAAATATATTGGTATTTGTAAACTTTGGAGACTCTTGCTCCAGCTAGTACTTGTATTCCTAAATAGCTACTTGACTTTCAGAAACTTCGACTTCTAAATCAATCTAAACCCAAATAATACACAAAGTTAGAAACCAATTACATAATATACAAGCTGGTGTAGATGTTATCAACTCGGTAAGGCGAAGAACAATGGGGCAACCCCTACAATCCATGTCTAGAAAATGCAAAATTACTTGAATAGCACTAACTTGTACAACTTATTGAAAGCATAACTAAAACTCTTAGCAACATAACATAACACTATATATTTTAAAATTTAAAAAAAAAAAGAAAAAAGAACAGTAACTACCACTAAAGCTCAACTATAAAAGTCCTAAATGGCTCCAACCAAGGTTCTGAAAAGCGGTTGCGATGGCACAGTTGCGGAGTATAAAAACCGTAGCGTAACGGTTGCGATAACCGGAACCGTGAATTTTTTTATTTTTTGTTTCACACAATTTGAAAAAAAATTTACTGATACACATATTTTTTTTCCATGATTATATTCATTGGGTTTAAAATAAATATTGATTAATTTTTGTAAATATTTAAGTATAATCCAACATATTTCATATTTTTAAATCACTATAAACTGAGTTTTTTACATTTTATTTTAATAATTAATAACTTTATATTATACAAAAAATCAATCATTAACTATTATAAATAATGACAAAAATAAGAAAATAAATAAGAGCCTAAATATATATATATATAAATATTTTAACCAAGCCAAATAGATAATGATCACACTTATTATTATTATTATTATTATTATTAAACAATATATAGATAGACACATATAAACAAAATAGTTGAGTGATAGCAACTGAATAGAATAACATAGGTTTTACAGCTTCAACAAATCAATAACATGTTCTTCATTTTCCCTCTTCTCTCTCTCTCTATCTCTTACTCCATCTTCTCTCTTTATCTTCCCTCTTCTCTCTATCTTTCTTCTCCCATTTTCAATTTTTTTTTTTTTTGTCGTTTTTTTTTCGAAAGAATCAGTTCGGAATCATTACGAAATGATGCGTAACAAGCCGTTACGGCTGTTACGGCACCATTACGACCACTACGGCCAACACACTTGTGAATCTCAATCACACTGCAAAAGTGGCCGTAATGGGTGGCCGTAACCACCACAACCGTTACGTAATGGCGTTACATAACGATTACGGACGCTTTTTAAAACCTTGGCTCCAACTTAAAACAAAACACTTCTTTTTCTTTTTTATAATTATAAACCACCTTGTGATTTTTGCAGTCTCTTTATATTTATTTTTTCTCAAGCTCTTTAAGTCTCGTATCACCAATTTATTTGGCACCTTCAGTGAATTTACAAGTTTAGAACTCATATTGTCACTACTACAGTACTTTGTAAGTCTAGGCTACAATCCCAGTGTGTTGTGTAGGTGAGGGGTCTGCCCATATTCAGCCCAAGCTGATACACTACTTATGCCCAACCGTCAACCTGAGCTAGCCAAGTCTGGGCCCAGCCCATGCTCAACTTTATGAGTTCAAATTGTGCTTGGGTCACTAGACTAGGTCAGGTTCAACTTGCTTAGGATGAGTTCCGAAGTTGGTTAACATGGAAAATGCCGTTCTTTTTTTCAACCTCAACTTCTTTAAGCCCTATAGTATATGCATACGAATTTGTGTGAAATAAGTGATAAGTAAAATATGATATGTATGTCCATAATGTGATACATAAGTACAAAAATTTATTTTTATGCATGAAAATTCAGTACAGCTAAGCTTGCCCTAGCTTGCCTGGTGTCAGGATGGGCTTGGGTTGGGCCAAGTGGAGCAGGCTTATTTTCAGTTCTATGCAAGTTCAAATTGTATATAATGCAAATCATGCAACATATTTCACAAGCACCCTTACCTCAGAACTTTATTGATGTCCTCTTCTTCATCTGCATGTTGCATTGCAGCAATCAGGTTTCCACGCTTCAGCTCCCTGAGGGTCAGTTGACCATTTCCGGTTCTATTCATGTAGTAAAATATTCTGTATATGACAGTTTCAGCTGGACCATTGTTCATGTTCAAAGCATATTAGTCAGCAAATGGTGCATGTGCACTAACTATGTTTTGAATAAAAAGAAAATAAACTAGATAAAAATCTCCAAAATATCACTGATTCCCAAGTTTCCAAACATAAAGCGTGATTTCATAACAACAGTACCCTTTGTTTATAGTTTTAGTTAAAAATAGACGCAGCAAATACTGCAAAAATAACAAATAAGCCTAATATCTTGCAACAAGTAAAGAAGTGGAAGCAACTATGTTCCCTGAACTGCATCATTGATCTTACAACAAGCATCTGGCAAGATAGCCAAAATCCATCGAAGGAAACAACAGAATACGACAAGCAGTAACCCATATTCTTGCCACCACGCCAACTATTTCCCTTGTCAAGAAAGCCATCCAAGATTTGACCCTGGTGGTGGAAAATTCTCGTTCAACCACTAGGGCGAAGTGACTAATTTTTAGATTTCCATTCACACGAACTCTTGGAGAGCCCTAATATTGAATTTCCTAGACCAGCCCCACGAAAGGCTATACTATAGGAAGAAGCATCCTAGATACTTCTTCCTTATTTCTTAAGTACTTAATCCCATATTGCCCAAGTTCCCAACAAATTCCACTCACTAGGACATTCCAGGTAATCTCAAAAAATCATCCACAATGTGGAGTTTAGAGGATCCTTGCAAAGTTACTCTTTACTATAAGCATCAAACCCTTCAATTATTATTGTTATTTTTAATTACACATTAAAGTCTCAAACTAACATTTCCATGAACTTTATTTGCTTGCACGAAGTTTAACTGCAAAACTAATAGAGTCGTCTTCCAAACCCACTGAAGGGTGTCCTCAATTAACTAAGGTTCACAGCAGGTCACTCCTTTACTACCTACTAGCCTCATAAGAATTTGACATCTGTTGAGGAGGGTTGACCTGAGGTCGAAAGTGAGGCCAAACCACTCTTATATCTGATTGCCCAAGTTATGATCCACAAAACTTATCTCAAATAATTGGATTTAGGGATCCCAGTTTTGCATATAATTCTAACCAGTACCTAACTATAAACCAACCCATTAAAATGTCCAGGTCAGATATTGACCAATTCAACTAGCTGATCCAGTTGAGGTTTCTATCAGTGGGTGAAACCAACTTTCTTACACTGGTGAGCCAAGAGAAAAAAGGTGGAAGATTACTGGATGGACAGTGTTCAAGCAGTAAACCAAAAGGAACTCATCAACGGATAAGAGCATACCATATCTTTCTTGAAATTCCGATGTGTTCTGCAAAAACTCCAATCCTGGATGGGTAGCCAAAAGTTCTCGAAGAACAGGTTTGAAGTCAGCCTGTAAGGAAGATCAAAAGATGTGAACAATAAAACAGAAAGAAATCAAGAGACAGAGCCAATGGCTAACAACCAACTTCTAGGGACACATCATGGCATACAAAAAACATAAAATGACCATCAAGAATACATAAATTTACCACTGATCCCATTGCAATTTGTGTTCATCGTATGGACAAAGAAATAGTTCAGATAACACGTAACATAGTTAATTAAGAACCAGAGAACTAACCAAGGTAAGGTATTTACAGTCTTGTTGCTTAAGAATTTTGAATATTTGGGTGGCCATATCCATTGTCATCATGTTGCTATCAACCCAATATTTGATGAATGCATCCCTACAAAATTTTAATTAAAAAAAATTACTCAGCACATTAGCTATTAACAATTGTTTGGTACGAGGATTCACAGAACAGCATCTGATAAGGAATTCATGGATCAGAGCAATGGTTAAGCAATCAAAAAATATCCTTCATTTTCGTAACAGCAGCTACATGTCCAATGCTATGTTGTCTGGAATGTAGATCATTCCACTACATGAAATGAGAAAGACAATGCGCTAGTTCGTGAGCTCAAAACATAGATCAGTAGTGGTCAGCTTACATAGATCAAAATAGTTGGCGGTTGAAGCATTTCTAACAGGAGAAAGTTTGTTCAAAAGTGGTGATTAATGAATGCATAATATGCCTAAATGCATAAGTTTGTCTCTACTGCCAAAAACTTCTTATTATCTAATCATGAAAAACATAGAAGTTAATTAATCCATACAAGTTAAGCTTTGATGTGATATACTGATATGTCCCTTACCTTAAATTTTTTTTTTGTTTTTTATCAGCAACAATGTCCCTTGCCTTAAATCTTTTACTATAAAACCCTATTTTATTCCATTCCAGTTTTTATTTTATTTTTTTCAAGTGTCATTTCCTGTAACAAACAAAGTCGGTGATGAAATCAGAAAATATTGTATGAATCAGTAAATTTAGCATTTTGGATCGAAGTGTACCATGTTCTAGGACATGAGTTCCAGAGCAGAGATTGTTGGGGCATTACCAACTACCCTCTAACCATGGTGTGGCACAATGGTCAAGAGTCAAGACCCTGCCTCCTCAACAAAACTCAGTCGAGAAAAATATTATGGAATGATATATAATCCATCAATGATAAATAATTACATAACATAAAAAAGAGAAAAGGGCCCAAGGAAATCAGTCATGTTTATTTCAAGCCAAAAGTTCTACACAGAAAAGAATTTTAAACATTAAAATCACCTATAAAGCAGCTAAATACCAAAAAAAAAAAAAAAAACAGGAATTTTATAGAAATAAAAATCTTTTTCAGAAAGGGAAGTAAAAATTTAGAGCAAGATTAACAAATCAAAAGTTCCTTACAGTAACCATGCATAACTAAACTGGCTTTAACAGGAATACAATTAACAATAAAATCCACAAAGAATCATATTTTCTAAAAAGAGCCAGCAACACTAAATTCTGTTTTGAAAGCATTTTCACAAGACACAAGAAAGTCTATCATCAGCATTTCGAAAAGTTTCGAAAACCCTAAAGAATCATGCAAGGACAAAAATAACTACTTTCAAATGGCCCTGGAAAACAGTTTTCTGAAAATGGCTGTATAGGAAATTCTTGGCAACAACTGCAAGTACTTGGATGATTATTTAATGAAAATAAAGGAAAATTGAGCTTCACAATCCATATGTCCAAAAAAGAAAAAGAAAAGTTCCACACTTGAGAAACGTATCTAAAACTTTGAGAACAAAACAAAGTATAGAGTGTAAAAGAAATTGTCTTCAAGAGATTAGGGATTATCATTACTTTGAAATCTTAGAATGTTGAAGTTCAATACTTTATAATGTTGTACAAAGATATGATTCACAGCCACACAAAAAAAGGTGCATCAACAACAAAACATTACATTATAAGTAAAAGAAGAAGTATAGCAGTATCCACCTGGTCATGGTTTCACTCTGGACTGCATATAATGAAACTCACTTCCATGTGAGCTCAACCCCACCATACCAACAGATCCATATTATCCACATTGGAACGACATACATCCTATGTTAGAATAACCTCTAATTTTAAGCCAAGCAACACTCCCACACATATCTTATATGATACATAACTAATACTAGACATTAGTCCTCTCATTTCTGTCACTCTCAAATCTCATCCTAAAATTTGTGTGTGGAAGTCGTCACAACCGAAAGTTTGTCATTATATATAGTCTACATAATCAAAGATGAAATAGTAATAAGAGAGAGATTTAAATCAAGTGAGTCAGTGTGTAAAAAGTAAACACATAAAAATAAAAAATAAAAAATGGCAATATACGTGTTAGTTACAAATTGACAGTGACTCACAGAGACGTCTGCATGTACGTGTTCACAGGCATGAGAGAGAGAGAGAGAGAGAGAGAGAATAGTTGGTATAATTTGCCAAGCAATAGTAGTAACAAAAGAATAGGCTCTACAAGCTAATTTCTCATGTAACATACAGCAAAATCATACTCACATGGGACAACAATATATGACTGAAAAATTTACTTGCTAAGATCACATGGTATATAAAACTGATTTTGTCCATATTTATGTGTCTACCATATGATTCAGATCTCATCAATATTTATGTCAGCATCATATGATTGCATACCTGGTCACCATCCCTGTGCAATCAGTGTCGATCTTTCCAAAAAGAGCAGAGGAAAAGAATGATGGCAGCTTGCATATTTCCTTTGTAACTTGTTTAAATTCTGCATCATCAAAAGGGAAAAAAAAAAAAAAGTGGCATATGTAGGAGAGGAGAGAGAACAGAAAGATAAATATACCTTGAAAAGAAAATGTACGAAAGAATCTGAGAGGGGATTTGTATCTCACCATGTACTTGCAATCCATCCGAACTTCCATTAAAAAGGTGATTGATTCTAGAAATACATTGTTCTTTTAGTTCCTTTGGTTGCGGACGACCATTTTGAAAGTAAAACTGCAAGCACATCAATACATACATACATGTTATACCCAATAACTACTACAACAACCATTAGAAGTGATTCACCGAGTCAAACCTGAGGTATGACTTCTCGCACTGGCTCACTAACCAATTTTAGCGGAGAACCTAGGGAAAAAGGGCTGCTTCTTTGCTTCATAGTTCGTGGAGAACCAGAAGCACTTCTTGGTGAAAGTGGAGGTGCACTACCAGCGGGAAAGATGGAAGGCAATGGATTACTTCCAACAGCATTTGAAGTCCCAGGGGAACTAATAGATGTACCTGCTTTTGCATCATCTATTAAGGATTTCACCTGCAGTCATCCCAAGGCAGAAGGCACTTTTTGGGTAAAGAAAATACACTGGTAATGAAAGTCCAAAAACAACTACTAAATTTTCAATACTAGTAGATATTTATATCATGAGTAATGCTCTATACAAACAAAAAATTCATACATAATGACGTGCCTCATTGTAGACCTTTTACTTCAAAACAAAACACCATTGAAAATGGGTTTATTTACAACAATAGTATTGCCACATCATTCTTGTGAAGTTTTTTGTATGAATTTTATGTATGAATAGAATTTTCCTTATATCATTATGTGCCAAAAAAAAAAAAAACACCCTAATAAAACTCCGTTTCATTCAATTGATCAATTTTTCCTGATATTATTATAGTAATAAAAAAGTACTATGTCAAACAGCAATGAAGAACAAGCACAGCATAGCCTACATTATAAATTTTTTTTGCTAAGTGATATTTTATTAATAGCCTACATTAATTATGGTGGCATGTAAGAATCTGTGCAAATGAATTTTGACTCGGCACTTTGCCTCATATTTAAATGTATTAGACCTGGCAGCATCGGTTTCTATTAAATGCATGCTACTGCAATGGCATGAAATCAAAACATGGGCTTAGAGCCACAAACTAGAATTTAATAAAACATAGTCAAAAGGATCATCAACTAATGACAATGTGAAAATGTCATAATAGATCATTAAAACTTTCCCTGGTGCTATTTAGAGTATAAACATGCTAATGCAACCATCTACATACAATGGGAAATAAATCATTACCCGCTCTACATCTTAAAATCCATTAAATCAAAGGCAGCCTGAAATGAGGTTAAACTAGGATGCTTGAGATCCAATGGTAGGTTAACATGTTCACAGCTCTTTCCAATTTTTCCGTAAGTGAAAGTCAGCGAAATTCTGGATTTCCATTAATAAATATTTAAACTATTCAATCGAAAATGTACAACATTTCATTTTCCTAGTTGATTAAACCTTAGTTGCATGAAGCAGGGACGAGAGCAAGGACACAAAAGAGCATACAATTGGGAGCACCTAAGGGAACATTTAGGTATTTCATATATAAATACATTTTAAAAAAAACTCTGCTTAGTTTTCATGGAAAGAAGAACAAAAGGCAAGAGATTTGGATAATCTATGCTATTTCGACGTGTTCTTTATTTTTTTGCCATTATTTCATTTTAACATAGATTGATATGTTCATCCTTTTCTACCGCACATACTTATATTTGTTCATCTTTTTTCTTTGGGATGCATATGTTTGAACGGTCCTATCCAATTGGAACTGTGATTCTCTCTCAAAGGGAACATGGTTCTAACTCGACGGGAATAAGGTTCTGACTTGATTATTGCTCTACACCACAAAATTGTGGTTCTGGAACTAAAATGTCACAAGATAACACAACACACAAGATAACTATCATATTCGTGCAATGTGATTGATATTCAACTTTCAAAATGCCTTCGTGGTGAAATGGGAGATGCACAAGACAAAATCTCGTTCTAAAGAGTGTGGAGGTTCATGTCATCTTCAAGGCCCTTTGCCATACTTTCCTAATGGCAAATTTTAGGATTCAGTGAACCTATAAAAATCAAAATGGATGTCCTATACATAGTTCATGATGCTATGTCTCAACCAAAACATCATTTTGACCAAAATGTTTCAATGCATTTATATTGGAGCCTTATATTTAAATTTAGAAATAAATATACCTATATGCTGTAGTCTGCTATAATAGAATGACATATGCTGTAGTCTGCTATAATTTAACGACATTAAGGAAGAAGATCAAAGATTAAGAGGGACTCAAGCATGATCCCTTTTTTTTAAGTATGCTCTTCCTTTGCATATTTAGTATATTTGACTCTTCTAATTAGTGGCATACATTTTAGATGTAGAGTCACTCGAGAAGAATTAACAGTCTAGATCACACCAATGACATGTTAGTCAAGTAAGCATTGGATGGCCCTAATAGAACCCATTTCATCAAGGTTGGGTTTCCAAAGATCATGACGTTATAGGATTTTTCCATTGTTTAATTAAGTTATAATCTACAAAATGGTCTTAAATAGCATGACCATATAACTCCACAAAGAAACAAAAACTTCTTTAACTGGATATTTGTCATTTTTTAGACATGTAAGATTCTTATATGCACATCAAACAGTTACAACATTTAAATCATATTGCACACTAATAGAGCCCCGTTAGTGGTACAAAAATTTAGCCATCACAGAGATGTTCGGAATTACTTATGTATGTTTTCAAATGTTGCACCTAAGTCCTAAGTCTCTTTCAATATCACGACTCACTGAGTGTTATTGACCAGCACACTGAAACAATAATGTTTTCAAATGTTGCACCTAAGGCTCTTTCAATATCACGACTCACGAGAGTTATTGACCAGCACACTGAAACAACAATGTATCGTTTGATAACGTTGTCAATTTCCTGTACTGTTCACAAAAAAAGGAAACCAATTTTCATTTTGTTTTTATTTTTTTTAATATAAAAACAATTTAAAAAATTTAAATAAATAAAAAACAAAACTTGTTTGGAGTACAAAATTTTTTTGAAAACGAAAAATAAAGAAACATGTTTGATGAATTGTCAGAGGTGATAGCCGGTTGTGGGGGCGGTGGAAGGTGGCCACAAGAGAGTTGTTGGAGGTCACAAGGTGGTCAAAAGGTGGTCGAAATTCATGACTAGTGACCGCCCAGTCACACAGAAGCCAAAGGTGGTTGGAGCTCGCTGAAGATTGGTGATGCCGGAGGCCAATGATGGCTGGTGATGGCTGGTGGTGGCAGTAGGTGGTTGCTGGTTGTGGTGAGAGAGGGGGGAGAGAGTGAAAATTTGCTTTGAAAACAAGTGAAAACACCCTTTTTTCGTTTCCAAAAAATTTGAAATGAATTTTGCTTTTTTGTAAATGAAAACAACATACCAAACAAGTTTTTATTTCCAGTTTCTAAAAAAAAATAGAAAAAAAAAAAGCAAACAAAAACATTACCAAACAAGAAGCTATTGTAATAAGGTTCATCTAAATTTGAAGCCAATCTCATGTTTCCTAACATTTCAACTTTGGTAATCAAAACAAACCCAACCAAAACTAAATATCTTGCTTACCAGAAAACATTAATACCCACATTTTGAAATACATGCTCTAAAACATAGTATATTTCCGTTCAATAATGGTAAATTAACAATACAAATATATTTTAAAAGATCTATGTATATTCTACAAAAAAATTCCTAAGGAAGCAAAAAATCAAATATAATGAACTAAAATCTAGAGTGGTTGGAGTTTTTGAATGATAAATGAAAAAACAATAAATAACTGAAAATCCATAATGCTTCTAAAATTATGTTTATATGTGATTAATTTGAAACATAATGAACTTTATTTTATTGAATGTCTAATTATTAAAAGAAAATTGCTCACATATTTTTTATTACCTTAAATTCTAATAGTGTGATCTATACAACCACGTAAACATATGCATACTTCCAAGCTTTGGTAGGAGCCTTCATTGTGCATGAATAATGCATTATACTATTAGTTATGTTTATGATTGAATGCTACTTTATTTCATGTGTAGATAATAATGGGATCCATTCATTGTACGAATTTTTGCCACGCAAGGATTAAACTTCTTTTGGTAGCTTGTGCTGTCAACGCTTCATGGTGAGCACGCAATTAAAGCAATTGATAGACTAAACGAATACGAAAAATGATATTTGACCACCTCATTTTAATCCATTCCAATTGTCAAACACTGTTCCACAAAAGGGTCAAATTTATTTACAGTTAAATGATAATTATCTAACCATTTAAATAGTTGACGTGAGCAACCTTCTAGTTCCAATTGCCATTTGCTTGACACTTGCGTAGTCTACAAAAAACCTGAATGTAAATCTCTCTCTCTCTCTTTCTCTCTCTCTCTCTCTGCATGCCGCTGTGAACCAAAAAAAAAAATCAGTCACTCCCCCTTCCCACTTTCACCACAATCGCCAACAAGCAATGACACCACCCCTGCAACCAAATCCATCCAACATCCCCACATTCAATTTTCTCGATTTTTAACCTCCTTTACTTTTCAAAATGCGGTATGTAATACTACCATTAGCCGAAACCAGAATTATAGTTCCTATTTGCTGACACACTTATTTGAGTCACAGGAACCATCACTAAATCATCTCTCTCTTGTTCACAGCTAAGCTAGCTGGCATAAAGCCCTAATATATAAATGTGTGAATCCCAGATTAAGAAAATCTGATTGTTTACGAGCAAACAGTTTATAGATTAATCCCGCAATAAATCATATGTCGTCTCCTAATTATCTACCTAACCTAAACAATTCTTCATGATTCTCCCTTCACTCCAAACACTACCCAGTTGCATGTATTTAACAGCATAATCACATTGATGCATAATTAATTGAATCACATCATTACAGTTTTACAAGCAACTATCAGATATTTTCATAAACAATAAATCTCAAATGCTAATTGGGTAGTCAATGACAAGTCAGAACAAACCATGCACCAGCCAAACGATCAAACCAAACCATGCATTCAAAAATTAAAAAAAAACAACAATTCGCCCAAAGTAGTAGTAGCTATCAAAAGACACGTAATAGAATCATTTCGGGAACAAGTACCAGTCGGCCAGTGTCTGGAAGCGATAACCACTGATCATATAACTCCTCAGCGATTTGAGGGCTGGCCTTAAGCGCCATAGGAGAAACCTCTGGAAGCTGCAACAGTTCAGGGTCTAGAGACGTCGCATCCCCTGCAATTTCCTTGTCCATTGTATCTACAACCTATATAACTCAAACCCCACTTCGAAACCCTAAAAATCTCCAACTTCAATTCAATCAAAAACGCTTTGCAACTAATTAATCCCCGATCACAACACATCAACCCGTAAACAACAACAGTAATAACAACAACAATTACTAATCGCACCGATTTCTCTAAACAACGAATTCTAGATTGAAATAACCCTAGGTTTCAAACTCAAATTCGAACGATTCCAGCGTCCTCGATGCTTTTTGCTCTCGTAAACGCTTTGAAATGCTTGTGAATTCGGAGAGTGAAAGCGTTAGAAACATACAGTTCGAATTTAAAGGGGGAGATAGAAGTATATAAAAACGCAGAAATCAATTAAGTGTATGAATGATGGAGGTTGTGAGGATCACACAAGAAGATCAGAATAGGGTTTTGGACACCGGAGGGTCGGTGAGTATCGCGAAGTAGAGAGAGAGAGAGAGAGGTTTTTAACTGAAAGTGGCCCTGGAAAGGACTAGTCAAAGGCAAAGAATCGAGTGTTCTAATAATTTAGGAAACACAATTTTTTTTAGCTCAAATAGCTTAAAATTGTCAAAACGATATTATTTTGATAATTTTAATATTATTTTATACTTAAAATGATATTATTTTGATAAATTTAAACCATTTAAATCACAAAAATTACGAACATCAGCTGATAATTTATACACAGGCATAGACAAAAATCATTTATGTCCGTGTATACTGTATAGATGAGTGGTCAGTAAATTGGGCAATCCTATTTTCACAGGCTAAACCTTTTCAATACCCTTTTATTCTCAATATAATGATTTTTAAATATAAATTTTTACTCAATACACATTATTATTATTTTTTTTTTTGTCAAAAATACCTTTAACTTCTTAAAATCTAACCTAACTCTAGTCATCATTTGCTGCCATTGCCATCATTGCCGCCGTCATAAACTACTATGAACTCCAGTCATTATCACAGCATCTCACATCCACTGTTATTACCATCTCTGGTCGCCTTCTTTAACGCTCTTCTACCATCACCTTCACACCTCCGCATCTACTCAATCCTCTTTGACACCTTTTTTCCAACCTTTGCCGCTTGCAACTCTCTCACCTACAACACACCAACCCTCTCCACACGTCGGCGACAACAATATAAAGAAAGTCACACAAAGAGAGATCACACAACTAGGGTTTTGAAATAAAAAGATATTGCCGACAACTAAGGTCTTAACAAGAGAAATCGTGGTGGTTAGGGTTTCATACATAAATAGCGATAGAGAGAGAGAGAGAGAAGGGTTGCAACTATGTTTTGACATAATAAAGAGTTGTTGTTGCGAGAGTGCCAGAGAGAGGTTGCAAACTGAATTTGCAATGGTAGGAAGCTTGTGACAGTGGGATTTTGTAGCAACAGAGTTGCAGAAATGGTGGTTCATGGTGGTAGTGGCTAGGGTTAGATTTAGGAAGTTAAGATTTTGGCAGAAAAAATAAGAACATTTTGATAATTTTATTTTAGGAGAAAATTGTAATAAAATAAAATATTATTAAGTACACGAATAAAGATGAAATGTGATGTGGAAATATAAGCTCTTCAGTAAATCGGTAAAATATACCCTTAATCAAGTATAATAGTAATGATTTTATCATAAATTTTCTAAAAAAAATAAGAGTGAATTACACTAACAGTCCCTATAGTTTGGGAATTGTGTCATTTTAATTCCTGACTTTTCAATTATGACATATTTGATCATGAAGTTTGAATTTTGTTCCAAATAAGAATAATTGAAGATACAATTGCTCAATTTCAATGGCAAAATCGTCAATTTAATAAAATATAAACTAATTAGACAAAAATAAATGTCAAAAATATTTTTAAAATTTTAAAAATAATTTCTACCCACCAAAAATAATTTCAAACTTCAATTGTGTCATTTTAGTTTCTGACTTTTCAATTATGACATATTTGATCATGAAGTTTGAATTTTGTTCCAAATAAGAATAATTGAAGATACAATTGCTCAATTTCAATGGCAAAATCGTCAATTTGATAAAATATAAACTAATTAGACAAAAATAAATGTCAAAAATATTTTTAAAATTTTAAAAATAATTTCTACCCACCAAAAACAAATTTATGTAAAATTGATAAATCTTTTAAACATTTATTTTTTTACCAAATTAATTTTTATTATGTGTTTGGATGATGTTAGGCTGTCAATGTGTAATCGATATATTTAATATATGAAATATTTTTAGTTTTGAATTTTTTGATTTAATAGATTAGTTTAATAATGATATCAAAATTGTCGGTATATTTGACTTTTGAACAAATAAAAACTAATTGAATGAAAATAAAAACAACCACTCATTAAAAATTAATTTGATAAAATAAATAAATCAATAAATAAACAAATAAACGTTTAAAAAAATTATCAATTTTATATAATTTTATCTTCAATGGGTAGAAATAATTTTAGAAATTAAAAAATATTTTTTTGATATTTATTTTTGTCAAATTAATTTATGTTTTATCAAATTGATGATTTTGCCTTTAAAATTGAGTAATGATATTTTCAATTGTCCTTATTTAGAATAAGATTCAAAATTTAAGGTCAAATATCACAATTAAAAAATTAGAGACTAAAGTGACATAAGACTCAAACTATAGGAATCGTTAATATAATTTGCCTAAAAAATTACTTGTAATTTTCAAAACTAATTTACATACATGGAATCTTCGATAAAAACTAAAAATAAAAAACAAAAATATGTTTTCCTTTTCTTATCTTTTATATATATATATATATATTTATATATTATCTCAGTAGACATTACCCGTTGTTATCGCGTAACCACCGTCAATGCCACAATCTACAACTGTTACTACAGTTTAGCTAACTCTACTTCCATTAATCACCTTGCATTGCATGTGTCCCAACCGCTGCCATTCTTATTCATTCTCTCATTTTGTATCTCCATTGTTCCCTTACTACCATACTACACAGAATCCACCACTACAAAAATCTGAATCCCACCCAAACATCAACCCGTAACCACACACCACTACTGAAAATAGTAATACAACCCAAACCTCATTACGTAATTATAATCTCTTAAATTTTACAAAATCCCAAACCACATTCTACAAGTACGACCATTATTGAAAACCTTAACACTACGCAAACCCCACTGCACAATCACCATTGCCATGAAGACCCAAACCTCTGCCCAAACCATATTTCACAATTACGAAGTGAAAGATAACTTGCACGGTTTGACAAATGTTAAAAAAAGTTTATCCTTTTACAAGTGACGGCCACCGCTTTATTGTTTAGTATATTATGCCCCATCTCCTTACCTCCGCTCTGGCAGCCACGAAAACCTTTGAAAAAAAAAAAGAAAAAGATTTGAAGCAGATCTGAAGCAAACTTGATGGCCATGGAGTGGACAGCAACGTTGTTTGCGACGGAGATGCAGCGACAAGTGAACTAATTGAAGGTGGGGATGGAGGAGGAGGGGGTCACTTTCTCGATCTCTTGATCTTCGCAAAGGTGAAGAGGAAGTAGAGAGAGTGAAGAGTTGGCCGGAGTGGAGGGGCCGAAATGAATGGGGATCCCCGCCGGCCAAAGTTGGTGGTCACTATTTTTAATGATATACTTCTACATTTGGAAAAGGAAATGCTAAACGAAGTTACATTTAGTTATCATCTTTAATTATGTTTTCACAAAAATGATTTGGACCCCCACACTGGAGGTACTCCCACATTAGCCAATTTTTTTTTTTTTTTTTTTCTTCTCTTCCAATCACCAGCCCTCACGTGCGTGTGGGGGTTGTGGGAGTGGTGATTGGAGGGGATCTCAATCACTTCTCATGTTTTCATGTACTCTTTAACGTTGGTATAATTTGGAAAGATCTAAACATGATCCTAATTTTCTTTAAAAACATTATATTGAATCTCACCTAGTAATATCAATCACTTTAATATTTATTTTTACTTCATTTAAATGATAAAAGAGAGAGAGAAAAAAATCACATTTTAATAAAGGGTGATTCTACTTACTCCACTTTTTTACCTCCTTACACTCTCCATGTGAGATTGTTTTTTTCTTTCAAATTTATTCATGTGTGAAATTACTTAAAATGACAAGACACTAAAATTAAATATATTTGATTATCTCCTTATACCTCTTGATCTTCAATCCCTACTTCTGTTTTTCCTTTCTCAATTTTTCTTTTCTCTTACACATCTCTTTTGAAAAAGTGATAATCATAGTATTTTGATCATCAAAAAAAGCAATGGATGAAGCAACGGTAGTGAAAAACCATCAAAAAAGTGAAATGGTGAGTATTTTTATTAGTTTGGTAGGTTTTTGTTTCGATTTTCTGAGTTGGTCTACGACTTTTGTTCAGTGTTTCGAAATCGAACAAAATAACATAGTCTGGCATCACAGTGCTGAACAAAAAATATAAGTCTGGTATCAAATTGCTGAATAAAATATACATTTTCGATAATATAAAGCCGGATTTTTTAAATTTGTTCGGCTACTCATTACCACGTATTTTCAGTATAATTTTTTTTTTTGCTTGAAAGGATCATACTTATACTCATTGCAACAACGCAAGTACTGTATTATTAGTGGACTCCAGTCATGAATTCATTACAGAGGAGGTTTGTTAAGTTTTTTTATGAATACAATTTTTTCTTATTTTTAATTTGTATTGGGTTTTATTAATAATTTGACGTACAAATGTATTTATTACATTTAGATTTTTAATAGTCATCAAGCATTAATTAAATGGGTTTCTGACGTTGGGAGGAAGACTGGATTTGTCATTGTTATAAAGACATCATATGCGGGAGGTAATAGCAAAAAACAAAGATTTACCCTTACTTGTGAAAGAAGTGGTTATTATAGAGACAATAAGAAGATTAGGGGAGAACGATTAAGGTTGACAGATTTTAAAAAGTGTGAATGTTCATTTCTATTAATGGGGGAAAAATTACCTACAAATGATGAATGGATGTTGCATGTCTTATGCGGAGTGCACAATCATCCGTCTGCTGAACATCTTGAAGGGTACTCATTTGCTTGCAAATTATCTAAGGAGGAAATATAGCGATCCCGATTTTTACCCCGACCTTTATTGTGTTCCGGACTCGGTTTTCGTGATTGTATGTTGTTGTTTACATCTTGTTTCTTTCCTTTAATTATTTGAATTTGAGTTTTGGGACTTGTTGGGTGAGTTTGGAACAGGTTGGTTGTTAGGTGGTTCAAATGGTTGTTACCCAGATTTTGGCTTATTCGCTCGAGCGAAACTTCTTGTGCTCCAATGAGCCTTATGAAACTTGTCCCTTCGCTTGAGCGAGGTTTCTTGCGCTCGAGCAAGGACTGACGGTCTTCAGGTTCCTTTCCCAGACGCAAATTTTATGGGAAGATATAAGTTCTTTGCTCAAGCGAGGCTTCTTGCGCTCGAGCGAGCCTTGTGGAATTGTTTCTTTGCTCGAGTGAGACTTCTTGCGCTCAAGGGTGCGTCTGCGTCTATGGCAGACCTACAGCTTTGTATTCTGCACTTAAGCAAGGTTTCTTGCGTTCGAGCGAGGTTACTTGTTGTATCTAGTCACTCGAGCGACAACTCATTTGCTCAAGCGAAGGTCGCGTATATCAGTTCGCAGCAGAGTGATTTTACTTCACTTTTTGATTTCTTTTCTCCTAAAAACCCTAAATCAGCTGTCTCTCTCTCTCTCTATAAATAACCCTAGATCTAAGTATCACTCAACCCTAGTCCCTTTGTTAAAGTGTTGGAGCATCTCAAGGGCTTTTCTTTGATCCGAGCAAAATCGAATTTGGGGCATTCTTGAAGCTCTTCATCATCTTCTTTGGTCTCCTAGCTTTGAGGTAGAGATATTCTACACCTTGTTATGTGGTTTGACCTAGGTATTTGTCATTTTGAATATATGGAGGGGTTTGAGAGTGATTTGGGTAAAGTTAAGGCTTGGGCTTTAAAAATGAAAGAAGGGTTTTCATGTTGATTTACAAAATAACTTTGGCGTTTGTGTATGAGGTTCTTTGGTGTTGAAATGATGAAATTTAGACCGATGGGTTGTGTTAGACTTATTTATTTTAATGATTTATTTAATTATGTTTTCAATTTATTTGGAAGAGAAAAATAGAATCAAAATTTATTTTGATAATTTATTTGAAAGAGAAATATAGAATCAAAATATTTTGATGATTTATTTGAAAGAGAAAAATAGAATCAAAATTTATTTTGATGATTTATTTGAAAGAAAAAAAAATAGAATTAACATTTATTTTAATGATTTTATGTTTTAATTTATTTGAAAGAGAAAAATAGAATCAAAATTTATTTTGTCCCATTATTTCTCACCTAAACCTTTATCCTAAATATTGTTAGAATGTATTTAATATTTGATTAAATCAGGAGTTCAAACAGCTCAAAAACAAAGGTTCAAACAGTCCAGCACAGCAGCAGTTCAAAAGGTTCAAAAGGTTTAAGTGGAATATATTCAAATTTGTAATGATAGAGTGGAAGATATTCAAATTAATAATGATGGAGTACAACAGCTATAAACGGCTATAAATTCAAATGAATACAACGGCTATAAGTTTCATTATATATACTAAAGCCTCTAATGTAAACAAGTTACAAAAAATCAGAAAATATTCTTTGATTTATAATCACTCACATCTATTCTTTGAAAAATTATCTGAGGAGTGTTCTTCAATTTTTGTTTACATCCTCTTTCAGAAATTATACACTAAGACGTATAGTTTTAAGCCCATCTTTCTTGTGTAAGGTTTACAGAAAAACCAGAGCTTCATTTTTATATCTATCTTTGAGAGATAATTCTTGCAACTTTATGTGAAAGCAAAAACACCTTCTTTTCAACCTTGTAAGAGTATAGTACACTCGGTTTTCTTGACTTAGAAAGTCTGTGTAAAATCCGTGGAGGATTGCTCCATTTGTAAAGAGGTTGCTAGCACCCCCGTGAAGCTAGAGCATAGCGGAAAATCTCAAGTGAAGCTTGAGGAGTGGACGTAGGCCGAGTTGAAGCCGAACTACTATAAATTTGTTTGTCTCTCTCTCCCTTATCTCTTTATTTTATTTAAATTACTGTAGCTATATTTCACATTTGCACTGTCACGACCCAAACCCGCCCCTATAGGTTTAGCATCGTAACCGGCCAGTAATCCTTGGATTACCGAAGGCCTCTGTACAGATTAACATAAGATAAGGGGCTAGCGGAAGCAGATACGTAAATATAGTTGTCCAATGAGCTGTGTTGACTTACATGAAACATAATATTTCAAAAACTTTATATACATAACCATAAGTCAACCATACATTATATTATACCACACACATTATAGTATCTTCCGTACAGACAACATAATTAAAATAAAGTCTCATGCATAAACATAGTTAATCAACACTTGAACCCATGACACTTCGGGAACCTCCTCGTGAGGCATAAAGGCTGGCTGACAACAGAACAGAACTCCAGGCAAAAGCCTTCGGGCTCGAACTCCAAAATGCTCACCTAAATACATATATATACAAACAGTGAGCTAAAGCCCAGTGAATAACATTAAGGTAAAGGGGTTAGTGAACGAATTTCGAACATTTCATACGTATAAAACAGATCATAGCATAATCATAGTCATCTCATATCATAACATAATAATGGCATATTCCATAGAACACAGAACAGAACAGAACGTCTTCCGACTAGAGTAACCGGTCCCGGACACCGATTAAACACATATCACCACAATGAAGTGGCTAACGAGATCTCGTAAATGTCATGGACTCGCATTTTCATGCCGTCCCCCATGACTTGGGACTATCTATGGATGCCATAATAGATTTCAAACTTGGAATGTTCGTTCACAGAAACATATATCATTTCAGAAAGCATAGCTTATCACATTTCATTTGGAACATAATTTCATATAAACGTATCTTTACGATAACGTTACTCACAGTGGTTCCGTAGATGGTCAATCACTTCTCGGACGTTGACCTACAATCACAAAGGCACATAACACAACGTATCTCATCATTACACATGTACTTGGCCAACACGGCTTAGCTTTCATTACGTTGGTTCATGCTCATTCTTATCACAATGTTAGAACACACACACCCTTGCATTCTCTTGACTTAGCACGTTCATGCATTAGTGTGTTTCTAACCCATAACCTCATTACTATAGCTCAATTAAGACTTAGGAATGCCTAAGATGCAATGAGGATGTCAAAATATGCCTTGAAACACTTAGGCAAAATTTCAGAATTTTAGGTCCTCGCTCGAGCGAATCTTTCCTCGCTCGAGCGGACATGCAGAAATGAAACTTCGCTCGAGCGTAGACTTCCTCGCTCGAGCGGACATGCAAAAATATGAGTGGTCGCTCGAGCGCACATGACTTCGCTCGAGCAATCTGCAAATGATGCAAAACTTCTGGGAGCTTGCATTTCACGCTCGAGCGGACTTTTGGTCACTCGAGCGGAGTGCACGATCTCAGAGTGGTCGCTCGAGCGAGAACTCCTTCGCTCGAGCGTGTATGCAATTTTCTAGAATTTCCAGATTGCATCCACAAGCTCAAATTCGACTTTTGGTGCATCAAAACCAATCCTCTTGGGCTAATTTTCTGGAAAACACTTCAAGACTCCTAATATTACACGTTTCAAAGATCAATTTAAGAAATCAAGGCCCAAGGGTAGTTCATTGAAATCCAATTTCAAACCAAAATTCATGAACATGATTTTTATGTGATATGCATGAACTTTTCTTGTTTCAAACCTCTTAAAGCATGATCAAATACCTCAAAGCAACTTAAAACTTGATGATTAGGTGGAAAACAAGATGAACTCATGGATTAAACCAATAATGTGGACATGCATGCAAGAATCTCTATGAAAACAACTTGAAACCCAAAAATCAATTCATGAACATGACATGCAAGATCTTCTCCCACTTCAAACCTTCCATAACATGATCAAACTTGGTAATTTGCTGGAAAATAAAATGATATCATGGTCTTCAACCCATATGTAAACATGCATGGAAGTTTTTATGAAAATTAACTTCAAAATGCAAAAATTTATGCATGCATGCATGATTTGAAACTCAACTCCTCATTCTAAGCTCCATTACAAGATTAAACTCATAACCTTGAAGAAATCTCATGTTAAATGGCTTAGGTTCACAATTTAAGGGTTAAATTCTCACCTAGAGCCTTCAATTCAAGGTAGAGAAGCTTAATTGTGTAGAACTCCTTCAATCTTCCAATTTTCTAAGAAAAATTCATGTTGAGTTTAACTCTTCCTATTTCTCTCTCTCTCTAGCCGGTTCTACACTCTCAAAATGGCTGAAAATATGTTATGAAATAAGGCTCAAATGTGTTGGAGAAATAGGCCACTAAAAGTGGCAAAATGGTAATTAAGGCCAACTCTTTAATTAGCTCATTTTAATTTAATTTGATCATACCAAATCACATTTTAATTAGTTATACCATAAAATCACATTAATTCTAGTGATCATAAAACATTAATCAATTTCTGGTTCGGTCGCTGATAAGGCCTTCAATTTACAATTTAAACCAATAAACATGAACATATAATTTAACGGTCGATAGATAGACGACCAATTATGATACAAATTATGTAATAACCCGACCCTCGTACATGTTTTCTGATATATTTTCAGTCCTTGTTTTGCGCTTTTAAATGTTTACTGTAAAATTCCATGAGAAATTAAGGTTAAGTAAGTGAAATCCATGTTTAAGGATGTCTATCTATTTAACAAGCAAAATATCTATTACATCTAGAATGGTTATATCCAGAAATTGGAAGCCTTAGCGGCATAATTATCCGAAATTGATTATATATTTGTGATCAGCATAATTTTTAAGTAATTTTAAGCATGTTTACGAAATTTCAATTTCGGAATGATTAAACGATTAGATTTTGTCCTATTCACCTATTAGATATATCTTATATCTCATGTCTTCATGTTCTTTAAAAAACACTTGACTTGGGAGAGGAATTTCGTGGCTATCTCCTGGAGAAGAAAGACAAAAGAAGAAAAGAAGGAAAAAGGGGGAAAGTTCAACAAGGAAGGGAATTGGGGATTAAATTAGGAGGATCTTTGAAATTTTTAAAGCTCAAGGTATATTAAATTTATTGTACATGAAACTTCTCCTTTTAATTGTGAAGAAGGGTTTGTTTATGATTTATGTTTGATGATTTAGGGTTATGGAAAATTGTTCATAATTTATGTTTGATTCAAGGGGATATTCATCGATTGATTGCTTTGATATGAAATTTATACCTTAATCTTTGTTTCTCATGTTAAACCCATGGAAATATATTTATGTAAGGTATGATGTTTTAATAAACATGAGGAACTTGAATTAAAGATAGAATTTAGAAGGTTTGTAACTTGAATAAGCTTTTACTCATGTGTATTTTATGGTGCTCAAGTTTTAGTGCATACTATGGTGAAATTTATACTTCAATCCTTGGTTTTTATGTCATACTATAATGTGTTATGTTTATGAACGAAAGGAATTTAACTTGAAGGATGAAATTGGGAAGAATGGTGACTTGATCAAGCTTCTAATCATGTTTATTTATGATAAATTCATCATGTTTATTTTGTGGTGTTCAAATGATAATTTCATCATGTTTATTTTGTGGTGTTCATCATGTTTAAGCTTCTAATCATGTTTGCTTTGTGGTGTCCATCTTATGATTCATGTTATAGTGAAGTTGGGTTAATGTATGCCATTAATTGAACCTTGTTTTGTATGTAAAATGAGTGGGTGTTGTTGAAATTTTGTGTTGAAAACGGATCCGGTATTTTTAGAATATTTTTCCGATCATTTTACAGTGGTTATAAATGTATGCGAAGTGTATAGACTCAGAAAATGATTTAAGGAAGGAAAAAGGGGACTAATGTGCATTGATTGTGTGCAGGGCACACTCCAGGCGGAAGCAACACGCCACCTCAACGCTGTGAGTAGTAGTACCTCTGTAAATGTTATGCAATTATGTCAATGTTTCAAGGCAATTATGTTCATGTCCCACGCATGTAATGTACCCAAGCATGTAATGTACTAAAGCTAATGTTTAAAGTTTGATAATGTTAATGTTAATGTCCATGTTAAAGTATATAAAGCAAAGGAATTTGCAAGGGCTTAACGCTACATGTTTTCAAGGGCCGTAGTGTCATTTTCAAGGGCCTAGTGCCATTATCAAGGGCCGTAGTGCCAACATGTTTACAAGGGCCTAGTGCCATTTTCAAGGGCTTTCATGCCAACAAGTTTCAAGGGTCGTAGTGCCAACATGTTATCAAGGGCTTTATGCCACATTTCCAAGGGCCTCGTGCCACCAGTTGCAAAAGGGCTTATAGCCACCAAGTTATGTTACAAGACTGGGCCTAAAGTCATTATGTACAGAATCAGACTAATGTATTGATGTGTTGTATATTTGAATTCAATATCGTTTCATTTACGTACTACTATTCACTGAGCTTGGCTTACTCTCCATTATGTCTGTTTCTGTAGGTCACCCATCAGGCGGCCAGTCCTAGCTTTTAATGCCGCTGTCTTTTGTCAACCTTTATATATCCAGGCACCACACCAAGCCTTTATTTTTGTGGAACTGTTAAGATGTTGTATGTTACTTATATGTTCTTTTTGGTTATGCCCAATCTTCAGGCTGGGACTGTAAATATATGTGGTTGTAACCGATGTCCAGAGAGATAGTTTTAAATTTATACGCCTATGTTGATGTTTATGTTTTATGAGATCCTGGCATGGTATATAGCTCAATGGAATATGTTTGTAATTATGCTTCCAATAAGGCCCTGTATGGTTTATATACCAGGTTTTAAGTCTATTTATGAATAGGTCATGCCCAAACTTTTAGGGGCGGGTTTGGGATGTGACAAATTACATAATAAACACGTAATTCATTTTAATCCCCCAATTAGCATCCTCAATTACCGATTAGTATCTAATTACGGGTCGGGGTTATTACATGCACTGTACTAAAATCATTAACTGACATAGTTGTTAAAACACTTGTTTTAATTATTTTTATTTCATTAATTATATTTATCTATTATGTTAGTCATAATTTTTATTAGGGTATTATTAATTTTTAATTGTAAAAACCTGATTCACCCACCATCTTAGGTTGTCTTTTGGGTAACAGGTTGATATCTTAGAATATAGGGAAATTTTCCATAGCTTGGGTTAAATTATTATTTAGAATAAATAATGAAATTGTTATGGGAGATATGAAATTGGAAGGTTATGTAAATAAATTGTGTAGTTGGATTCGATATATCACTCACCTATGGAAAATTTGATAAATTATCCGTTGATGGATTTTATATCTGTTTAGAAATATTTGTTTAGGGCTATCGGTGGAGGATAGCTGTAATTGTTGTAGAAACTGTATGAGGATTAGGTGAACAGAAACTAATTATGTGAATTATGTCATTGAATATGACGGTTTGATTAAAACATTGAATATGTGATATGATTAGTCATTGTATATGACGAAGTCTTTAAATACATTGTACATGTATCCTTATTTGGGAAGAGATAGGGGATATACTCCATTGTTTGGGAGGAGATAGGGGATGGACTCCATTTAAAATTAAGTTGGCCAAAGTGTCTAGGATGAAAGTCCTGAAATCTTGTGTATATGGGTGTCGGCTCCCTCGGATGAGAATTTTGTAAAATGGCAAAGATAGAAGTGTTGAAGTGATAAATGAATGTAAATGATGAATCATCAAGTTGTAGTCTCAATCTGAATTGATTTGATAAAAATAATCTATACTCATGAATTGATTGGAAGTGAATGAATGGAAACAAATTGAAATGTCAATATCAATACCGCATGATCATGGAAAGTATGTGAATTATTCGTAAAGGTTGAACATTTAACGGATGCATATATCTTAGTTAAACTTCATATATTATGTTAGCATATCTCTACTGGGCTTTGGCTCACCCTACTTGGGAAACCATTTTCAGGTACAAGTGATATGCCGCTGTAGACACCCCATTTTTGACCGTCCTTGAGACTTGGACGTCACCGTTTGAACACTCGGTGATCATCCATGTTTGTGTTCGTCTTGAGTTCCCGGAGGTCTCGGCCACGCGCCTTGCCTCAGGATCTCTCGACTCAATTTTGTGTTTGGTTTTGCACCGAACACTTGTGTTTTGCTTTTGAGGGGCAAGGAATGGCTTGTTGGCCATCCCTACACCTCACCGGCCATGGCTTGAGGCCACCGGCCACTGTTTTGTTGCCATCGGCCAAATGTTTGGCCGGCCGTGTCACGACCCAAACCCGCCCCTATGGGTTTAGCATCAGTAACCACCCGATGTCTGAGATTAGAAGGCCCGCTTATGATGTCTGATGTCTGATCTGAGAGGCTTGGCGGAAGCCAATACAGTAATCAAACAATGTCCAATGAGCTGTGATAGTCTGTATACCAAAAAGATTTTTCATACATATTTACAGAACAGTACATATACATACATGTCATTCAGTGAACCAGGGACTTAATCCCCATTATAGTACAATACGGTGCAATACACAGTCTATACAATAATACAAAACAGTGCGGAAGGGGAATTACTAAGACACCCCTAAGCCTTAGCTTGGCAGGCTCGGAACCTCGCAGTGAGGCACATTGGTTGGCTTGACAAAACTGGAGCTTACCCCGACGCCTCTAGCATTGGTTCGATGCCTGTACACCTACATATATATATATATAAGTAGTGAGCTAAAGCCCAGTGAATAACATAATGCGTAAAGGGTTTAGAATGAATGTCCTTACAGTAATGAAAACAGTTCATTTCAATCATTCGGTTCAAGATAAAGATGCGACCACATGTGGTACATCCGTTAGCATAACAGTAAATAGTAGGTCTTAAAAGACCGAACAGTAAATGATGGCCATCAATCAAGAAATGAGTGGTTCCAACGAGGAACCGACAGAGATCTCTGCGAATACTTGATAACGATAAGCGATGAAGTGCTAAGGATGCCACAGTACAGTTTAGAAATAAAGGGCATACATTCATTCAGTAAATAATACCAGTTCAGTAAACAGTTCAGTTCAATATTCAAAAGATAATCAGTTGAACATATCTTTACACAATTGTTACTTACAGAGTTCTGGGCTACAGTGAACTAGAGTGTCTCCTCGAAATGCCAACCCTATACAGTTAACAGATTGAACACACTCTAAATTTCACAGTTGGGAAAGATAATTATTAACTCCCTATCATGCCTCGGTGTGTTATACGTCTATATCCTCATTAAGATGTCTAAAACTAGGCCTAAGAATGCCTAGGATGGAATGGGGATGCAAAGATGTACACAGAAAACATTTTCAGGATTTTTCAGGAAAACAGAGTCCCGCTCGAGCGCAGGTTTATCCGCTCGAGCGGACATGCAATAAAGGTCCCTGCTCGAGCGTAAACTTTCTCGCTCGAGCGGACCAAAAAGTACTGGATGGGTGAAATCTCCACTCGACACCCGTTCGAGCGTGTCACCCAATCCTCCGCTCGAGCGGACTGATGCACAGTGCAAGAAGCTGGGAGCTCGATTTTCCCGTTCGAGCGGCTCTTCCCCCGCTCGAGCGGACGACTAAAATCTGGAAATTCCATATTCGAACTCCAAGTTCAAAACCAAGTTTTCAAACACCAAAATCGATCCTCTTGGGACCATTTTCTGGAAAACCTTTGCAAACACATGGAATCACATGATTTGAAGCTCAATTTAAGAAATCAAAGCCCAAGAGTGTTTAATTCAAACTCAATTTCAAACCACTTTTTCATGAACAAGATGAACATACACATGCATGAATTCAAATCATTTCCAAACTTCAATGTTTGCTCAAATGAGCTTAACCTTTTCAAAAACATGATGACAACATGAATTACAACAATATTATGAACATGCACGTGACAATTTGTCATGAAATCAACTCAAAAGTCAACAATTCAACCATGCATGCTAGAATTAAGCTATAACCCAACATGTATGAACTTAAAACATGACTTAGCTCTATAATTTGGCATGGACCATGCAAGAATTAGCTTAAACTCACAATTAGAGGGTTGAATTCCTTACCTAGAGCTTCAATTACAAGGTACGGTAGCTAAATTAGCAATCTACACTTCAATTACCAAGTAATTCTTCAAGGTTTCAAGCCAAATTCACAAGAACAACTCTCTCACTCTCTCACTCTCTTCCTTGGTCGGCTAGAGCTCCCAATGTGGCTGATGAAATATGTTGGTAAGTGTATAACAAAGCCTCACATATGGTTCATATAGTGGGCCACTAACAATGGCAAACATGTAAATAAGGCAAGCTATGCAATTGATCAATATAGGTCTAATTTAATCATACCAAATCAATTTTCAATTAAATACACCATAAAATCACATAAATTATGACAATCATAAAACACTAATCGATCTCGGGTTCGGCCGCTGATAAGGCCTTCAATTTACAGTTTAAACATATAAACATAAACAGATCATTAAACAGTCAAACAGATAAAATGCAATTCAACAGATACAAGGAATCCATTCAGTTTCAATTTCAATCAGTCAGTTCAATACTTTAATTAGTTCAGTTATCAGTCATAATCAGTTTCAGTTTAACGGTAATCAGTGGTTAGTCGGTAAACCGTAACGAGGGTTGTCACAAGCCGGCACTCTTTTTGGTCGGTCGACCATGTATTTGGTCAATTTGGCATTTTTGGCTGGCCGACTACTGTGCATCTGCTTTTGCAGATATTTTTATGCCAGCTGTGCTAGCTGGCATACACCTTACACCCCCTCCATACACTTGTATGGAGGGATTTCACTCTTGCTTAGCTTGTTTTGTAAGCTTTGCAAGAGTGATCCTCTATAAAGGAAGGGCCTCTCCTCCCTCCTCAAAGGTTACAAAAATTCCAGAGAGAGGTCTGAACTAGGGTTAAGTCTTGTGTATCTATCTATCTCTATCTCCCTCTCCTTTTGTGCTTAAGTGTGTGTTTGTTCATAGTTTTGCACACAAACACCTACCATTACACTTTCCTTTAGCTACTAAGGTACTAAAGAGTTATTTTCAGAGTTTTGGACTTGGTTTTGAGCTAAGGAGGCTGCTGGAGCACCATTTTTGAAGAAGGTCTTCAAGGGTAAGAATTTCACCCTTTTTACCCCCTTTTTGCGTAGGCTTTTTGCCATCCTTACTTGCTGTTTTAAGCTTAGTGTATAACATATAAAAGTCTTATTTTTACTTGCTTAAAATAGCTGTTTAAGGTTGTTTTGGTGTTTGGGGTTGTTTGACCCCTCATAGGCCTTGTTTGGCCCCATTTTGTGCTATTTTGGTGAGCTCCGGGACCACTTTGTTTGGGCCTCCTCACCACTGAAATCTTGAGGGATTTCAGTGGTGAGGGTGGTTCCTTAAGGTCCTAAGAAGGAGAGGGCCATCCCCTCTCCTTGTTGTCTTTAAACTTGCCATTTTAAGCCTCATGTGTGAGCACCATTTTTGAGTTCATGTTGGCCATGTTTCAGTAGGTATTTGGTAGTATTTTGCCATGTTTTACCTCTGTTTTAAGTTGGTTTAGACACACCATGCTTGCCTTGCATACTTGTCATGTAATGCCATGAATTGCCTTAACATGCTTTGTGCTTTGAGCCTTGTGTCTAGCATGTTTTTGGCTTAGTTTTGTGAAGCTTTTATGCTTGTTTTAGCATGCTAAAGGTCTGTTTTTGGCTACTTGGGCCATTCATGGCTTGCTTTGTATAGCTACCATGCAACCTCTCTTGTATGCCTTGAGCATTAACCCTTCTAGCATGCCATCCTTGCCTTGTTTCAGTGGTTTGGAACCACTTGCCATGCCATTTCAGTCTTTGTGGTGTGTTTGTATGCTTGCATTTGATGCCCCTTTAATGTGTTAAAAGGTTGTTGTCTTATGCTCCATGAATGTGTTATTACGTATGCCATCATGTCTAGGTCTCTAGGATGCCATGTCAATGTGTTTTTGGCTTTGTTTTAACATGCTAAAACTTTGATTTTGGTTGTTCAAATCATGCCATGTTTAGTTTTGTTAAGTGTAGTTCAATACCTCTTTGGTGAGCCTTAGGCTTGGGACCATTGTTGCATGCTTTGCTTGTCTTGCATGTTGAATTTAGCATACCTTATGCTATGCATGCGTGCATCATTCATCAGTCTTGCATACACCAGGTTCGGCGCATCATGCTAACCGCATAGTATTTCAATTCCAAATTTGAATACGTGCATCGAGTTGTTACGTTTCACATGTCATCCTTAGATTAGCCGAGCCTATTCTAATGACATTCTATATGCGATGCATTAGCTATTTGTTAACTTGAACTAGGATCATGAATGATTACTAACTAGTTCATTGCTTTGGAATGGAGTACGATGTAAGTATTTATGCTTTAGCATCTCGCATGAGTGTGAATGTTAACATGACAGCATGCTTACCATGTGGTTATGTGTTTATGTGATATTACTGCTTGAATGCTTGTGGGTGAAGGTTGGATTGTTTGAGTTGGAACAACTCATTGAAATCTGTGTTTTAGCTTACTTGTGAGTAGCAGATTTCAAATCGTTTCCAAACAAACGGATATGCGATACTTTGTTCCAAATTAGGCGATCTAGTCTATACTTTTGTGTTGTGCGCATCACACAGTAAGATTAGGCTAACAATCGGAATAGGAATGCATAATGTTTTCAAAACTAGATATCATGGTTAGTAGAGGCCGATCTTAGGATCGGGCGAGAGGGGGTGCTCATAGCTGACCTTTCCCAATCGTACCCAAGTTCCCGAGCCAAGGCAACTTTGGTGATGACGGACACGTGGCCTTAGGCGAACGAGTCAGGGTTTCCTAAATTTCCCAAAATAAAACATTTAGGTGGCGACTTTGTATCTGGCAAAGCAGTCCATGTTTGACATTATTTTCTAAAAAAAATCTGTTTTCTCAAAACGATTTTCCTTATTTGGACTCTTTGGTTCAGATTAAGAACTGTGACTAATCGAGTCCGAACTGTGGCAGCATAGGCCCTCGGGGCGTGTCCATAACCGCCTCCAAGGACATAGCTTGGGAAGACAGGGCTGAGGGCTCTACTCTCGTTTATCCTTATGTTTATGTGTTTTCTTTCAAGCTGAGGGCTTTAATTGTAAAGAGCTTATGACTCTCTTTTGTTGTATCCAAGTTATCTCTTGGAAAGATGTAAGCCCGTAGGGCATTTATTTTGTTATTATTAATTAGAGTTACATGCTATAGTTTCAGGAATGAACATTTATGAAAGTGTAATGTATGTAATATTTTTTGTAATGTGGACTTTGATTAATGAAAATATAACATTTTTACTACATTCATAGATCTTGTGCATGGTTAGTTTATCACTTTTTTTTTTTTTTTTTGAGGGTGTGACAGGAAACATCCTTATTAGTTGACATGTCGAAGAGTATGGTGCAACTAAAAGAGATATTGGCTACATTGAAACAAATGGATGCCTTTAATGCGACAATAATGAAGACAATCTACAACGCACGTCATCGATATCGAGTAGTACAGAGGGCGGGAAAATCACAGATGTAACAACTATTGGTGTCACGACCCAAACCCGCCCCTATAGGTTTAGCGACGTAACCGGCCAGTAATTCGTGGATTACCTACGGCCTCCAAATAGAATAACAAATATTAAGGGGCTGCGGAAGCAATAATGTAAAATAGATGAGGTCCAATGAGCTGTGGTGACATACATGGGACAGAAAATTCAAAACTTATTTATATACATAACCATGCCAGTCAGATACACCGATATATACATAATATTTACATAAAGTACCCCCAAGATCCGATTTTTACAAAACACAACTACAGGCTAGCATGAAGCAAAAAATTTCGGTGTTAGGCTTTAACCGGAACCTCCTCGGGAGGCGCAACAGCTGGCTGACAAAAAGGAAACAAGAGGCCATCAACTCTGGCCAGGGTCTTGTGCCGGCTCACCTACATATATATAATAAACTGTGAGCGAAGACCCAATGAATAATAACAGAGTAAAGGGGTTTAATGAATGATGTCCATCACAGAATTAGAAATCAAATTCTTATCAAAAGCAGAGTCTTACACATATTCAGATTCCAAATCATTTCGTAATCATTTTCATAATCATTTCCATATTCAGATTTTACATATAATCATACGTGGTACATCCAATAGCATTCACAAATCTGATGACCCATAAAGGGACCTGATGACCCATAAAGGGACAGCCTTGAAGGCTTTCTGATGACTCATGTGCACAGAGACGTTCTGATGACCCATAAAGGGACCTGATGACCCATATAGGGACCTGATGACCCATAAAGGGACGCATATCATGTAGTGCTAAGGATGCCACGATTAACTTTCAAAATCTTGGACAATCATTCATTCATTTCCAACATATCATAGTTTTTCAAAGAATCAATCATTTCGTATCATAGTATACTAAAAATACATAGCATTGAACATAACTTTACAAAGTTATTACTTACAGTGGGCGTTGATATAAGTAGACGAAGTCAAAGGGTCAACGGATTGCGACACGTGACCTACAACACATAACGGGTACACACTTTGAAACATACACTTCAATTGTACAAAACTCACATCCATGATTCTAAGTGTATATCTAACCCCTTACCCTTATTATGGAGCCTTAAACATGGCCTAGGAATGCCTAGGATAGAATGGGGGTGTAAAAATGTCTTAGAAAATGTTTTTCAAAAGTTGCTGAAAACAGGGGTCTCGCTCGAGCGAGACTTCCTTCGCTCTCGCTCGAGCGAGATTTCAAAATCAAAGGCCTCGCTCGAGCGAGCCTTGCTTCACTCGAGTGGTCTGATGAAACAGCAAAAATACTGGATGTTGAAATTTTACGCGCGATGGTCGCTCGATGCTCGCTCGAGCGGAACCCTGGACAAAAAGTTGCTCGCTCGAGCGAGGAATCCTTCGCTCGAGCAAGGAAGCCAATTCTGGAATTTCCAGATTTGTCTCCCAAGTTCGAACCAAGTATTCAACAACCCAAAACTCAACCTCTTGGGCCCAAAACCTGGAGAAACACTTTAAACTCATAGTATATCAAGTTTCAAAAGATAATTTATAAAATCATTGCCCAAGAGTGAGTCAATTTGAGCATCATTACCATAAATTTCCAAGAACCAAGTTTAAATACACATGCATGAGTTCAATTCCATTTCAAGACTTCAAATCATGGTCCAAGGCAACATTTAACTCAGAAATTTGTTGAACTCATAAGCTTTAGCAAAAATATGCACATGCATGTAGAAATTTAACACCCAACAACTTCAATTCCCATGAATGTGTACATGCATGTATGTTACACTACCCAATTTCAACAATTCAAGCTAATTCTAGACTCCAATCTTCAATATATCATGAAAACATGCAAGAGCTAGTTTAATTACTTGAATGAGGGAATGAATTCTCACATTTAAGTCTAGAATGTCAAGCTTATAGGCTCTAATTTGCACACCACCCTTCAATTCTCCAAGTTTTTAGCCAAAATTCTTGTTGGAGCTAAGTTTCTCTTCCCTCCCTCACTCTCTAGTCGTTTATGCTCAAGAGAAATGGGCTGAACAATTCTCTTTCTAAGCTTATTAGCATCAAGACTAAATGAGCCTAGCATTAACCACTAAATGGCAAAATCGTAATTAACTAGGTTCATTATTAAAATGTTATTTAATCAGATTTAAACATTCCAACTCGAATTTTAATTGAACCTACCATAAAATCACATAAAATCTAACGAGTCCAAAACACTAATCAATTTCATAATCGGGCGCCGATAAGGCTTCCCATTTGCAGTTTAAAGTTTAAAATACGAACAGATGTTCCGACACCGAACAGATAAAAACACATAAGTCATGCAATGCACATACAAATAAATTCCAGATTTTTCCCTTAATTATTATTAGACATAATTAAGTCCCAATTAGCGCTAATCAGGGTCGGGGTTATTACAATTGGGGCAATTGTCGATTCAAAATTATGTTGAGTGGCATCGATGTGATGATAGAGAGATGGTGATTGACTGTTTTGTTGAGTCATTGTGTGGTTTGAAAATGGTCTGACACAGGATCAAGAAAAAAATCTGAAAATAGGAACGATTGAGTATATGCAAAGGCTGTTGTGGCTTCTTCATCAACTTTTTTAATTTTTTTTCTTAAATTATTCTTATTTACCTTCATTGACTGCAAAATTGGTAATTTGAGACATCTCTAACTTTAGTTAAAGCAATTAGGCAGTAATTGTTGGTACACCCTCCATAGTACTTTCCCACTTTCGAAAAATAATAATCAATAAATCAATCAATAAGTACACAAAAATAAATCACAAAAAATACTAACAATATTTACATGGGCGTGCGTAACACATGTCCAATCTAGTGGTTGGAAGTTTGGTTTAAAAACACCACCCTCCAATTTTTTTTCTATAATGAAAAAATAGAAAAATAGAAAAATAGAAAGCAATGGCACATAAATTCCATAAACGAGGACTTTCAAGAGTTTAATTGGAAAAAAAATCAATAAATTCATTGTGTGACCGAACAAGTACTTCAATGTGGATTCTACTGGCTTTGTTGGGAAGCGAACTGAAATTATCCAATTGAATGATAACATAATGTTGGGAAACAAAATTTTATCCGATAACATAGAACTAGAGTAATTCAAATTGTTTAGCATTGTATTACTGAACAGGCCCAGCACAAATAAAAAAACATTGTTTAAGATAAAGTAGCTCTGGAAATATATAGCAACTAAATGCTGGAGGGATCTACTGTTTCCGGTAACTGAACACTGGAATAATGGAAATTGTTTAGCAATATGTCGCTGAACTGGGCCATAGCACTGAAAAAAACAATGTTACTTTCAGCAAATGGTACCATATCCCTCCAATCATTACAATGCATTACAAACAATAACAAATCCATATGTTCACCTAAATAAGTTTTCATTGACATAAATATTGAATACAAAATAGATGTGAAATTGTTTAAAATTCTTACAAAAGTATGACAATTCATTACTTGTCCAACTAAACATTTAGTTTACAAAAGATCCAAGACATCCACAAAAACTATGCCATTAGGGAAAAGTGTATCCTAAATTTTGTACGGGCTAGGCATTCACAAAAACTATGTCATAAAAAAAAACTAGATCCCAAATTATGTATGGGGCTAGGCATTCACAAAAACTATGTCATCAAAAAAAAAAAAACTAGATCCCAACTCTCATGTACGGTCAACACAAAACTATATCCCAAAATCTATATGGGCTAGACATTATGAAAAATTATGTCATCAAACAAAAATTAGATCCCAATCCTCATATACGGTCCATCCTACGACATTTACGATAGTAGAATTAATGCTCTGTACGTATCGATGTAGATCCCAAACTCTCTCCATCAAGAACTTGTAGCATCTGACCAATGGTTTCATACAGCATGTCCGGGTGCAAGACACACTCATCACGACTGAGCCTATAGATTGCAGCACTAACATTGAAAACAACATCATTACACTGCAAAAAAATTGATAAAAATCATACTTAATGTTTGATTTATGGTGAACCACTTAAAAGTGAAAAAAGTTAATTCACAATTTGCTTACCCACTCAGGATCCATAGTAACATCATTCTTGGGACGTTGAATACATGGATCAAACTAAGAGTGATGCGTAGGATTTTGAATAACCCGGTGCGAAACATGAGCATACCATTCATAGTATCCCCGTACACATTCAGATGGGCGCTGCTATGCAGACACACTACAAGCGTTAATGGACAACACATGATTCTCTCATTGTGCCTATATCGTGTCATGGTATTGATACATGATTATGTACTGTCCTGGTTTATTGCCTCGTGTAGCTCGAACAGGAGATAATGGTGCTAGTTGATGGTTTGGACCCTACCAAACTATCGCAAAGCCCTATTGAAGTGATGGGGTTCAACAATATGAAATAATTTCAAACATCTAGTGTAATATGCAACCTCATGAAGTGGATGGTGTGTCTTACATAAACGGTATGGATCCTACTCGATCTACAAATAGGCAATGCATAATGTTAGTTATGAAATCATTTTTTTTTTTTACAATATGACACTATTATAAAATGTCTAACCTCATTAGCACATAACATGTCAAGCTGCTCTTGTAATGTCTGCAAGTGGTTTTCTGTAAAACTTCCATCTCTCCGTGGACTCCAACAATATACACGAGGTTGTTCATTAGAATAGAACAAATTTGGATGAGGCCTTCCTAAACGAAAATGCTCATAAATCCATGCTTCAAATAGCTTCAAGTAACCAACAATTTGCTTAACACCAGCCCTACTAGCAAGTCCTAATTGTCTATACATGAATGCCAAAGCTGCAGCACCCCATGTATATGAGCTAACAGCATCAATGTCAGTCAACATATGCAGGTAAGTAATGGGTACTCGAGTCCCACTCTTGTCAGTGAAGAGGATACAACCTAATAAATATAACAAGTAAGCTCTCGCTGCGTATTCTATGAAATTTGCATCATCTGTATCGTTAACTTCATGAAATCTAATTCGAAACCAGTCTAGTTTCACAGATTGCCCACGAGATTGAACTAATTCTGCAAATGCATCATTCACTGGCACTCCCAAAGTAGCATTCACCAGTTCAGCAGCCTCGTATCTTGTTAACTTAGGACATGACAAAGCTATGCTAGTGACTGGAATGCCAAGGATGGTCCGCACATCATCTAACGTGACAGTCATCTCATAATCTGGCATGTGAAATGTATTTGTGTTTGGATGTCATTTTTCAACAAAGGCAGATATTACCACTCTATTGCCATGCTGATATGTGTGATCAATAAAGACATTAAGACCAGGCTGCTCAACCAAATGTCTCCACTTAACATTTTTGACTGTTGGTGACATCCATGGCCATTTGGCAAGCTTTTGAGAACGATTCAAACATTTAAGAGGTCCCCGTTCCTGCATTTTACATAAAACATATAAATAATTTGAAGCATATAGTACATATGATTAGTTTATTGTTGAGAAATTCACAAAATACCTTTTTTCCCCAAACAACGGCAGCAACATGGTTACGGAAGCTAATTAGCAATGAAAGATCCTCTGGAGCACCCAGAACTGGTTTTATGTTGTCATCATCTACACCAACATCGTCCTGCATGAGGTCAGTCTCTACACCAATATCATTATCGACATCGTCATCCTCTATACCAATATCGTCGTCAACATAATCATTATTCACATCCACATGGTCATCCTCCTCCACAGAGACATTTACTTCCACTAGTTCAGGTTCTGTTTGCTTAGCACGTCTTCTGTTGGATGCCGTTGGTCTATTACGTGAGACACCACTAACCATTTATGTGTAAAAAAAAAACATTAAACCCAATATCAGCAAAAACTCAAATATATGAAATGGCTGATGTAAACAATATCAGCAAAGAAACCATAATTTCATAGATAACATTCAATTTAAAGAAAAAAAAATTGAATGTGCAAATGTATAGAAAAGGGAAAAAATTCAAATTATAATGCAAGTATGCATTTGATCATTTTAATGTGCCTACATTGTCTTATTTCAAGTTTCTAGTTTTTCTTGTTTATTTTTAATTTTTAAATGTTAACATTGTATTGTATCTTAAAGCTCACAATCTAATCTTCTTGGAATACCTTGCCTTTGGATGTTAAAGCTCACAAGAAAATTGACATACTTGTGTAATAATGTTCAAATAATTTGAAAAGAGCATTCAAACTAAGAAACAAGCAAGTGTTAGGATTCAAAATTGTATCTCAAGTTCCTCAAATTGTGGGGTATTATGACTTTGGAATCTATGGTTTCCTAGTTGGTGGGGAGAAAAAAAGAGCCATTATGCCTTCTTGTTAACTAAATTTTTGGAAATGTTTTCAGTCCCTTAGTAGGATATAAGTTGAGGAAGTTAGTTGCCAATGCTTGGATGCAATGGGCTCCAAAATGCCCATAAACGAGCTTATGGGCAAATAATAGTAAGGAACTTGGGCAATGTAGGCAAATAATAGTATAGTAGTACCATACTTCTATTAAGCAAATTGTAAGAATTCAATTTGTAGAGTTTTGAAGGGGGGAAAATAAGTTGGGACTAATGATCTTGAAGTACAGCAAGGGGAAAATTTTTTTACGCAACAACTAAGTTTGGAAATGTGTTACTTTCATTTGTTTTGTTATTCTTGAAGCTAATCGAGTGGGTTTTATGGGTTGTGGTAATTTATGCATTCCTATAATAATCAAAGATCATTCATAGAAATGGCTAATATGGCTAATATTGTGAGCAAAATTTATAAGTGAAAAATTAAGATCATGTTGAAATTCACCAATCTACATTGTATTTCAAGAAGGAAGGTTGATATGGAAATGATGGAAATAGAGTGGAAAAATCAACAGAAACCCCAACAACATTGTTCCTCGAACCCTCATATTTCTAGTAGAGATGAATCTCCTTGCTTTAGTCATTTATGAACATGTCTATGAAATATAGATATAAACACACAAATATGACAAAGCAATGAGAAAATCTCTACTACTTAATCCTAAATATGAGTTTCATGGAAGAAGAGGTAGCAGAGCATACATTTTTCTGCTGCATAACTTTAAGTTGTATTATCATCTTGATGGTTTGTTGAGTAGAACGTGTTTGTATATGTATAAACGTGAATGATAAAAAATATTATCATCTTGATGGTTTGTTGAGTAGAACATGTTTGTATATTACAGTTCCATGTATAAATGGCTTTATTGTATTAAGTAACTTGCCTTGTTGATCAAAGTTACACATTTCAAAGGATTGCTTGGATGATGGAGAAATTGGTGACCAAACATCTCATCTAAAATCTTAAGTTATTAGAGAAAATCTAAGACTCAAGAGAAATTCTAAAATCTTATGTTAAGACAAAGTTTATTTATATCCTCAACACGTCCGCTTTACATATGCTTGGTTGATGCACCAATGTTTGAGAAATTGTTAACCACCATCTCATATGTTAGAGAAAAAGGTGTAACATTATTATTTATATCCCCAACAATGTCCATTGATGTTAGTTTTCTCTTTGGGTTTCTGACAGGCCTATACCTTAGAATTGGAAGCAGAAGTTGCAAAACTTAAAGAAAAAACAGGTATATTACTATTTGTTGCCAAAAGTTGTGTGCTTTTGAAATTGTAGATTATTTTAAAAAGAAATTAAAGGTCAAATATTTGTTGTTGTATTATTGTTGCCGCATGAAGAAATTATGGAGATGTAGAAAAATCAGGTGCATACCTTTTACTATAGAAGTTGCCTTGGATTTTAAACTAGGAAATTATGATAGTTGATCTGAAACAATATTGCCCCACCAAAAAAGACAATTTAAAATAAAAGGTAAAAAAATGAATAGTTTTGGCTAGAATCTTCACAACATACAAGCGTGGAAGCTCGAGTTTTTCCATTATGCAAAGACTTCCTGATGAAAACAGTTCTTGTTTTTTTATAAAAATGCATTTGGTTTTTCCCTATTTTTAATTTATTCCCCACAAATGGCTACTTAGAATTATACATCCAATAAATGGAATTTATCAATTGATTGGGATCATTTAGGTATGGCTAGTAAATATAGAACATGGACTATAAGATCAGTAAACCATAATTGGGTTGATAAATGTGAAATTAACAGGGTGCTCCTTGTATATGTAGAACTCTGCTGGAATTTTCGATTCATTTGACAAGTAATGTATTTTTGTTTTGTTTCTCCAGATATTGGAGACAATGGATATGCCTTGGGAAAGTAAAAGACGAAACTTAAGGAAAACGTTGACAGGTCCTTGGTAGAGTAGCGAGAATGGAAGCAAGTTGCGAATTGCTTCTGACATATTCTCAATCTTATACCCAGCCAATATATTTATGAAAACCAAGAACCCACAAAACTCTAACCCAGAAATTCAATTTTTTTCCACAACTATTGACAACCTTCTATGGTAGCTCTTTACCCACAGAACTCTAACCCTTTCCATTTAACTATCACTCTAAAAAAAAAAAAAAAAAAAAGACAGTGTGCAAAACAAAGGATCAAAAATCTGATAAAACATAGAACAAAAATCTGAACTTCAACATTCAAAACTAGCACCAAAAATCACAAACCCAATTAAATTCCAAGATCAAAACCACTAAAGCTATGTTGGGAATGTGCTATTCTTTGTCTATTCGCAAAAAATGATGACATAGATAATATAGATATATATATTTATGTCTATCAATATAGAGAGAGAAAGATGAGTCTTTTCACTTACCTTTGGCGAATAAGAAAAGTGAGTTCAATCATCCACACCGTCCGAACACCTCCACGCCGGTGTTGTCTACTCTTCTTCTCTACGTGTTCTTTTTGCGTCGTTCTCTTTTCCTTATTTTCCCTCCAAAAGTATGGGTGTAAAGAGATGGATTTTGAAGAGTTTTTTTATCATAGGGTTTGTTTTGGTAATATATTAGGTGTAATGAGAATTCAATTTTTTTTTAAGTGGTGTAATGAGATGGATGGTATAAGGAGGTAAAAGAGTGGTGTAAGTAGAATCACCCTTTAATAAAACTCACATTGTAAAACAAAAGCTAAAACAGTTATGAGCTTGTTTGGTTTGTATTTTAAGACACAATTTAAAAAAAAAAAATTCAAAATTTTGTTTGGTTTAATTTTTTTGAAAAAAAAAATTCAAAATCACTTTTTCTCTCATATACATCAATCAATCACTTTTTCTCTCTCCTCTCTCATTCTCAATTATTTTTTCTCTCACAGACATTTACTTAACTATAATAAAATATCAAATCATCTCAACCTCTCAAACTCCAAGATTATTTTCAAAATATATAACAAAACAAATCAAAAAAATTTCTAAACTTTTTCCCCAATTTTTTTTTTTAAAAAAATTTTATCTGAAAACACAAACCAAACATTTTCCACTTTATTGTCTTGAATTAATTATTTTTAAGTTTTCAAGTTCATAGAAATATTTAAAAAGTAAAAAATAAAAAATTCAAAAAATAACTAAACACCAAGAAAAAAAAAATCCACTTGAACTTTTCCAATAACAAAAAAGTATATATTTTAAAATTATCAAACACAAGATTTTTATAATAACAACTTGATATATATATATATAACAAAATAAAGCTTTTATTTATTTATCAAAATAAAGTTTTCATTTATTTATTAAATATCTTACTATTTCAAAAAAATTGAAGGGAGGTCACTGATAAATGCAAAACTATTTTGAAGGTAGGTGACTGATAAAAAGCAAAACCCTGGGGGTACGGTGAAAGTTGCAAATTCCAGGTACTTTCGTTAAACCTTCGAATCAGCTCATCCCTCTCTGTCTATATCATCCATGTCTTTGTATCTATTAATCTAACCGAACTTCACAATAATCATCGCTGAAAAATCCAACATCTGAATCGAAATCATGAGCATCTTCGCTAAGAAACCCACAGCCAAAGGTTTGTGCCCTAGTTCTCTTCTTCAAGCTTTATAATTCACATCAATTACGAGATTCTATTCATTCAATTAAGGACTTTCTAGTTGCAATTACTCAAAATTCTTTGTATTTTGCTTTGACTTGTTCGAAAAATCGATCAACACGTTCTGGTTATGTTGAACCTTATATAGAAAGATTTGCTCTGTTTATATGTGTTTTGATTACAGAGGCGCTTCGAGAGAGTAAGCGAGAAATGACCAATGCGACCAGAGGTATCGTTCTTTGTCTTTGTTGCATCTAATTTTGATCAATTGAGTTTTCTCGTTAGTTTTCATTATCATCATGATTAAGATCACTATTTGGCCTTTTTTTGATCATTTTAATAAAATTGGAAACTTTTTATTATTGCTTATTGATTCATTGCTCTATCTATACTTACATACATATAAGCAAAAGTTACTTATTCAATTGATTAATTACTGTTTGCTTTGTGGTTATTGAGATGGCAAACAAGTTTTGGATTCGGATATGCTGAGTACCAGTTTGGTCGTTGACACGAGAAGTTATAAAATTGACTAAAAAAGTTGTTGGGGTGCTTTAAACCTTTTATATTGTTTTGAACGTTTTTCGTCATAATTAAAATGTATAATGCTAGAATTTGTTGGATAGAGAAGAAAGACTAGTATGTATGTTATCCAAATTCCAATACATAAAAAAAAACTAAAACAATACAAATCCAATATATTAAAAAGACTGTGGCATAAAAATTCAATGGAGAACTGAGGCCTTGTTTGGGATTGGATTTTTTAGTGGTCTTTTGGCTCTTTTAGAAAGCTAAAAATGCTAATGTGTTTGGGAAGTTGCAATGATTAGTTGTTTTTTTGTGAGTGAAAAAGTTGAAGTTTTTTGACTTTTTTGGCCAAGAAGCTGGCTTTTTTAGCTTGATTCTAAACAAGGCTTGAGTTATGGGAAAATGTATTTTGTGCTAATCTTTTGATCTGGCAATTAGAGTTGCTTGGCTGGAGATTTAAATTCCAACCTGAGTTATTCAAGTAGAATGTTATGGTCCAAAAGAACCAGTGCTGCTTTTCCTCCTTGTAACATATTCAGAAAAACATATCGGCAATTAGAGTTGCTTGGCTAGAGATTTAAATTCCAACCTGAGTTATTCAAGTAGAATGTTATGGTCCAAAAGAACCAGGGCTGCTTCTTTTCCTTGTAACATATTCAGAAAAACATATTTCTATGTCCAGTATGGAAACTTTTTCACTGATAATGGCCTATGAAGCACGGATACTTCAAATAGGGTGACGTATCCGTATCGGATACCGATACTTCTTGGATACTCGCGGATACGTATCGGATACTTATTAAAAGTATCGGATACTTCTTAATTATTTTTTCATTAATTTTGGAGTATCGGATACTTAATTTTGAAGTATCGGATACTTCAAGTCATGTTTACTTGTTTTATGAAATTAGAATTGTAACATTTCTTGCATAGTAATATAATATAATATAATTGTAAGTATAAATATAAGAATATTTTTCTAATACTTTGTTAAGTTCTTCAATAAGAAGAGTACAGTGAGTTAAATAATAGAATTTATCAAACTGATGTATCCTAATTATTTCATGCATGTCCCCTATAACTACATAGAAAGTAAAAATTAACAAGAGAATATAACAATGGTAAAATTAATTATCAATAAATAAATAAGCAAGTAAACTTGAATACAATATTTTTCACTAGTGTCAAAGGAAAAAGCATTGGGACAAATTGTGAATTGTTCTATTATTGTAATATAAATATATTAAACTTGATCTTGAAATGAAATATTTGTAAAACCTATTAAAAATTTAAGAAGTAAACAAGCTACTAGCTTAAATTAATACAAAATTCTTAGAAGTTAATATTTTGCATTATAAAATTACATTATGATTTCTCAACGTTCTTTAGTTTATGTGTAACTCACTATTAATAATTTAAAAAAATATATTTTTCACAAACGTATCCTAGCCGTACCGGTATCCTATTTTTTTAGGTTTTGTCGTATCGCCGTATCCGTATCGTGTCGTATCCGTATCTCGTATCCATATCTATGCTTCCTAGATAATGGCTTTTAGTTTTTTCAGTTTAAACACTTCGGAGGATGTAAGGTTTTTTGTTTTTTTGGGTGCGCAAAAAATGTTTATTTATTTATTTATGAATGCTGTGCCATTTGAATTTTGTTTTGTTTAGTTTTTTTAATGGCATCCAATAAGTGTGGTTGGAGGAAAAAAAAAAAGTGCGGTTGGAGAAAGAATTAGATGGATGTTGTGTTCACTTTATGCTTTAAGCTGTCAGTGTCATATTTCTGTTAAAATTGATCCTAGGTCAGTTTTAAGTTTCAACTTAATTGAGTAATGACACTTGTTGGACTTTTATCTTGTTTCAGGTATTGAGAGGGAAATCAACACCTTGCAATTGGAAGTATGTTGAAAAGTTTATAGGTAATGTTTCTGTTGCAAGTTTTTGGTGTTTGATCTAAATATAAATTATTTGTTGATATAGGAAAAGAAGCTTGTTGCGGAGATAAAGAGAACTGCTAAAACAGGAAACGAGGTACGTTCTGTTTTTATATTTGCCTAAGAGTGTTGAGGGTTTACTTAGAAGAACATTGAGGGAAAGGCCCAGTGCATCCCTCCTAGCACTACACATTGGTGGGACTAACACTGGGTTGTATTTATCTTTCTTGTCCATTAGCAATTCTGTTTGGGTCTATATTCTGATTGAAGAAGCCATTGATAACTTCAATGTCAATAACTATGCAAGGTGCACTCTTTTTGAATTATTAAGATTTGTCTGCATTTTGCAGGCAGCAACTAAAATTTTAGCACGTCAGCTAATCAGGCTTAGGCAACAAATAGCAAAATTACAAGGTAGCCGAGCTCAAATGAGAGGTATAGCGACGCACACACAGGTGAATTGTCAAAACCATTCTGTTTCCTCATTAGATTTATTATGTTTTGCATTGCTCTGTTTCATCTTAGCAAGAGTATCTCCTTTTGCAGGCAATGTCTGCCCAATCATCAGTTGCTGTTGGCATGCAAGGAGCCAGCAAGGCAATGGCATCTATGACTAAAGTTAGTCAGTAACACTTGTATAAATCTTCTAACATTCATTCTTCATGCGCACATAAGTTAATCATTCTATTGCAAAATTGAACTCTATTCACGTGCTTTAATTTGGAAAAAGCTGATTGTTTGACAATTAAGATTATCTTTCTAACTCGTGATTTAGTTAATGAACAATAGTAATGAATTGTAAAATATTATAGTTTGTTAATTTTTTCTTTAGTTATTTCTTTCTGTAATGTGTCTGCTTTGTTTGCAGCAAATGTCCCCAGCGAAGCAGGCGAAGGTGATACAAGAATTTCAGAAGCAATCAGCACAGATGGATATGACTGTAAGATTTTACTTTTTCTTTCTGTGTATATTATATAGAAAGAAGATCCAGCTCAGTTCTTCAGTTGCACAGTTGCCGAAACTAATCTGTTAGCACTCGAAAATGCAGACTGAGATGATGTCCGATGTCATAGACGATGCTTTAGATAATGACGAGGCTGAAGAGGAAACTGAAGAGCTGACAAACCAGGTGCACTTTTTAAATTTCTGTTGTAGTTTCATGTGATAATCACCTTGGTCGATATATATGCTGAGAATATTTGTGGCTACTTATCCAAGATGAAAGATCAAATAAGAACCATAAATAAAATCCTACTACATAACCAAAACCGGTACCATGACCCATGGACGATCTCTACAGTCCATGCTCAATTTTTTTTTTTTTGAAATTACCAAATGATACCTAACATACAAAATACTAGAAAACAATTAAAAAACAGACCAAATTTAAACCTACCTTGAGTAATCTTATAATTTGAGTCTATTGGCCTAAAACTTAATTATACATGGTTCCAATTGATCCCATGTGAGTTTTGCTTGAATTACTCAATTTCCAAACTTTATCGCATCTTTAATTTTTCTTGTTCTTATATTGGTTTGCGTCACCCATACTTCATAGATGTTTCATTGAGCGCACACACAATTTAGTGAATGAACTCTTGGAGGTCATTGACAATTGGGATTGAAACAAGGACCTGATCGCAATATTCCTTTTTCACTGTTAGAATTGAAAGGAATTTTGAACTTTAAAAGATTTATGTAGTCATCTCAATTTTTTTTCTTTGTTTGGTAGTTTATTTATTTATTTATTTGACAGGTCCTAGACGAAATTGGAGTTGATGTTGCCTCTCAGGTCGGTATTTGTGAGAGTACTTTATGAATTTTTCTTGTTAGTTGATGCTATTGTTCATGTATTAAATTAATTTTAAATTTAACTTGCACTCTTGGTAGTTATCAGCAGCACCCAAAGGAAGAATTGCTGGGAAGACGACCGAGGATGCTAACAGGTATCTTACTGTTTCTTCGCTGTATCACTTCCCCTTCTTTCTCTCTGTTTTACCCCACATTGAGCTGGCATACCATTATACTAACAACCATGTAGAAGATTCTACAAAATTTGTCAAGGATGTTAACAGCCATTGCAATACTAGAAAATAAATGCTTTATATTTTAGTAGAGATATATAATTGGGTAAAATTCCATGCTCTGGGTTCTTAGCTTGTCATCAAAAAAAGAAAAAAAAAGAGTTATCTAAAATAATTGTTTTCTTCCAACATAACTTTATTTTGTAATTGACTTTAAGTGTACCATGTCCATGTAGACACTTGTAATGGTGAATTACATCGTCTTTTCAGTGTACCTACAAATTAGGAAATAAGATCTGGAAGTTTTTTTTTTTTTTTTTTCTTTCTTTCTGTTTGATGTAAGAGTGAGAGTTGTTTATTGATTCATGTGGAATGCTCCATTGTTAACTTTTATCTTATTAGTTTTCACATAGCTAGTCTTTGCAATTCGCTTAATTTTGGGACTATGGGAGAGACAAATTTGACCTGAAAAAACGATGGACTCATTGGCATCATCTTCGGATTATTTGTGTGATTCATACATCCTGTTTTTACTCCTTTTTTTATTTTTTATTTTTTTGAGAAAAAAAAAAAGAAGCTTATTCTCTCTTCCTTGCAGTTCTAGCATTGATGAGATGGAGAAGAGGTTGGCAGCCCTTAGAAATCCTTGAACTGAAGATTCAAGGGCAGACCATGTTTCACGGCCTAATTGATAATTGGATCCTCCTTTTAATTTGTGAATTTGTTGAAGGTTGCACACTGCACATAGTTTTTCCATCATCTGTGCTTGCATTTTCATTTCTCCAAAACCATGATATTAAATGGAATTAATTTGTGTATTGTCCAGTAAGAGTGCAACTCTCGTGCATTTGATAATGAGGATATTACTCCTGTATCTAGTGCTTACCTGATGATTTTATTTGTTCAAGCTACCAATATGGGTGAATTTAGTTAATCTTATGAGTCAGTTGTTGCTGAATGATTTATTTGCTGTGAGGACCAAATATTTCTCGTCTGATACCAAATGCTTTCCATCTCTTCTGTTCTCTACAACTCCAAGGATCCAACGGAGAACTGCAAAAAACATTGCCTAGTCCTCGACATGTGGGCTGAGTTTTGTTTCCTGTTATGCTATTTTTGGTTTGGAAATTTGGGGAAAGATTTAGAAAGGGAAAGAGAAAATGTGTGTGAAACTAGGTGAAATGTAGGTATATTTTATTCACATTTTATTTACATTTTTTCTTTCTATTTTTAAATTTTTTCTCAAATCTCCCAATCAAACATAGATTAGGATTTTTACAAAGGGGCTATGGTTTAGCCATTGGTGAAGGAATAATCAAAGATCTAGTTTTAGAGGATGGAGGAGCATGGCCAGCAACTGCGAATATTAGGATTTTAAAACAAGCTAGGCCCTACAAATCTTTTCTTCATGTTTTAATTTTGAATAATATTAGGGGTCATGAAAAAAATATCATGAACTGTTTTATGAAGATTTTTCATCCCTTGATTAGTGTGTGGTGTTTTTTTATATGTATAATCTAACGATAGAGAATCTTTCATGATCATTTTTATGATATTTTTTTCATGATACGTAGCCATTTTGTGTCACGATTCTTATGGTTTACACAAACAATTGTGGGTGGGGGCCTGGTTATGGAGTCTACAACTGTCAGCTCAAAAGAATGGACAAATTATTCGGAGGTCTTGTTTAAAAGAGAAAAAATGGAAGGCCTTGTTTGGTAATAATATATTTTAGTGAAAAAGTTAAAAAATCACTATAAATTGTTAAATCACTCTTTTTGCTTTTCTGTGTATTTTTTTTGTAGAAAATTAAAAAGTTATTAAAATAACCTATTTCCAAACAAGGTCTAGTTCTACAATCTTTTGGATATTCTCAAAAGTCCATTATGTATTTTTCTTTTTTGTTGTTTTCTTCCTCTTTCTCTTCTTGATTTTCGGCGATGGACGCGATCACACCTTGTGCCAAAAAGATGAGTAGATTTATTCAGATCTAATGTAGATCTATTACATGAAATCCGACTAGATTTAACTAAAAATAGTTGTCGGAGTACAATATTCTCTCTATATTTGCTTCTTTCCTTCGATCTTTTAATTTTTTTACCTTTTTTCTGCTACATATTTTTATTTTTCTGTTTTAATGAAAAAAAAATTCAAATTCTGAACAAATTGTTTTCAAGTTTTGATTATAGGTGATGGAAATTGTAAAATTTTACAGTTTTAACTTTTTGATACTGAAATAAATCATTCTTTAAAATTATAAAATTTTGTAGTTTCCTGCGACGTTTTCCAGTTTGATTAATAAGGATAAATGTTTAATAAAATCATATTGTGAAACTGTAATATTTTACAGTTTCAAAGCTTGCTTTTTCATTTGATCAATATTGAAAATTATTTACTTAAAACTTACAAAATTGAAAAATAATATATGTTTTTTTCTTATTGTTATTGTTTGTTGTTATGCTTTTTTTCCTCTTTCAATTTATCAATATTTAGCATATTTTGTTATATTTTTTTATTATAATTTATTTGGAAAATTTACCCATAAGTCCTAGTTTCGGAAAAGTTGAACCATTTAGTCCTAAAAGTTTTCTTATGCTCCATTTAGTCCCATTTGCACATCAATCTAATGTTCGAAACATTCATCTGATGTTCGAAATCTAATGTTCGAAACATTAATCTGATGTTTGAAACATTATAATGGGACCTTTCAGTTTAGAAGAAAACTTTTAGGACTAAACAGTGCATAAGTTATTAATTTGGGATTTATTGGTGCATCCCCCTTATAATTTCTCCATTCATTTTTTTTTCTCCGGGCAATATTCTAAATATTTCGGTGAGTCTCTAATGATGTTCTTGACGTCTAACGAACATTTTGGACATTTTGGCTACTTTCAGTGACATTCAGAATTCTCTGGCAACTTGCCGGTGATGTTGAACATTCCAACGAGTCTCTGGTGACCATTTGATAAAAATCCGACAGTGGTAGAATGTAACAACGTTTTTAAATTTATATATATAAATAAAAATAGTAGCAATTAAAAATATGTAAGATTAATTAGTGTAATTGTTTTGTTTTGAGACTGAATGAATTTTAAACTTTACGTATAAGACTTATTGATTAGTGCCCAAAAAATTAACTCTGATAGCTTGAAAGTAAAACAAAATGTAATTAATAAATTTCAATCAGACAGATGCCACAAAGGTATATTTGGATTATAGTCGGATTCTACCCAAATTAGACGGCCTAGTCTAGTCCAGGCTCATTTGAGTTCATTTTAATAATTCAAATCAAAATCAAATCGTTTATTTTGTAAAACATTTCGAGGAGATTATGGAACACCAAAATTCTAATCGATTGAACATTGGAAGTCACTACATCCGAGTCACTGATTGACTAGAACAATTTAGATTATTAAGATGACCCCAAAATGAGCTCAGTGGACTAAACAGGATGGTCTAGTTGGATAGTTGTATATCCTGACTGCTAGGATCCAATCCAAGATTGGGATTTGGGTATATACGTAAGAGGACATTAACCAGATGCATAAACAAGCAACATTTATTACAGCTAGTAAATCTCATTCATAATTGAAAATTCCCGACCATCTACACTCCAACCTCTTTGGATTGGTATAAAATCATTACTCAGTGGCCAGCGTCACACATTTAAAAAAAAAAGAAACAAAAAACATAATCAGACAAATCACCTAATATATGTTGGAGTGTAAAATGTCATGTAAAATGATGATTTTTCATATACAAGAGTGAGATGAGATGATGATGCAAACAGTTCAACTAACATAGAAGGGTTTTTGTCCATTCGACATGAGTACAAACTGTACTACTACTAAAGTGGACAAATCCATCCCGGTTTACTGCTTCCTCAGTGAGAGAAACTCAAAGCTGCGGAGAGGGTCATCACGGGTACTCCCCTTCATGATTGCAGTACGAGAAAAAGATGATTTTGGTTCGACCCCTGGTTGGATTCTTTGTGCAGTAGACAAGCGCGCACCGCTCGTGGCCAGCCCACTTGAGGCCATCCTGCTTGAGCGTATTTCACTGGGTTCGCCAGAGGAGGTTGGTCTGCTGGTGGAGATGGCTCGTCTTGAAGAGCTGCCATTTCGAGAAGTTCTGACCCTTTCAGAATCAAATTCCTGTAAAAATTGCAAATGAGACTTTTATACAATTTGGAATGTGCAAGCAATGAAACTTTAATGCTTCATTTTTCTCATGAATAAGTTCAATGATTGGTGAAAAAAACTATCCATGTAAAACAGTACTTTGTGAAATTAACTTGCATGTGTAAGAACTTGTGATTCTTCAAGTCCATGTTTGATAACAGGTATATATTAAGTGATGGGATTATGGTAGTAAGTTGGAGATAAAATATTCATTAACCATAAGATTATTACATCAATACCAATCAATCATGTTTGTTTTGCACTAGTTGGTTGGGAAATGAATAAAATTAAGTAGAAGACCCCATTACATAAGAGGTGGTTTAGTTATTTATATACAACAGGGATAGGGATAAAATAATCTTTTCACCACCTAACCCCCCGGGGATTGGATTACCAATCCCTTGTCAACACTGGCACTGTTAATCCGGCTGTTTGTTGGATCCATAGTCCCATGGAATTATGAAGCCCATCCCTAAGGGACAAAAGATAACTTTTGTGGGGCACAGATTACCAATCCAACCCTAACCCTCTCCACCAGTAAACAAACACGGCCAAAAGGAAAAACATAATCAGACAAATCACCTACACTGAAGTTCAAAGAAAATAAGACAAGCCAAAAGAAAAATCAATTCATTGAAACCAATGCATAAATTTCTCTTGAAAAATAAACAATACCACATCCTTGGATGAAGGTACATCCTCTGAAGTCCTCTGTTTGGAGTGGTCACCAGGTCGACCAGAACCCGAAGCAAGTCTTCTGGAAAAAGCTTCAGCTGCACCTGAGAATTTCTCTCTAAACTCTTGCCCCACTGGATAAAATAGATGAAACAACTAGTTAAGCATGACTGATTCATCAGGAGCAGAATCACCTTTGCAAAAATATGTAACCAGGGAAAAAGTGCTCTGAAAAAATGCCCTTCCACTTCAAACTATCTGTCTTTGTTGGAATTAGGGCACGTGACCTTGGCTCAACCCATAAACCCAATATCAGAACCCGGAAAAAAATTCCACAGATGAAGCATGAGATCAATCCATTACTGGGAGCAATCACTATGTTCTGAACTTAGGTCCTGTTTGGTGCAGCTTATGGATATGCTTCTAGCTGCTGCTTTTTAATTTTTTTTTTTTATAAAAATTTTAGAAATTCGTGATCAAGTGTTTAGTATAGCCTCCGCTTAGGGTTTATGAGGCAAAAATAGTTTATATAAGTTGTAAAAAACTAATTATTGGGAAGCAGGGAAATGAGTGTTTTTAGCTTTTGCTTTCTTATTTGTTAACTTTCAAATTGCAAGAAGCTACACCAAACAGGCCCTTAGTCACTACTCAGACATGCCACCTCAATCCTACAGGGTGGCACTAATACCACAAAAAGGTTTGTTGCTTTCATTTCAGTTCAACTTTCAAGTTTCATCCTTCAATATATAAAAGCAATGTGCTGTGGCTGCAACATATTTGAGTTTTGGCATTATAATTTGCCATCCTCTAGTTGTGTTTTGAGAAAATACCTGAGGTCCTTTCTGGTCTTTCTGCAGATGGTCCAAGATTTAGGCCTACATTCCCGCTGGGATTCTAAATACAGGGAAACAAAATTAAGTGACATTCTCAGAAGAAAAGAAATCTTTAACACAAAGTTTACAAGCACTGACCCGCCCTCTAGAACTGGCACCAATCTGAGGATACTTCAATATGGTCCAATCGAACACATGGTCAAACTGATAACCTGCAGCAGTAACAACGCAGAAATGAAGATACTACTATAATACTCACAAGAAGTTTTAGATGCCCATGGAGAGAAAATGTTTGAAAAAATAATAATAATAAACATTGGGGCTTAACAGTAGCACAAAAATCATACATCATATAGGGCATATTTTGAGTTTTTACTTACCTTCTCGAATAAACAAGTCACGGAAAAGCCTCTTCAAATATGAATAATCTGGTTTATCTTCAAATCGTAATGATCGGCAATAGTGGAAGTATGATATGAACTCTGATGGATATGATTTACAAAGCACCTATTGAACACAATTGAATCTCAAATAAATTCGTATTCTGCAAATATAACTGGTAGAGCAGTATCATTAGTAGTAGATTCATGTCAATTACTGAATCCGGGTGTTGTACAGGCCTAAAGAAAGGCCAATGATTACTACCCATGATCAGCCCAAAAGAATAATTAGACATCTTTGAACCTAAACCAAGCTTAATAACAAATAATTTGAGAAAAAAGAGAATACGACTGCATCACTAAGGCAGACCTGTTATGTCTTAGTGTAATCTATGTTACATGGACTCGGGTATGGGTGTCGGGTGCAAGTATATATCTAGAGGTTGGACTCGTCAAATCATAAATTTAAAGGTACGCGAACTTGTCAAAAAAATATCATATTTTTATATTTTTAATTAAGTATGTGAGATAAAATGGTACTATATGTAATTTATAGTGTCAAAAAGACATTTCTAGTAATTATACAACAATATGTACATATAATAATAGTGTTATATACAATTATATAAGAACGTCCGTTGAAAGTATCCAACACATATCCCATACCCTTGTCCGAGTGTTGGGTGTCCGATACGGGTATTTGATTTATTTTGAAGAATCCGTGTAACATAGAGTGTAATCATATTTGTCAAGAATAGTTTTTAAGTCTTTATATTTAGGCCTCGTTTGGCAACATCATTTTTTAGCCTAAAAGCCAAAAAGTCACTAAAAAAATTAAAAAACCAACAACCTATACCAAAAAGTCAAACATTCTATTTTTCCTTTACTTTTTACACATCTTTTCGTAAAAAAATCAAAAAGTCATCCTAAACATACTAGTTTTTTTTACATCATATTTTAGCCAAAAAACCAAAAAGTTACTAAAAAAGCATGTTCCTAAACGAGGCCTTAAAACCCATTAACCACAAGGCTAGGCAGCACCAAAGTTTGAAATTTCAACGTGTCCAGGACCAGCCCAGATGTTAAATGGCCCTAAAGCCCGACCCATCCCCATAGGTATACAAGGCATGCTTGGGCTCACCAATATATAATTTGGCTAGGAAACTGCCACCTTAAGTCAGAGCATCAATTTTGATATGTAGCATTTTGATCAATCCTCGTATACTTATTTATGTTTTATAATGAATTAACCTTATCCCTATTCCTAAGAATGCAGCAATCCTGGTGGTTGGATGGAATACCTCTATTGGGGTTAACATCTTCTTTTCACTGATCTTGTCATATTTCTGTTTTTTAGTGCCGGCTTTCAGCCCCTGCCAGGGAAGACTGATGCAAAAGAATCATATGCAATAGATTAAGGAATGCCAAGAGATGGAACAAAGTTGTGCTAAAGATTCAACAAGAAGTAGGAAATGCCGAAGAAAAACTAACAAAGTAAAGATAGCACTTGTATATTATCAACCTTCCTCTTAGGAAATACATAAGCACGTAACCAAGAGATTCAAGATCATCCCTTCTGCTTTGTTCTGCCAGCAAATTAAGCACAATTAGATGAAATATGTGACAATCTATCTCCTGTCATTAGATGGCAGCACATAGCAAAATGGTAAATCACTCACCAACTCCAAGGTGTGTGTTAACACTGGCATAGCGAGCTGTGCCTGTTAGATTTTTATTTTCTCTGAAAACAAAGATTGAGGAGATTTCATAGTAAATACACCAAAGTATAACAACCAGAAGAAAAATAAAAAAGTAAACTCAAAAACAAAACAAAAGAAGTAGAACTCGTATTCATAAGAGAGAAGGAAAAAATCAAAAGTGCACAACAAAAGGACTATTAGCCTCTCATAGCCCTGGGGTATTCCTAGGTAGGTGGCCAATTTAATTACTAGCTTGGAGAGGTGGTATGGGTAGTAGGATGGGAAGTCTTGGAATGTCACCCCTTTGTTCTTGATGTGATGCATTTAAGGGGAATCTGCTCTTTCAAAGAACTGATGGAATCCATCACTAAGTTGGATTGAATTTTCTTTAGGGTTCTATTTAGTCAGGTGATACTCATCAAATAAATAAATAAAAAATCATCAAGTGACTGGCAAGGGTGGATGACCTTGACCCATATTTTAATGTTGGTTTTGGCATCTTTTTGGCACTCTTTAATGAAACAGAGAAAACAAATAATCTACTTTCCTTTGTAAATTTATTTTAGATAAATTTTAAACTACTGAGGAATGCTCCATGATCAGGGGCTGAGAGATGAGAACAAGTGCCATGGCTCGAGTTGATGGACTCAAGAGATGCTGTGCTGGGCTATTGAACAGATAGGACTAGAATTCGACACTTGGCTGGGTATGGAAGTGATGGGTTTTTTTGCTTGATGAGTGAAGAAAGATAGCTACATCTTTATTTCACTGGCCCAACAAGATGGTCATTCATTCATCTACTAACCAACCCTTTTGTAGACCTACAAAAAATTTGAGTTTTAAGAGAGTGTAGCAGGGGTTGCATGCGTAGGCAATCATAAGAGAAACAAATCCAGAAACATTGACACTACATAAAGAAGTTCAACAAGTTGGAATTCCTCTGCAGGGATGGAAAGAACATCAAGCCAACAATTTTGAGCCAAATAAAGATCTCTTACCTGTATGGTATGTGCTTATGAGTCTGAAGATCCCTGTACTTTTTTGCAAGGCCGAAGTCAATGACATATACCTGTGATAAAGAACTAAGAAAGTTACAAAAAAAAAGGAGAAAAAAAAAGGGGAAATGTTTCTCAATATCTAATTGCAATGTTGATATTCTCCCTCAAGAATATCACACACATGCAGCAGAGACATGGACATGCCGACATTCAAACATGCTTGGGACAAGTTAAAACATAAATATTATATGTCAAATACATGAATTTGTTATTCAAATGTAATCCAAAAAGTGACATATATTAATACAAACTAAAATTTAAAAAATCATATATTCATAATTTAAACGTCAAGATATCATTCACAATTATAGTTAAAGAATGCAAAACAATTGTAGAACATTAAATTACATATGATATATTCATCTTATAAATATTTCAAAACATATTTAGAGTGCACAAGTTGTATTCCAACAAATGCAAAACATTATTGTTATTATGAATAGATTCATCACATGGATCTTTTTTAGAGAGTTTAAAGGAGTGTCACTGAAGAGTCCAAGAAGTATCTATAAACTTTAAAGTGTCCAATATTATGAATTTGAAATTTTAATTAAGACAAGTTGTATAAGTGTGTGACACACTTTTAAGAGTGTCCGTAAAGTGTCGGTGTCCGATGAGAGCCATCAAACATTTACCTGATTTGCTCTGCGCCCTAGGCCCATTAAAAAATTGTCAGGCTTTATATCACGGTGAAGGAAACCTCTTGAATGAACGTGTTCCACTCTGTTAATCTAGAACATAATAATGAAAGGATCATAAGATTGTCACTTGGAAGCTCAAGGCAAACTTTTTGATTGAGAATGGCTACATGTACTTACTAACTGATCTGCCAGCATTAATACTGTTTTCAATGTGAACTTCCTGTTGCAATAGTTGAATAGGTCTTCCAAGCTTGGTCCAAGAAGGTCAATAACCATGACATTGTACTCGCTCTCAACTCCAAACCATTTGAGGCTAGGAATCCCAGCTACATAAAAGAAAGTCAGATCTGTCAGAAAATTTTCCGTGCAAAAGATAAATATAGTTATGTCACAAAAAAGCACAGGCTAAAACATACGATGGAGTTAAAGTGCACCATGCGCAACAACCCCTTCCCCACCCTAAAAATGAATTCTTGGGTATCGTATGATATAACAGGAAGTGAAGAAAGAAATAAGTAAAGGAAAGGAGGAAGTTCTATGAAAAAATGTTCTCTGAAGTAGGTTTTAGGCCCACAGTCAAGTCCTTGAACATTAACAAGAGTTGCAGTTGAAAACTGATTGTTTGAGAGTCAAGTTCCCAAAGCAGCTAAAATTCGAAAAGAAAATGCAGAAAGTAAAAAGGGAAAAGAAAAAAATATGGCTCCATAGTTTCCTTCTTATTTCTAGATAGCTACAAAGTTAATTTAATGTGTTCAAATTCTAAGGTACAAAAGAAAACTATTACAACCCATTTCCTTCTTATTTCTAGAGAGCTACAAAGTTAATTTAATGTGTTCAAATTCTAAGAAACAAAAGAAAACTATTACAACCCATCAAACTAACAGTTGTTTCCTACTTTCCTCTCACTTCAGAGTATATTATAAATCATATTAATGCTGACCACGGAAATATAGAAACTACTGTAAATTCAAAATAGTCCCTCAATAACAAACTTTTTCCAATCTAACCTTAAAACCTCAAGTAATATGGACCAGAGAGAGAGAGAGAGAGAGAGAGAGAGAGTTACTTCCTCCTTGGAGAAGCATATAGATTTTTGACTCATAGTGAAGTTGAGGGTGCTTGGTCTTGACGGATTCCTGGAATTGTAATTATAAAACAAATAAGGTTGAGAAGTACAAATATGAAGTACCACAAAGAAACTTGTACCTCTTCAATTCAATACAAATAAAACAGCAAAAAAGCTTAATAAGCATAACATAGTTTGCACTCAGTATTTCATATAAAAAACATAGCGAAGAGAGAATGATCCCACATTTGACAAAGTTTGTGCCAAGTGTGCAAGGCTTCACTGCATGCCATATGGAACTCATAAAGCCTAAGGAACCATTGCTACTTCTTCATCCAGAACTTCAAAAAAATGTGTTCTATTATATTTGTTCAGGTACTAGAGGATCACAAAAGAAAGAAGAATTCAATCAACAAAATGATAGGAGTGATCTAAGTCAAACCAAAACCACAGGTGCAAAAATTTAGAAAGTTATATAGATCAACATCAACAAAAAGTATCAACTTGCTGATGGAACTGAAGAGCATAAGCGAAGTAAAAATTTAAACCAATCATGCAATGTCAATAATTTCGTTCTTCTTGAAGAGGTTTTCAAATCAAAGTAAAATATACACGCATGTAATAATATAAAAGGGAAAAACAAACATAAAGCGAGGTTTTGTATCCTATCAGTTGTCGGTCAACCTAGAAGACTCCATTATCTAAAAAAAAACTTCAGAGACAGGTCAAATGCAGAATCTACTAACTACGGAAATTAAAATGCAATCAACACAAAATCAAAATAACCGATAAAAGATCATCAGACAATTATTCATTAAGTACTAAGAGAGAGTAGAATACCAGCTTGATAGCCACTTCCTCTCCAGTTTGTACATTAACACCTAAATGAACAAAGCAAAATCACATTACACAAACTTTTCAGAAATAAATTTACTAACAGACACAATGCTGAAGAATATTATCACTATGAAACACAAAAGATGAAATTAAACTAAAATGGGCATTTACCTAAATAGAGCTCTCCAAAAGACCCACTCCCAATTTTCCTCCCAAGCTTAAACTTTCCACCAATAACATGATCCATGATCTAACAACCTCTCAAATAAACTTTCCTAGCAACCAAACAGCTTCAACTTTACCAAGCAATCAACTCCCAAATTCGATCAAAATCTGGATAAACTAACACTCTACCAAATAAAAATCCTATTCACTTCGATTACATAACTGAACAAACCCAATAACTATCAGAGTCTGTTCATTCAATTAAAGAAACTTGCACCGACAACAGAAATTGCGAATCGATCAACTCAAAAAGCATTTCCGAATTTGAGCACAAGGGTTTTATTCACAATCAAATACCAACTTCTTGAACTAACTACATACAGTGATAATAGGAAAACCCAAAATCTTGAGAATCGAAACCCTAATTCGAAAAGTGGCGGCGAACCTCACCGATCAGAAAAACAGCAATCTGCGTATGATTTGTTGAAATAACAAAATCAAATAAATTTATGAAGATTTTGGGGGGACAAAAAAGCGAATATCCGAGACAGATCAGAGAGAGAGAGAGAGAGATGAGTTCGATTGAATTGGAATTAATAACAAAATTAAAGAAGACAATGTTGGGAAAGATAAACCGAGAGCAGGTGGTGATTTTTGACCTGGTAATACCAGGATATCAAATTTTCTAACCTGGGTTGGTGTCCAAAATTGTGATCCCACATCATATTTCATATTTATCCATTTATTTGATGAAAAATTTAGAATTTATAACAATTTTTTTTATCTCGTTTGGATGGTTGTTTATTTTGGTAGGTTTTTTTAATTTTTGATTATTTTAATAAATTAAAATATTTATATTTGAAAAAAAGATTAGATGTTTTTTTATAAAGTAGAACATTTAAAATCTATAGTATTTTTCTTTTTTATAATTGAATTTAATATTTGTGAGAGAAAAATAAAATAATTATAAATTTGATGTGATATTTTATCTTATTAATTATTTTATCTTATTTTATTTTTTTGTAAATTTTAATTATAAAAAAGGCCTAAACTTGACTTTCCAAACACCCTTTTATTTTTATTTTTTTATACTATATGGTGTTTTAAAAAGTTGATAAAAAATTAATTTTTTTAACTTTTTTAATTTATATTATATTTTATAAATAAAAAATATGAAATATGATATAACTCAAAATAGATAAATAACTAGCTTTTTTTCCTTTTCAAAACACCGTTATGTTTATTTTATTATTAAAGTTTTACTATTTTATTTTTAATTAATTTTGTTTGTGTGAATGATGAGAGGGATTAAGCAATGCCTTCGCACTTATCTGTATCTGCCGACCTAAACACGTTTACAACTTTACAAACGCGCCTCTCTCTCTCTCTCTCTCTATCTATCTATCTATCTATGTATCCCTCTCTCTCTCTCTCCAACAATATTAGGGCCGTTCAAAAATCCGTTTAAACCGATAATCCGGACCGAATTAGACCGAATTATACGGTTTGATTCGGTTCTATTAAGAATTGGTTCGATTTCGGATTAAGAAATATGATAACCGTAAAAACGGTTCAGTTAATAGATTTTATGAAAAAATCGCGTTTCGAACTGAACCGAACCGAATTTTAAAAAAAAAAATATATATATAATATCAAGTTTTATTTTTATTAATTGATTTTTTATAATTTTAATGATATTAGGATGGTATAGATATGTAATATTAAGTAATGTTTTAATATTATTAGTTTTTATCATGAGTTAAATGTAATTAATTTGAGTAATTATTTTATTAATATTAACAATTTATTCTTGTAAATAGAAAATTTTGAAACCGTAAACCAAACCGAAACCGAACCGTTTTTTCGGTTTAGTTCTGGTCTGGTTTTACAAATGTAACGGTCTGGTCTGGTTCTCAAAATCACAGAACCGTTAGGATCGGTTCGATTCTTGAATTTTCTCAGAATCGAACCAATCCGAACCGTGTACACCCCTAAACAATATTACATATTTAAAAAAAAATTTGCACATGAATTTACCATGGGATAAATGTAATAAAATGGTATAAATTTAAAATAATTATAAAAAGAAAAAAGTATAAGAATTCATTGTACAATCTAATATATAAATGGCTTATACTTCCATGATATTACAATTATTTTGTATTATTATCATTTTTTTTTTGTAATTCTCCCAATTAAAATTATGATGCAATTCATAATTTATCAATTTTAAATCTACACATATAAATCTCAAAAAAATAGTGTGGCTCACATCTAATCAATTTTACTTTTGAGACAAAATTAAATGTGAATTATAAGTTTGCCTTGTTTGGGGTAACCTATATAATCCATCTTTTTATCTTTTTATTTTTTTTCCATCACATCACTTCTCTACTTTTTTGCACATCTTTTCGTAAAAAGACAAAAAATACACTTTTTTAGGACACCCCAAACCAACAGTATTTTAAGAGATAATATTAGGTGGTGCATTCTTCAATTTTATTATGTTGTAAAGTATTCTATTGATTTTTTATTTTTTATTTTTTTGGTTTCATTTGCCCTCACCTCATTGGCAGCTAATTAAGTGTCAAATGTTTATGATGCCCACAAAGAAGGACTTCACGATTCTTACTGATGTATTAATTATTGTTGTGTTTGAATTTTTTAACCTGAATGATCCAGATCATTTTGGAAGTTGTGGGGGTTATGTTTTATAGGGGTCTCTATCATTACTGTTTATCTAATAATATAGAAATGTGACATTGGGCTATTTTAGGAAGTGAATTAAAAGTCACTTCTTAACTTTTAACCCACTTCCATCTTTTACAAAAAAAACTAAAAAAAGTCAAAAAGTAATTTTTAATTATCTTTTCAAAACACCCCATTGATTTTGAAGTGTCATACTGTTGGCTTATTTTTCCTACGAAGGAAAATATTATAAATGCGAGCGTGCCAGCAAGGATTGAAAAATCCTTACAGATTAAATTCAAGCCAATTATCAAGCGATTGTGTTGACGGTTCTTTTGTCTCAACAAAGAGGACTTCAAAATTGCCAAAGTGTAGAGAAAATAAAAATTAAAGAAGAAAGGGAGATCGAGAAAGACGATTGAGTGAACAATCAAAGTAATAATTACTTACCTCTACTCCTATGCTTCGAAAAGGAAGTGCATAAAATGCTTCGAAATGAAAGTGCTGAAAATAAATGCTTCGAAATATAAATTTATGTTAAACTACTCCTAAGATAAGAAAAATGACAAGAAATATTGAAATCAATTGTCTTTGATTTAAGTTCTGGATCCCTTACAATGTAGCCATTAATGGCTATTTATAGAGGAAAAAATACAGCAATAACTACTTAGTAACTACCCATTTCTTCCATCTTCATTCTTGTCTTGCCATGTGTCCTTCCACTCATCCACTTTGTCCTTCATATTCTCCATCATCTCTATAACTTCTTTTAACTTCCAAATGAATAAGAGGATGCCACGTGTCCTGCAATTATATAAATAATAAAAATTACAGATTTATGGTGCTAACATTACCCCCCGCGGCCCTTAAAAATGATATTTACTTGAATTTTTGAAGGGCCGAACCAAGCACATGACTAATCTAAACAACAAAGTGCTTCGAATTATATAACAACACCAATAAGGTGCTTCAAATGAGTATGAAATTATAACTAGATGACCAATAACAAGCTTCGAAGGTGGTATAAAAAACCAAATTCATCGTTCGAACGTCTTGCGGCACAATTTTGAAGTAATAACATCACCCCTCGAAGGTTGGAAGCATTAAGTTTCAAGGTAAGGCTTGATGCTTCAAATGTTTCTTCGAAACTTTATACAGTTTCGAAGGTGAAGTAATCAACCTTCGAAACAACTCTTGATGCTTCGAATGTATCTTCAAAACTTTAAACAGTTTTGAAGGTGAAGTAATCAACCTTCGAAACAACTCTTGATGCTTCAAATGTATCTTCAAAGTTTTATATAGTTTTGAAGGTGAAGTAATCAACCTTCGAAACAACTCTTGATGCTTCAAATGTATCTGCAAAGCTTTGTACAGCTTCGAAGGCGAAGTAATCAACCTTCGAAACAACTCTTGATTCTTCGAATGTATCTTCGATGCTTTGACTGTGTACATACAAACAACTGGCCATCAATTTGAAAAGATAAGCCATTCTCAGCCACTTATTTAAATGCATAGGTTTTTTCTAGCCAAATTCATGCATTTTAAATGGTCATCCCTTGTTCTTAGTGCTTCGAACTCATAAGAACAATTTGTTAATTTTATTAGCCACATCATTAGAATTATATTTTGATGTGAACCACAAATCCAAAAAGGATTTTGAACACCAAAAGTCATGGTATAGTGTGACCATGAAAATTCATACTTTTTGACATTGTCAAAATTTTTGAATTCATGAACAGTGGCTTGTTCATCATTCCTGACCATCTTTGTTTTAAAAACAAAACTTTCGCCGAATTGATTTTCATAATTATTTAGCAAAGTGGGTTATTTTTCCAAGTTAGCCATTAATGGCTTATGAAAATCACCCATAAATATGTTATTTTCATGACTTGACTCTCTAAAATTTGGTTTTTGGACCCCCCGAGTCATACATGGAACATCATTTTTAGTCAAATTTGGTTCAAGAACATGCTCTTTCGTTGTGTTAATTTCATAACTTGGCTCTTTAAAAGCGGACTCTTGAACCCCCCGAGCCATTGATGAAATCAACTTTTTGCTTTTGCTATTTTCAGCCATGGAAAAATTCTGAAAAAATTCACCAATTCTGGCCATTAAAGCCTCAGTTAAAGACTTGGTAGTGAGAGTTGATAACTCATCATTCCATTGGCGAATTTCCATATCAAGTTGATGAATTTCTTTAATTAAATGGTGTCTTTTTTCTTCCATCAAATAATATTGTAATGGATGAAAGTTTATTTCATCAAGAAAATGGATCTCTTCTTGAAGATCCAAGATTTTTCTTTCACGCCAATATATTTCGAATTGACAAGTTCGAATGGCGAAATCCAAATTATTTGTCATTTCTTACACTTGGCTGTCCCACTGGGCGTGCAAAAAATGTTGGCTTATTTTTCTTACGAAGGAAAATATTATAAATGTGAGCGTGCCAGCAAGGATTAAAAAATCCTTACAGATTAAATTCAAGCCAATTATCAAGCGATTGTGTTGATGGTTCTTTTGCCTCAACAAAGAGGACTTCAAAATTGTCAAAGTGTAGAGAAAAGAAAAATTAAAGAAGAAAGGGAGATGGAGAAAGACGATTGAGTGAACAATCAAAGTAATAATTACTTACCTCTACTCTTATGCTTCGAAAAGGAAGTGCATGAAATGCTTTGAAATGAAAGTGCTGAAAATAAATGCTTCGAAATATAAATCTATGTTAAACTACTCCTAAGATAAGGAAAATGACAAGAAATATTGAAATCAATTGTCTTTGATTTAAGTTCTGGATCCCTTACAATGTAGCCATTAATGGCTATTTATAGAGGAAAATCAAAGAATAACTACTTAGTAACTACCCATTTCTTCCATCTTCATTCTTGTCTTGCCATGTGTCCTTCCACTCATCCACTTTGTCCTTCATATTCTCCATCATCTCTATAACTTCTTTTAACTTCCAAATGAATAAGAGGATGCCACGTGTCCTGCAATTATATAAATAATAAAAATTACAGATTTATGGTGCTAACACATACATATGTGATAACGTTTCCCAACATAATAATTTTATGTGAATTAGACTATAATTTTTTGAGTAATTATTAAGTAGTGTGAGATTTTCACATAAGATTTTAATTCAGAGATTAAATTTGACAATTACTTTTTTAGTAATTTTTTGATTTATTTTTTATTTTTATTGATTTATTTTTATAATTTTTTTAAAAAAACATTTTACTTTTAGGTTCTAATAGGGAGCTTTTTTGATAAATTCTCTTTCTAAGAATTTTATTTCATCAAACTCATATTCTTTTTTACTATTCCATTAGATTTTATTTGAGATAAAAAAATCAAAACACCATCTATTAATGTTGATATTTAATGTTAATTGTCATTATATTTTGGTAATTCCCATGCATTAGGATGTTGACCGTCATTATATTTATATTAATTTGAAATGAATTTTTGCCATTGTGTTGTCAATTACATGATGTGAATATTTACATCATGTAATTGAAATGAATATTCACATCATTATATTCACATTAATTTGAAATGAATTTTTGTCACTGTGTTGTTAATTACATGATGTGAATATTCATACTAAAATATATGAATGTGAACGTTCGCATCACCACATTAAATGAAAAAGAATGTTCACATGTTGTGAATAAGAATGTGCTATCAATTAAAAATATAATGAACGTTATTTTTAATGTTATCAATTAAAAATAAGAAAGTTTACATATTGTGAACGTTCACATCACTATATTAGATGAGAGAAAATTTTTCGGAAAGGTATTGTGAACGTTCACATCAAATGAGAGAGACAATGTTAACATTATTTTTAATGTGTTGTCAATTAAAAATATACGGTGGTGCTATATGCATCAATTAGTGTACCAACATTAGTTATGACATTATTATTAATCTCACTCATTAATCACATTACAAATACCAAAAATCTTTTAAATTATACCACATCATCAATTGGTACACTAATATACTAATTAGTGCATATAGCACTATTCAAAAATATATTCACATCAGATGAGAGAAAATATTCACATTATTTTTAATGTGTTATAAATTAAAAATATATTCACATTATATAATTATATATAATAATAACATCAATATTATTTAATTTGGGTATAAAATTTCTTATGCCTTGGTCCTTTCCCTTTTCTCTCCTCCCCAACATTAAATATCAATATTAAATATAAGGGCATAAGAGTCTAAGAAAATAGTGTAAATAATAAAAAAAAAAACTTTATGAAATAAAAATATAAATACATGGGACTAAGTGAGTTAAAAAATTCTTTCATAGACTTATTGAGTTAGAACACTTCTAAATAAGATTTATCAATAAAAATCTTGTTCTAATATGGTAGACCAACTTGAAAAGCAATTAAAAAAAATTATTTATTTATTTGTTTTTTTCTTTCGGGGGGGAGGGGTTTTGTTTTTAGTTGACATTTCTTTTTTTAAAAAACTATTCAATATAAATTTACTTTTTAACTCTTTTTGAGGCCACTTAAAAACATGGGTTAAAAGTTAAAAATTAATTTTTAATTTATTTTTTGTCACGTCACCTTACATAAAGAATAATGTTTGGGGGCCTAAAAAAGGTGGCTCAAATGGCTCAAATTGAGTAAAACGACGTAGTTTTGTGTTGTGTTGTGCCCAAAACGACGCAGTTTTAGACAATTTGAGCCATTTGAGCCGTTGAATTTAAGGCTCTCTACCAGTGTTGTTACATAAAATAGTAAAAAAAAAAAAAAGTTAAAAAGCAAACTTTTAATCATTTTCTTAAAACACCTCCCTAATTAGTTATTGCCAAACAAAACTTAAAATAATTAGGAACAACTATTTTTTTATTTTTTTAATAAATTTGAGTCAACAGATTCAGATTTACTAAACTCCAGATATATGAGTCAACAAATTCCATTGCTAACTTATACACAAACTCAATTTCAATTATAATAATCAATTTTATATGGATTTTATTTGAGAAATATTTATTTTTCATATATATAATTATAATTTTATTATTATGACATTTGAAAAAAATTATCTCGATATCCCACATCAAAAAAAATGAAAAAGTGAGTTGTTTCACTTATCTAAAATGAACTTTATACTTCTATTTAATATTATAGTGTTATGCATGTTTCAGGTCAAGTTAGTTCAAAATTTAAAATTAAAATAACATTTAAAAGTTTTAATTAATTAATTTTTGTATAAGTTGATTGGTATTTTGACCTAGCCGATTAGGCTAAACCATTTTCAGTTGAACTGATTCGCTAATTTAACCACGATCTTAGCAATTTTATCAAAATATATTGGTTAGATTTGTTTGCTTCGAAATAAACTAAAGATTGACCGAATTAAAAATTAAATGACTGATATTGTTTGATTCGAAATAAACTTTTCCGTCCAAACAATTGTTAATTTTTATTTTACACAATCTCACATCGGAAAAAGAAGGAAAAAGTGAGTTGTTTCACTTATGTAAAGTAAACCTATGCTCCTGTACGGGAAAGAAATAAACATTCTCGTATAATCCTGTTGATCAAGTCTGCGTTTCTCCTTACGTTGTCGTTTTATCACCTGAAAACACAAACGTGAGCTAGCCGGCGGGTGTGTGCCGGAAACCTCTCCGATGCCTAAGTCAGTAAGCTTGACAAATAGACAAAAACTCTGTGTATTCAGAAAACAAAGTTGTGTTACCTCTCCATAGGTGATGTTTATGAGCTTTTATAAGTTTCGAGTGGCACAATCCTAGTAAGACTTTTACTTCTCCATGTAGAGTCCTCCAAGGATTCATACTCTTGGAGGATAATGCTTATCTTCCAACACCCCCCTCACTGCTTAAACCAAGTGAGATGGCTTTCCCATGGCCGAACTACCACAGGACCGAAATAACATTGCCATGTTGGACTAACTAGCGTGACCGATCTAACGGTTACCTCAGCTCTTCCTTTCTTTTCTCCTACCTCGGCCTCACATGCAAAGGCCGAGCTATACATAGAAGAATTAAGCCGAGCTAACCTTTACTCAGGTCCTAGAGCAGACCCAATATACCTCGGTTCCGAACAGCATGACCGAGCTATCCCTGGCCATGGCGACCGAACTAAGTCCACTCATTTAATCTGGCGGCGAACCTCTTACTTTGGACCGGACTACCACTTGTCCGAGACCCATCTTCTAAGCCTCTTTAATACGGCCCATAGAACGGCCCACAATCCTAGCTCGGCCCAATTTATATATAAATTACCCTCTCAGCTCCCATTTAATATTGTAATGTTATGCATGTTTCATGTTAGACTTATTTATTTTGATGATTTAATTAATTATGTTTTTAATTTATTTAGAAGAGAAAAATAGAATCAAAATTTATTTTGATGATTTATTTGAAAAAGAAAAATAGAATCCAAAATTTATTTTGATAATTTATTTAATTATGTTTGAAAGAGAAAAATAGAATCCAAAATTTATTTTAATGATTTATTTAATTATGTTTGAAAGAGAAAAATAGAATCAAAATTTATTTTGTCCCATTATTTATCACATAAACTTTTATCCTAAATATTATTTGAATGTATTTAATATTTAATTAAATCAGAAGTTCAAATAGCCCAAAATATAGATTCAAACAATTGTTGTTGAAGTTCAAAGAGGCCTGAAGTTCAAGGCCAAAAGGTTCAAAACAAAGAACAATGACAGCTAAAAAGGTTCAAGTGGAAAATATTCAAATTAATAATGATGAAGTAGAAGATATTCAAATTAATAATGATAGAGTACAACGGCTACAAATTCAAATGAATATAACGACTATAAACGACCATAAATTCAAATGAATACAATGGTTATAAACGTCTATATATTCAAATGAATTACAACGACTATAAACGGCTATAAATTTCATTATATATACCAAAACCTCTAATGTAAACAAGTGACAAAAAAAAAAATCAAAAAATATTCTTTGATCTAAAATCACTCTCATCTATTCTCTGAAAAATTCTCTGAGGAGTGTTCTTTAATTTTTGTTTACATCCTCTTTCACAAATTATATACTGAGACGTATAACTTTAAGTCCATCTTTCTTGTGTGAGGTTTACAGAAAAAACAGAGCTTCATTTTTATATTTATCTTTAAGAGATAATTCTTGTAATTTTCTGTGAAAGCAAAAATATCTTCTTTTCAACCTTGTAAGAGTGTAGTACACTCAGTGCTCTTGACTTAGAAAGTCTGTGTAAAATTCGTAGAGGATTGTTCCATTTGTAAATAGGTTGCTAGCACCACCGTAAAGTTAGAGCATAGTGGAAAATTTCAAGTGAAGCTTGAGGAGTGGACGTAAGCTGAGTTAAAGCCGAACCACTATAAATTTGTTTGCCTCTCTCCCTTATCTCTTTATTTTATTTAAATTATTGTAACTATATTTCACATTTTTACTGTGCTAAAATCATTAACTGACATAGTTGTTAGAACACTAGTTTTAATTTATTTCATTAACTATATTTATTTATTGTGCTAGTTATAATTTTTATTAGGGTATTTTTAATTTTTAATTGTAAAAACTTAATTCACCCCCCTCTTAGGTTGTCTTTTGGGTAACAATTGGTATCAAAGCCTAGATTCTTGTTTTAGATTTAACCATTTGAAAATTTCGATCCATAGTAACCTTAGCTAGCACTAGCACTACTGAAGGATAAGCCACCAATAGGCCACTATTATTTGATGGAAACAACTATAGTCATTGGAAAGATAAGATGACCCTATACCTATAAGTCACTGATTATGCTATGTGAATTATTGTCACCAAATGTTCAAAAATTCCTACCAAATTAGTAAACAATATTAGTGTACCTAAAACTGAATATGAATGTGATGAGAGGAATCACAAATTATTACAAGCCAATGCTAAAGCCAAACTCACCATTGTTTGTGGATTAGACTCTAAGGAGTATAATAGAATTTCAAGTTATGATTTGGCAAAAGAAATTTGGGACAAACTTGAAGTAACTTATGAAGGTACAAACCAAGTAAAGGAATATCATGTTGATATGCTTGTTCATAGTTACGAATTGTTTAAAATGAACTCTGATGAATCTATTTTAAGTATGTTTACTAGATTTACTGAAATTATAAACTCTTTGAAATCTCTTGGCAAAACTTATACTAATAGTGAGTTGGTAAGAAAAGTTCTTAGGTGTTTACCAAAGAATTGGGAAGCAAAGATCACTGCCATTATAGAAGCCAAGATCTTTCCACACTTGGATTGGATGAGCTTATGGGTTTCCTTATGACTCATGAGATCGCCATGAAAGGACATGAGGATGTTGAAAACAAAAAGAAAAGTAGAATTGCATTCAAAGCCTCATCAAATGAAGAAGAACATAAAAACTCCAATGAGGATGAAAGCTATGCCACGTTTAGTAGAAATCTCAAAAAGCACTTCAAGAAAAATAATTATGGAGGAAGAAAACCTTTCAAGAAAGAGTACAACAAAAATAATAAGAAAGAGCCTATTATTTGCTATGAGTGCAAAAATCCTGGACATATGAAGATGGATTGTTGAAAATTGAAGAATCATGGAAAAGACTACAAAAGAAACAAAAAGGCCATGGTAGCAGCTTGGGGAGAAAGTAAAGATGAAAACTCAAGTGATGAAATTGAAAATGAAGTAGCCAACTTATGTTTTATGGCTCATGAAGATAAAGACTTTCCTCAAGATGAGGTAACTACTCTTTATGAAGAACTTGAAAGTGCATTTCATGAACTATCAAATGAATTTAGAAAAGTATGTGCAAAAAATAATGTGTTGAAGAAATTTGTTGCATTTTTATCTATTAATGTAGAAGAATTAAAGAAAGAAAAAATTATTTTGAAAAATTATTTTGATACTATCTCTAATAAGAAAACTACTTTAAAAAACAATGTTGATGATTTAACAAAAACACTTGAAAATTTTGTAAAAGGTAGAGATAATCTCAACATGCTTCTTGGAAATCAAAGATGTGTTTTTGATAAAACGGGTATTGGATATGACCTTATTAAGAAACAAAATAATCTCAATATAATTTTTGAAAAGGCATCTCTCATGACACACCCTCATATTACTTGTCATTATTGTAGAAAAAAAGACATTTATATATCTTATTGTCCATTCAAAAAGAATATGAACATGGGAATTAAAAAGATTTGGATTATTAAGGGATCTAACAAAACTAATCAAGAAGGACCCAAGAAATTCTGGGTACCAAAAATCAACACTTGATTGTCATCTTGTAGGTTTGCTTTAAGTCCAAAGCTAAAGAAGGGAAGTGGTACCTTGATAGTGGATGTTCCAAACACATGACCGGAGATAAATCATTCTTTACTAAACTATCATCGAAAGATGGAGGATTTGTTACTTTTGAAGACAACAAGAAAGGAAAAATCATCGGTATTGGTAGCATCGATATTTCTCCTAACCCTTCTATTGAAAATGTTTTACTTGTTGATAGACTTAAGCATAAACTACTTAGTATTAATCAATTATGTGATAAAGGTAATTGAGTTATTTTTGTTAAATCACATTGCACAATTGAAAGCACAAATGATCATAATGATTTATTCGTTGGTAATCGCCATGATAATGTTTATGTTTTTCATCTTAATGATCTCTATGCTAGTGATGTTATATATTTATATGTTAATAATGAAAATAGTTGGTTATGACATAAAAGACTTAGTCATGCTCATATGGATTTAATTGTTACTTTTGAGAAATGATTTGATCAGTGGATTTTCAAAAATTAAATTTGAAAAAAATCATCTTTGTAGTGTTTGTCAACAAGGAAAACAAACTAAAATATCATTTAAATCAAAATCTCATATTTCCACAACTAGACCTTTACAACTATTGCATGTGGATTTATTTGGTTCCTCAAGGACATCTAGTCTAGGTGGTAAACGTTATTGTTGGCTTTTTTGGCTTTCGAAGGTTATTTTTGTAATTATGAGTGTGTCGGCAAAGATCAATCAGTCCTTACAGAACATTAATTGACAACCAATTATCAAACGATTGTATTTTAGTTTTTTCAACCTCAATGAATAGGACTTTTACTGGTGGCTTTGTTTAAGAGAATTAAGCAAACAATGATTAAATGAAGAACAATTGTAGTATTTTATTAAGCAAAATGAAAGACTTATAAAGATCCAAATCAGCCTCGTAGAGGTTTACAGCAACAAGCTACTTGAAAACTACTCCTATGAACGAAATGCAGTGCAGGAATTTGAAGTACAAAAATGTAAAGAATAAGAAATGCAAAAACTAGAAAAGAAATAAAGTAAAATAAAACTGATTTTTTGGATCTGAGTCTGGGGGCATTTTCTAGGGCCTTCTCTGCTATTTATACTTCTTAGTAGCAACCATCGAACTGTGCTTCTAACCGTCAAATCGCTCCTCCATGATCACTGATCATGTTGTCTTATAGTTAACTCCACTATGCCAATACCTGCAGTTAGGCTTCCCTCCTGATTTTGAATTTAAATGTGAGTAACCATTAAGGTCACGTCATCTTGCATCTCTTTGCTGATTCAGTGTTACGCAGATCTACAACAAACCAATGCTGACTGCCACGTGTGTGATTATGATTGAAGATTTGAATTGTCTTCCCGTACTGCCCTTATTCTGCCACGTGTCGAACTGTGATTGGTTTGTACAAAATATGTAGCCAACATTACCCTCCGTACTAATATACCCAAAACTTGGTGATATTAGTGGAGCAAGGTATTTTACCCACGTCTTAGAATGTGCATGGGCTCTGCATTTTTCAGAAATGCAACCGTCATTCCTTAATGAAACATTTGCATTAAATTCTCTTCTAACCCTTGAACACTCCCACTATCTCAGTATTTGAAAAGACTAGTTCAGCTCTTATGGCCAAGCAGACCTTTTCATACCTCGATCAAGCATACAAAGAGTTGTTTGATAATGTTGTTCGTCCTCGAAAGAATCTTCACGCATCGATTAGCCACCTTTACCCACCTTTTTATATTCAAGTCATGGAAGCTTTTGCAAATTATCAACCTTTGGATTACGAACCTGTTATTCATAATTCCTTAACCCAAAATTTTGCAAACATGAATATTGGAAGCTCTTTTTCTAACCCAAAACCTTCTGTGTGGGATGAAGCTGTCGCTTCTTCTTCTTCTGGAGCTTCTGGTTGGAAAAGCTGGCCAGAACCTGAGGAGTCTAAGTTAATAGAACGAATCAATCATCATTTTGTCAAATTCTTTGATCCTCTAACTTTCCTTCCCTTTGCTCGGAGTTCAATGGTTTACCCATATGTACTCATTGACCGCCAACGCTGTTTAGAAGATAACTTACTCGTAGCATGGTACACGTCTTCCATGCCTACGAAAATAGTTCAAGCCAGCCCGCGTCCAGAAGAGGCTCAAGGATACAGCCCGTCATTCTTAGCTCAAAGAGCTAAACTTTTCTCTTCTGACTGGTTTGACATTGTTAACAACCCTCAATTTCCTCCTTCTTTCAAGATAGAAGCTCCTGCGCTCCTCTTCTGCAAAAACCCTCACTAGATGGAGGAACTGAGACTTACTCTCTTTGAAGACCAGTTTCTCCCCTCCTATCATCCTCCATCTCCAACTACCAAACATCAGCGACAGCAAGCCCAACTTCTGTTTGCGGCCTTCTCTCACTTGCCTTTCAATGTTCTTGAGGACAATGTTTCCCTCAAGAACTTTCGATGGGCTTGTGATGTTATGACCCGGTGTGATAACCCTGCTTCGTATTATGCTAATTAATCTTAATTACGAATGTGATTATGTGTTTGATATGATTTTGAGTGTCATTTATATGAATATATGTGGTTTTGAATTTCTATCTGTTTACCATAGAAAAATCTGTTTAATTATCTGCTTTAGAATTTAAATTGAAGGCCCTATCGGCCACACAAACTGAAATTGACTATGCCATTGTAATTGGCATAATTTTTAGAGCCTACGGTGAAATTTAATTGGAAATTGATTTATATCAGAATAATTAGATTAAACTGAATGATATAGTGTTCAATTATTTAATATTGATAAATGTGATCAAGGGAGCTTTTTAAAAAGGGACCTATGTGCACTTATATTCATTGTTTGGGCTCAAAAATCAGTTTTTTACACCTTAGAGTGAGAGAGGGTCGGCTAGAGAGAGAGAGAGGGTGAAGGAAATTGAAGTTTTGATCTTGAAGCTTGAATAATTTGAAGACCAACTCAAGGATTAACCATAATTTGGAGGAGTTGAAGCTCTTAGGTGAGTAATCAACTCTTAATTTATGAGTTGAATATGTAATTTGGTGAATTCAAGTGGTATGGTAGCTCATGGCAAAGATTAAGTTGAATATGAGGTTAGAATGCACATGCATGCACAAAATTACTATGAATCACCATGAGTTGCCATGAAATTGCATAAGCTAACATGAATAATGTTGAACATAAAGAATTGGGCACCAATCTTCACATGCATACATAATTTTCATGGGTTTCATTATAATAAGTGTCATTTGTATGATGTGAAATAGAAATGAAGTCAAAAATTGACATGCATGTTTGATTGTGAAAGATATGGAGCTTATATGAGGGTTGAATACATGAGCCTTATACAAAAGAAATGTCGATTAATTTTGAAGATTGGACCATGATTTTGAGCAATTGGCCTCATATTGTATGTATACTCATGATATATAATGTGTTTCCCTATTTTTGGTACCTTAATTCGAGCTTTGGAGCCTTTGAATATCAAGTTTGAGCCTCAAGAACAATTCTAGATTTTCCAAAATTTGGCATGTCCACTCGAGCGGGGATATTCATGCTCAAGCGGAGAGCCATATAGTAAGACTTTCAGCTCGAGCATCCGAGTTCACGCTCGAGCGTAAAGATGAGACAACCAGTACTTTTGCAGTCCATGAGGGTCTGCTCAAGCGGCGGAATCCACGCTTGAGCAAGGACCCCTATTTCAGAAATTTTGTAAAGGTGTTCTGTGTTCCGTTTTCCGTTCTCTTTCATTTCTAAGCACTCTTAGGCATGCATTGAGCATTATAAATGAGTTAAAAGGATGAGAAAGAAGCCTAAGAGGAATGTATGAATTAAGAACGGATTGAATCGTTTGTGACCTATGTGTGTTATGTAATATGTAGGGTCGAGCTCAAGGGTGAATCCACCGGCAGAACACTGTGAATAATATCTTAATAAAGATATCTGAAGTATGTTATTTGTCTAATTGTTTATTTCTATATAAGTCTTATAAGTTTGTTACATTGAATTGGGGGACAAATATTTGTATGACACGAATGAATAGGCCAAAGGCCGTATGACACGAATGAATGGGCCAGAGGCCGTATGACACGAATAAATGGGCCAGAGGCCGTACGACATGAATGAATGATAGTCTGACACGAATAATAGTTTGACATATGAATGATCGGGTCAAAGGCCGTCTGACATGAATGATAGTCTGACACGAATAATAGTCTGACATATGAATGATCGGGTCAAAGGCCGTCTGACATGAATGATAGTCTGACACGAATAATAGTCTGACATATGAATGATTGGGCCAAAAGCCGTTTGACATGAATGATAGTATGACACGAATGATAGTCTGACATATGAATGATTGGGCCAAAGGCCGTCTGACATGAATGATAGTTTGGTATGAACAATTGGGCCAAAGGCCGTCGGATACGAACGATTGGGCCAAAAGGTCGTTAGACATGAATGGATGGGCCAAAGGCCGTTGGGTATGAGTTAATTGGGCCCGAGGCTGTTTGATACGTCTAGAACTTTAGTCGATTGATACATTAAATAAAAACATGAATTGGGCCTAAGGCCGTCTGATGTAACTGTTTCAAAGATTGTTCATGTATCATCCTTATTTGATATTCTTCACTAGGCTTTCGCTCACGCTCATTCATGTCTATGTAGGTGAGCCAATGGACACCCAAACCTAGTCCCGGTGAAATATGTAAGAAACAATTAAGGTTTTGAAGAGTCAGCTTATACGTCTCACGCACAAGACTTGTATTCTTCCTTTTGCTATTTTGTTACATTTTGTTATGTTAATGAGAATGTAGGATTATTTTTGTATATAAGTTTTGGTTAGGCTGCCTAAGACTTGAATGATCTTGTGAATGTACAGAACTTTGTGTTGTTATCCCTTTGGTGTGAGTTATTAACAGGTATATATACATGGATTGTTATGATGTGCCATGTAAGCACAACTCTATGGACAAAAATTTTAAATTTTGCTTTCGTTTGGCCTATTTACTCTGATGAGTTATGTCTTGTTTGGTTTGAGGCCGTAGGTAATCTCTTGATTACTGGCCGGTTATGCCCTTAACTCATAGGGACGGGTTCGGATCATGACAGAGTGGTATTAGAGCACGAGTTAATAACTCACACACTTGCCCAAATGAGCAATAAGCGTTTAGAAAAGATCTAGGATGCATTCATGTGATAAATATGAATCTGAAAGCATCAAGAATGCGCTTAAATGTTTTAATGTGAATGATTATGTGTTATAAGTTGTGATTTGCTTGCATTGCAACTTATTTGAATATGTATGCTTTTTAGTATATGCATACCTGTGAATCTTTTGTATAAAGTATAATACAAGTCTAATCAGATGGTGAGAACAAGAGATGACGAGATAGATGAGTCCTCTACTGCCAGAATGGATAGGATGGAAAGATTGATTCAGGAAATGGTAGAAACATTGAGACAACAACAACAGTGGCAACAAAAGTGGTAGCAATCACAACATCAACCTCCGGCACCACCCGTGCCAGATTTACAGAATGATGACCGAATAATAGCTCTCACCAAAGAGTTTAAGAAAATGAAACTGCCACAGTTCCATGGTAGGTTAGATCCGTTGAAAGCCGAAGCATGGGTCCTCGGCGTCGAAAAGTTATTTGAAGTGTTTCCTTGTTCGGAGACACAGAAAGTGCTTCTAGCCACCTTTATGCTAGAAGATGAAGTAAGAAGATGGTGGATGTTAATGCGTGAAAATCATAAAGATGTTAACTGGGCAAAATTCCTAGAAGTCTTCTATGATAAGTACTTCCCTCAGTATGTCCGTGACAGGAAAGTATCAGAGTTCATGGAACTTAAACAAGACAGCATGACAGTAGCTGAGTATGAGGCCAAATTCACTGAGTTGGCCAGGTTTGCACCATATGTGATTGATACTGACTACAAGAAAGCGAGACATTTTGAAGGTGGGCTTCGAAGTGACATTCTAGAAAGGGTAAATGTCCTGAAGCTGGAGACCTATATTGGGGTGCTGGACCAGGGCCATAATGTCAGAAGCTAACATAGCTAGACAGACTAAACCAACGACAAACTGGAAAGGTAGTAAGAGACAAGGCTTCTTTTCGAAGAAGAAATTTTTGAAGAAGTAGAATACGGGCTCCTCGAGTACTTCTAATTCTTTCCGAGATACATCCCCAATGTGTAATATTTGTAGTAAAAGGCATCGTAGGGTTTGTTACCGTGTGTCAGGAACCTGTTTTAAATGTGTTAAACAAGGGCATATGGCCAGAGATTGTAATCAGAACAGTGGAAAATTAGTTGCTAGCTCAACGGCATCAATTCCAAAACCGGGAAATGCTATGAGATCTACCACCGCTAGAGATACCGTGAGGTAAGGGAGAGTTTTCGCGCTTGTTCTGGGCGATACACGGAATGCAAACGCAGTTGTCTCATGTACTATTTCTATATGTAATCAGGATGCTTTTGTGTAAATTGACTCCGGATCAACGCATTCTTTCGTAACATGTGCATTTGCATCTAGACTGAGTAGACCTCTAGAATTATTTCCATATCTGCTATGTGTATCTGCTCCATCCGGGAAATCTGTATTGTGTGAATCTGTATATCGTTTTTGTGACATGTGAATTGGGAATGCTATTCTGTATGTGGATTTGTTGTCTTTTAACTTTAGGCACCTTGATATAATTCTGGGCATGGATTGGTTAACTAAATATTGTGTCACCATTGATTGTGTGACAAAACGGGTCGTGTTTAGACCACCAGAACAAGAAGAAATTGTGTTTGTGGGTAACGGGGTAGTACCTCCACCTTATTTAGGCCAAGTTTGGGATGTTTAGAAAAAGCCAAAAAGTCAAAAAGTCACTATCCTATTTAAGTCACATCATCTTATTTAAGTCACATCACCTCTCTAACACATTACTTCAAACCCAACCCAAACCCAACCTATATTTCATAAAAAGTCAAAAAGTGCACTTATTTAGTCTTCCCAAACTTGGCTTTAATATCTGCAATGAAGGCATGTAAACTGATCAGGAAAGGGCCAGGGTTATTTGTGTTATGTGTTGTCTGAACAATCTGTGAATGTTGATGTAACGACCCGGAATCGTAAATCGGAATTAGCGGTAATTAATTATGTATTTATCTGATTTAATTGAAGAAAAACAAAATATCTGTTGAGATGCCGACTTCGGGACTGAAATCGATGACCGTAACGGATTCAGAAAATGAAATTGAACATGTCTATGTGATACCGGAAATTTTTAGAACTATCTGAAACAATAAATTGAAGACTGAATTCCGTCTGATTCGTAAGGCCATGTTTGGCTAGAGATTTTGGCACAATTTGACATAAATGATATATATAGATAAGGATGACTCATTTGACCATTTGACTCACCCAAGAAAAGAGAGAAATATCTGAGAAAGAGAGAGAGAAGAGAGAGTTCGAGAGAAAGAAAGGAAAGGGAAAGAAGAGAAGAGGAGAGAAAGGGGAATCAAGCTTGGTTGCTCCAAATCAAAGACTCAAGGTAAGCTTCTCATGAAATTGGTTGTTGATTCTTAGAATCTAGCATGGTGACATCAAGATCATGGCTTTACATATTTTGGTTCATGTTTATTTGGCTCATTGAGGTAAAACCTCCATGGATATAGAGATATAAAGCTTGTATGTATAGTTCATAGTTTTTCATCCTACTTCATGGGTTGATCTTGTTTATGGTCCATATGGGTTTTGAATTGAAGTTTTGATGATGGAATTATGTTGTTTTTAAGTATTTTGGGACTTGATGTTCATAAATGTGAAAGTGGATTTGGGAAATGAAGCTTGGGAGGAAGAACCGAAATCGGGTTTTCAGATGTCCGCCGAGCGGAGGAATCCCGCCGAGCTAAATCGACCTCACAAAGCTTTTGGAAAAATTATACAGTCGCTTTCGAAATGTGGGCGCTCGAGCGGGAAGGTTTATTTTCAGGAAAATTCTGGAAGTTGCTCTGCATGATTTTTAGCATGTTAATTGTGTTTTTTAGCATATTATGAACATGAAATGAGTATGAAAGAATGTAATAAGGAATGAAAGGAAGTAAAGAATGAATGGAATGCATGAAACGAATATGAAAGGAATGAACATGAAAAGAATGTAAAGAAAAGAAAGGCGTGAATGATTGAATGTATGATGTTAATGTGTATTGAGAATGTATTACTGTTAATGTTTGCAGGTCAAGTTGAAGACCGTGCCATCGGTATCGGAAACCCACTGTAAGTAACATTTCTGTAAATGATATGTTATTATGAAAGTATGTTCAAAAGTGATTATTATGTTATGATTTTGAAATGATAAATGTTTTCTGTGAACGAATGTTCTATTTGCGAATCTATTATGGCATCCACGGTAAAGGTTACGAGATCTCGGTATGTGTTTAACCGTGTCCGGACCGTTACTCTAGTCGTTAGTCGACACATGTTATGAAAATGTTATGAAAAGATTATGAAAAGGTTCTGGATTATGCCATTAATGATTTGTTTATTTGTCAGATATATGAAATGTTGGACTTCGCTTCACTAACACATTTCTTGTTATGTTACTTCTCGAGCTTTAGCTCATTGTTTGTATTTATGTATTATAGGTGAGCATCCAGGAAGTCAAACCTAGGCGGAGTCTCGAGCCGAGCCGCCGTTTGAAGCCTACCAGTTTTGAGAGCCTTCGAGTTGAGGCTAGGCCTGGAAGGCCGGTGTGAGTTTTGTGTCGTTTTGTCTTGCATCAGTGGCTTAGGCCTATGTGTTGTATATGATATTGGAATATGTTTTGTTGATCACATGTTATGTAATGTACAGTTGTGGGTAATTAACTCATCTTTTTGGCATGTAAATGTATGTTCATATAAATGCACAGCTCTTGGACTATTAGTTTATTTACTTGTGCTTCCGCGAGCCCCTTTTATTTATGTTCTGCATGGAAAGGCCTTTGGTAATCCCCGGATTACTGGCCGGTCTCGTCACCGAACTTCTAGGGGCGGGTTCGGGGCGTGACAGTTGAATTGAACAGTATCCCTATTGTTAGAGAATTTCCAGATATGTTTCCAAATGAATTACCAAGGGAATTAGTGGATAGGGAGATAGAGTTTACGATTGAAATTATGCCAGGCACCCAACCTATTTCTAAAACTCCCTACAGAATGGCTACTGCTGAAATGAAAGAACTGAAAGAACAGTTGCAAGACCTGCTTGACAAGGGGTTTATCCGGCCTAGTACTTCACCATGGGGTGCACCAGTGTTGTTTGTGAAAAAGAAAGATAGAACCTTGCGTTTGTGCATTGACTATCGAGAACTGAATAAGGTAACAATAAAGAATAAATACCTCCTACCCCGTATTGATGACCTGTTTGACCAGTTGCAGGAATCACAAGTGTTTTCCAAAATTGATTTGAGGTCCGGGTATCATCAGTTGAAAGTAAAAGCGAAAGATGTTGAGAAAACCGCGTTTTGAACAAGGTATGGCCATTATGAATTTCTTGTTATGCCATTTGGGGTAACTAATGCTCCGGCAGCGTTTATGGACTTAATGAACCAAATTTTTAAAACCTACCTTGATGAATTTGTTATGGTTTTTATTTATGACATTTTGATATACTCTAAGAATAGACTTGAATATGAGCATCATTTGAGAACTGCCCTGCAAACACTTAGAGAAAAGAAATTATTTGCTAAACTAAAGAAGTGTGAGTTTTGGTTGGATGAAGTTATTTTCTTAGAGCATGTTATCAACAAGGTCCAAGGTTATCTCTGGTCTGGAGAGATATCCAGGAGATCGCTGGATCTTGGCCTCAGTTGGTGGAATTTTTCAAAAATAATATCTCCCTTATTGTTGGTAATGGAAGGAACATCAAGTTCTGGCTTCATAATTGGGTTGGCAATGTATGTCTCAAAGATGAATTTCCAAGATTATATTCTGTGTCCCTTTACAAAACCGAATCAGTGAAAATGGTAAGCAGTAGGAGAAATGGAAATGAAAAGTGGGAACTGGTTTACAAGAGAGCCTTGTTTCAGTGGGAACTAGAAGAATTGAGGAGACTGAGAGTAATGCTACTTAATGCACTTGCTCTTCGGGATGGAATAGTGGACAGATTAAAATGGAATGCAAAAAATTCTGGTGTTTTTACTGTTGCTTCTGTCTATAAGTGAAGTGCAACATCTGTTAAAGTTGGTAGTAACTTAGCAGGGTTTATATGGAAGAATGTGGCTCCACCTAAGGTGTAATTTTTTGGGTGGTTAGCATGGAAAGAGAGAATCAAGACAACCAACTATCTTCAAAGACTAGGTGTCCTTGGTGATACTTCAGATGTAAACTGTATTTTTTGCAGGAATGAAGTGGAAGATATAAATCATGTGCTGCTGTTTTAATTGCCTCTTTATTTGGAGGATTTGGTCCAATATTATCAGTTGGTAAGGTGTATCTTGGACAATGCTTGAATTCGTGTCTGGTTTGTTGCAGTGGTGGGCTGGGTTTAAACTTTAAAAGAAAAGAAGTTAGCCATTTGGAAAGCTATACCATTGGTGGTGCTTTGGTCTATTTGGAAGTAGAGGAATGGAAGTATTTTTAAGGGCTCGCCGGTGGATTTTGAAGGGTTATGTGATTCTATTAGGGTCAAGGTTGCTTTTTGGGTTAGAACTTCTAACCCTTCTTTTATTTACTCAGTTAATGATATTGTGTATAACTTGAAGCAGGTTAGATTATGTATAAGGGGTTGATTTTGTGTGGTTTAAGGTTGTTGGGAGAGTTATTTGTGTGGTGTTTTGCCTGGCAGAATGGTTTTGATTTTCTCAGGGGCTTTTTATTCTTGCTGGGCCTGGTCTCTCACCATCCCTGTGTGGTTGAGCTTGTAGATGCTTGTTGGTTTTGCTGTTCTGTATAGCTACTTGTTTTGATGTTGATGAATAGGTGCTGCTGTTGTTATATAGTTGCAGCTACTACTGCTGTATGGTTTGGTGCCAGTGTGGAGACCTCTCTGTACTTTGCTCATCTGTCATTGTACATTAAGCAATTTGTGGTGTGCTTTTTGAGTGATCTGTTCTTGGTGGGTTCAGGCTTGGATGTGTTTCTGTTTTTGGTTGGGTTGTTTTTTTTCCTCCCTTTGTCTCTATTTCTGTTTGGTTCCTCACCGAATTTGGCTTGTTGCAAGCATATGATTAGACTTTTATATTGGTGTCAACTTAGTTGGGATGAGTATGTTTAGTTATGATGGTTCTTACACTTACCTTTTCTTTATTAATGTATTATTGGTGTATCTCTTTTAATCATCAATAAAGCTTTTTTTTTACTGATAAAAAAAATATATTATTCTTTTGTAATACATACATTGCAACATATTTCTAAAACTAATTTATATAGAGACATATATAAATTATTTTATTTTATTTTATAAAATATTATTTAAAAAGAAAAAAATGAACCCGTGTACAGCAGGGGTCAACTACTAGTTAATTAATATAGAATAGTTACATTGGCTAATTAATTAGTAGTAAATTAAACAGCAATATTATACATCATGAAAAACTTTTTATGAAAATAATCATGAAAGTTTTATGACCTTTGAATTACACTTAAAATAAAGCATCACACACTAATCAATGTAATCCAATGATCATAAATCTTTCATGATCATTTTCATGATCCCTAACTTTTCTCTAAATTAAAACTTTGCAAGAAGATATGCTTCTTCTTTTCTTTTTCTTTTTTTCTTTTTTTTTAATTTCTCTTTTGGGGGTTAAGCAAATAACATTAGCCGCTCATTCAATTATTTATTGTGCACACAAAAAAAATAAAAAAATAAAAAAAATATCTAACTAAATTTAGGGCACAAATATGAAAACCAGCTTGCACGAGCGCACGAACACACACATACACTCAGAACTTCTGTAGATAGATGCTTTAATTTACTAAGCAAACAATGACAGCAGTCAACATATAAACAAGAAGGGATGGAATTTAGGATTGGCTTGGGACAATAGCAATGGACAAAGGGATGCAACAATAGAAATTAACATATATATAACAACTGAAGACCCTTCATTTTGGCTTTCTTTGAATGTCCAATGATCTATTTATCTACACAGTCCTTATGGCTTATCACCCTTAAAAAAAACACACACACAAATTGCTCAACAATACAAACATATATCAACTGATATCAGACATGCTGATATACAATGAATATTAGTATCAGAAATTCAAAATCCCATTATTTATCTGGAAGCGTGTGAAGTCCAGGCAGAAGCAGTGAACAAGCTAGTATCCTTCCAACCTAGCCTAAGTGTGCCATCTCCTTGCACAAGGCTATAGCCATGAATATGAGGGAACATATTAAGTATAAGTTGTGCTTGGGCCATAGAATTCCCACTCATTGGGACTTGCATGAAGCAATTCCTTGCAAGTTCACTCCTCCAATGCCTAAACTTATCCTCCCCACTCCGAGCTGGTCCTCCTATCGCCAATATATTGTTAATCTCCCTATAGAGCAAGCAATGCTCGACGTGATGGCGGCTTTGATCATCGCTAGGCAAAACAGCTCCAAGAGAGTCGAAAATGGTGGAGTAGTAATGAAGAGCACCGACAAACCGGTCCAAGAAAGCCCCTCCATGAGCTATGTCTTGCTCAACCAATGTTATCACTCTTGGAGCCAACTCTTGGAGGAGTCTCATTGTCTTCCAATCGGGTCCTGTGGCATCGTACAACGAGTGCTGCAACCAATGCACCGCTATGGCTTCTCCTCGCCTAATTTGCAACATCGATATATCAATATCACCAAATTTCTTTGCAATTGGGTGGAATTCAAATGACAGCCCTAACCGCTTAGCGAAACTAGACAATTGCTTGCCTGTTTCGATCAGGAGCTCGATGGAGGACCCCATACCAGTCATTCTGACATGCGGTGGACCCTCTAGGCGGGTGGCGAGGATGTGAAAAAGCGCGGGCCATTGAAGGCCTTGCATGATATCGAGGTCAATAATATGAACCCTATCACGGCGATGAAAAGCCTCTAAGATAGCTTGGTTGGAGGTGAAATGAGCAAATTTGATGAAAGGAGAGATGTTGTTGAAGAATTGGAATGAGGAGTGGACACTCTTATGGTTGATCAAAGGGCTACAAATCCCTAACCATGAGTTGATAACCCTACTAGCCATGGCTTTAGAGAAATAAGCCACGACTCTCTCAGCACATGAGGGTCCATATGGGGAAGCCATTTGGGTTAACTCAAGCAACATTCTATGAGCCTCACCAAGATTATCAACTGATATAGCAACAGCACACTCCAAAAGATGTGTGATCAAACTCAAACCCTGCTCATCTAACCTACTCAACCCTTTAGATCCTTCATTGAAGTTGGCTTGATCATCACCAAGCCATCGGATTTGCTCGCCTGGGGAGTCAAAATATGGCCTTTTTGGGATCTTTCTGGGTCTCAACTGGGCTAACAATGGTGTTGGAACGATATTATTGTCGTCGAACACCATTGTTGTGTCGGCTTGGAAGCTGTCGGAGCCGGTTTCTGGCAAGTCTTCGATGAGTTGCTTTGTGACATGTTCGACCCACATGGAGAGTTCGTTTTTCTCTGAGTTGGTGCAGTTGTTTTCGATCATTGATCTTGGAAAGGGGTTGGCAGTAACAGTTGGGTATGGGACATGATTGTAGTCCCATTGCTCATGGGGTTGGATTAAGTCAAGAGCACCATGGACTACTTGAAAGCCTCCTTTCATCATGGTTTTAAAATACTTGGATATGAGAGAGAGTGAGAGATGGATATGAGAGAGAGAGAGAGAGAGAGAGAGAGAGAGAGAGGAGGAGGAGGAGGAGGAGGAGGAGGGGGAATGAATAAGGTTGTGGTGGGAGGTTATAAAGGAGGGGTGCAGGCCATATTTGGGGGTGAAGTTGGTGTGGATGACGAATGGTGGTGGTCCTAGTCCACTATAATAATTCGGGTTTTATCAATCATATCAAATTAATAAAAGATAATTTTAATTTTTAATTTCTCAGAACTTTAATTTTTTGAAAAAGTAAAAAAAAAAAAAAAAGGGAGATATTAGATATCAGGATCAGTTTGGCCCTGGCTTTTAAATTAATTTATAGTTTTTTTTTTTTTTTAAATCTAAAAAATTGATGTGTTTGAAAATTATTAAAAAGCTGGTTTTTTTTTTTTTTTTTTTTTTTTTTTTTTTTTTTTTTTTATAGTGAAAAAGTGTACTCTTTTTTTTTTTCTCCTAAAAATTTATAGTAATTTTTTTAGCTCTTCCAATTTTTATTTATTTATTTATTTTAAGCTTATTTTAGTCAAAAAGTAACTTTTTTTTAGTTAATCCCAAACAAAATTTTATTGGACTTGACGGTTTATGATTACTTGAGACTAATCTGATGCAGTAGTTTTGCATCAAGAAGACAAAAAATCTGGACATCACATCTCAATTTTGTTAAATCTGGCTGACTAAATTTGATATAATGATCATGCATTGAGACCGTAAAAAGATAGAACATTAGATCTCAATTTTCTTATAGTGATTTTATATCAAAAAGGTAAAATGACAGGACATCATATTTTAATTTAGATAATTATGATTAATCACATGATGGTTGGCCTAGTGGGTGACGTGGGTGACGACTAGGGTTTGGAGATTTGCATCTTCTTAAGTCTCAGGTTCGAATCCCCTAGTTAACAAACGCATTTCTTGAGATCACGGATCGCAAGGCTTAGTCTGATACGCTTAAACTGGTATAGGATACCCTACATAATAAAACAAAAAATCCGATGCAATGATGTTGTAAAAAAAATTAGGGTGGATGAAGAAAGAAATGGTCACTTGATAAGAAGATGTTTAAGGTGAATTGTTTAATGCAGCAGCATGGCCGGCATAGCCAGACATATAGAAGAAGACAAGTTACTAATTGACAAAACACACCTCACTTTGGTAGTGATTTTCCTCATTGATTAATTAAGAGATTAGTATTTTTCTGTTTTTTCAAGTAACTAAGTCATAGCATTCATTCACAGATGTTTTGAGGTCTTCCAACAAACTGAAAATAAAATTATTTTGAAGGAAAGCAAGATTTTAAAAGCATGTATTATAGATGTATATATATTATAATATGAATGTGTGCGTGTGGAATTAAAGAGATGTGGAAAGAACAACTACCCACTATATATAACATCAAAGCATACTGTATTCATGGCCCGTTTGGCTTGTAAAATAAAGATATTTTCTCTGATAAGAGATGTCCTAGAGAAAGATGCTTATCTCTCACAAGAAATGTGAATGAGTATATTGGCTCCATTGGATACTATTATAAAATGTACACAATTCAAAAGTTTTGAAATTTTGTAAAAAAATACTCATATTATTAGCCTCATCAAAAAATAATAGCCTATAGTTGCACGATCATTTTTTTAATATTCTCGTGTTTTGAATTTTAATTTTTTTTTTATTGGCAAGGTTGGAAGAGCATTAAGATCACGAGGGCATGAATTTTGGGTACATAGGATTTCTAGCCAATTCTAAATGTTTTTGTAGAATATTAAGGTGTTAGGCTTTTATTGTTGGCAATCCCGTTTGACAAAACTCCTTTGAGTTGTAATTTTATTCGTATTTTTATTTCAGTGAGGCTATGAGTTTTTAGATGTGAATCCAACTCGAATCGAGCATTGCAGAGAAGTTTGTGATGTCAATACTTTCAAGATTGTCACTTCGCTGATTATTACGGGGGTCGAGTTGCCCGGTCAGCTCACGGCCGAAGTAAAATGCAAAATTGCATTCAAAATTGCATGTTTGCCATTGGTCGCTCGAGCCAAGAAGAGCTCGCTCGAGCGAAGGTTTGCTCGCTCGATCCAAGGAGTTCTCGCTCGAGGCAAGGATTGCGTCCATACAAAAACCTAAAAGAGTGTATTCCTCGCTCGAGCCAAGGCACTAGTAGAAATCATGAAAAATACACTCCTCGCTCGAGCGAGCCTCAGAATCCGAATTTCTCAAGGAGTTTGTTTTCTTCCCAATCTAGGATTGCTTTTGGTTCTCTATAAATACTTGGTTTTCTCCCAAAACTATGGTATTGATTGAAGTCCTCCAGATCTTCTTTTTGGTTCTTAAAGGTTTATATCTGAGGATATTTTGTTATTTTCTTTGATATTTTATTGAGTATTCAACTCATGGTTTAAAGAGAGTACATCAAAGGTTTGTTTGTTATACACAAAAGAGAGAGTTGTTATTCAGTTGTGGATTCTGAAGAATTCGAGCCTGAAACTTTGGTAGAATCCGGAGTGGCTCATTAGAAAGACAATTCCGTGGTGAAGATGGGGTTGGAAGAGGCACATAGAGGTTGGTTCAATTAGGCGTTGTGGATTCGCTAGATAATTGAGAGTGATACCTGTGTAATTCCTTTAAATCTTCTTAGTGGATTGTCTTGTGGCAGTCGCCCGTGATTTTTTTATCACAATTGGAAGGTGTCCAATTGTGATTTTTCCATGTAAAATCTTTGTGTCTCTTTCTCTTGATTGTTTGATTGGGATTGTTATATTTTGCTTAAAATTGGTACATAATCACAAATCAACATCTAGGGTTTCTAAATTTTTCATAAGGGATTGACAATATATATACAATCGGCTAGGTGATATCATCTTGATAAAATCAATCATTAAATAATTAAGTCTAATGAAACAGGGAGAGTAGATTATTTGTTACACTCTTTGTCTTATATCCATCACATATTGTCATATTAACAAAATCAATAATGACATATCAGAGTGAGATAGATGATCGTATAATTGATATATATGTTGGAGTTTCTAATTTCTAGTTGCTAAGGTAATGAAATTTTCGGGTTGATGATGTTTCATGTGTACATAAATTTGGGTTAGGGTTTTGACACCAGATAATAACATCTCTAAAAAAATAATTAATGATGCATTGATATGTTTTTTAAGTGATTAGGTCTTCCTTACATTGATGGTTTTGGGTTAAGTTGCGGTTGGCGTTTAAACACCCATAACCACTTTACTCAGCCAAAACGACAGTTTAATTAATAAAATATTGCAATCTTAATAAAATAAATAAATAATTGAAGAGCTAGGTCATAAAATTATGTTCATATGTAGGTTTTGTTTTGCTTTTCAGGTGGATCTCTTGTCCTATTACATACTAAAATATATATATAATCAACTTCCACATTCTACTCCATTTTATTACAAAAATATTAAATCCTCCCCCATAATTTTATTAGCAGCTCTACCTACCTAAAATTTAATTATAGAAAAAACGTAATGTGAATTGTATTTCTTCTACTTAACCTTTCATTAATATGACTGTACAAGGAACACAGTATATTTTTATAGAATAAGACATAAATGTGAGACAAATGATATCTTTTATATTTTAGAGAAAAGTTAGGGATCATGAAATTTTTTTCATGAAAATGATCATGAAAGATTTATGATTCTTGGATTACCTTGATTAATGTGTGGTGCTTTATTCTAAGTGTAATTCAAGGATCACAAAACTTTCATGATTATTTTCATGAAAGATTTTTTATGATACCTAACATTGCTGTATATTTTATTATGTAAAAATCTCTTGTTTACTTCATTCAAATTTTATTTTTGCAATTTCTTATTCTCTCCCAAATAACATCAATCACTCACATGGTGACAATTCTTGATTGGAAATCAAATAGGATAACCTAGCTATAGTAAGAAAACAACATTTGATACAGTGCTAGAGCTTGATTGTAATTAAACTATGGAAAATAACATTTGACTTGGTCATTGATCATATATATTATCGGAAGAGTATTGCTACAGACCCCAGTATGGGACCCCCAGTGACGACTCCCAATGATGTGTCGCACTGGGATTGAACGGAAATTCACAAAAAAAAAAAAAAAAAAAAAACAACAACAACAACAGTGTTTTTGCCCCCACAGGAGCCGACCCCCAGCACCCAGTCATTTTTCATTATCGGAAATTGAAATAAAGAAAGTAGGGGCCACTTTAATTAAGACCACAGGATTACTGTATGAACAAGTGTGACATGCTGGCATTACATACATGTTCGGATGCCAGAAGGACCAATCATGTTCCATTCTAGCTAGACAGTGTGCCCCCCAAGAAAGAGTCGGAGTCCTCTAAGTTTGGCAATAGTTTTTTTTTTTTTTTTTTTTTTTTTTAAGTTACAAAAGAAAAAATAAGTTATTTTAATCATAATAAATAAAACATCATATTTAATTTATAATTATTATACTCTTTTCTCATAAAAAAATCAAAAAAGATAAAAAATCAAAAAATTCTTTCCAAATCAAACTTTTTAACCCAAATTAAAATAGTCTAAAAAAACTAAAAAACTAACCAACTTTCCAAACGGAGGCTACTACTTTCAAAACAAAATATAGGATTTTTTTTTTTTAAGCTCCCTAATAATAACAATTTTCTGCATAAAGGACATTAAAAAATGTAATACTGCCTCAGGTCCCTAACCAAAATACCTGTGCATTTTATCAATTTCTTGGACCAAAATACCCTACGTCTGTTCATCTTCAGATGAGTTGATTTTTTTGACCTGTCTACTAGATATTCTCCTTTGTGATGCTGGTACTGGTGTTGGGTATTTTCCGGCGAGTACGAAAACAAATTCAGCAAAACAAAAGCACTAAGTTTGGCAAATTTGATTTTCTGGGTAAACAAATAGAGTGGAGTGGAGTTGATAGATGTATATATATATATGATATATACATATATATATATACAATCTGTTGCTTACTGTCTTGACTAGTATATATATGATAATTAATCAATTAAGGCCATTTGCAACCATAATCAAACAGTCACTCTTAGTTATCTCATCTATGGTTGCAAACATATATATATATATGATACATACATATATATATATACAATGATATGATACATACATATATATATATACAATGTCAGCACATATATATATATATATCCAGTGTTGAATATAACATCTTCAGGTTCAAAATTTCTCTGAATGTTGAATATAACTTCTTTTGATTTTTTGGGTTTAGTAGAATTGGAGTTGTTTCTAGAAAAGCAATATTTGGACCCCTACTTGAAGAATATTGGAAAAAGAAGCTTGAGGAAGAGGTAACAGTAGAGGAAGGCTTAAAGTGATCTAGAGAAATTTGAATTTTCTCTGGATTTAACCTAGAGAAATTCATAGCATTAAGTTTAAAGAAAATCTATCACAAACTCATAGAAGAACTATTAATTTGTTTGTACAGGAAATTGTGATTGAATCAGCAGTAGCAAAACCAAAGACAAATTGATCAAATCAGAGTTTTATCATTCCAGAGAAATTCTGGACCAGAGAAATTTGAATTTTCTCTGGGTTGAATCCAGAGAAATTCTTTGGAAGTCCAGAATTTCTTTGCTTCAAACTGATGATGGGTTGCTTTCCTTCCAACTGTCAAAATTGAATTACTTTCTGTGCATTTGGGGCTTCTTATTGAAGCTTCTTGTGTTCTTGTTTTTGTAAATTTCTCTGGCTTGCTATATTTGTATTTTCTCTATTGTGTAATTTTATCTGGCATGTTTATGTTTCTTCATTATTTTCTCAAGCAAATTATCTATGGCTTACTACTCTATTGGTGTGTCTAATTTTCTCTGGCATTTATAATTTTCTCTGGCCAAATTACTTTTCTTACTTGTGTGTCTAATTTTCTCTAGCAACATTTATAATTTTCTCTGTCCACATTATGTTTATGTCTGTGTCTAATTTTCTCTGGCATGTTTATTTTGTTCAATGCTCTATTTCTTCAAAATTTCTCTGTTGTGTAACTTTCTCTGTCATGTTTATGTTGCTACCTTGTAATTTTCTCTGTTGTGTACTCATTGCTACCTTGTAATTTTCTCTGGGATTTAATGTTTATGTTTTCATTCTATAGAAATGGCAAAGCGCAAAAGCAGCACAACCCCACTGTAACAACCCTCGTCACTGTTTACTGATTACTTACTGATTACTACTAAACCGAGACCGACTATGATTGATAATTGAATTGATTAAAATACTGAACTGACTGACTGAGATTCGAGACTGATTGATTGACTGTGACCGTTTAAATGCATAATCTATTTGTTTGACTGCCAAATTATCTGTTCTTGTCTTATGCATTAAACTGCAAATTGAAGGCCTTATCGGCGGCCAAATCGAAAATTTATTGATGTTTTGTAATCATCATAATTTATGTGATTTTATGGTATATTTAATTGAAAATCGATTTGATATGATTAAATTAGATAAAATAAGCTAAATCAAAGAGTTGGCCTTATTTACCGTTTTGCCACCTAGTGGCCCTTTTCATATAAAACATTCTTGAGCCTTTTTCATCCAAACAAAACATTTTGCTCAGCCATTTCTTACTCCCAACCGACCAAGAGAGAGAGGAAGTGAGAGAATTGAGTTCCTTCTTGAGTTTGCTTGGAGAATTGAAGAAATTGAAGGATAATTGTCAAATTGAGCTTCTAGTCTTGTGATTGAAAACCTAAGGTAGATCATTGACCTTCTTTATTGTGCATTTGAGTTTATTCTTGCATGATTCATGGGTCTTTAGTAATCTAAGGCATGAATTGGTTCAATAGTGTTGAGTTGAAGCTCATTCCATACATGCATGCTTGTATTGATAAGTTTGAAGTTGTTTTCATGGCAAATGTCACATGCATGCTCATATTTATGTTTAAGTCCATGATTTCATCTTGTTTTGAAAAGAATTGGCTCATTAGAGCATAAATTTGAGGCTTGAGGGTTGTTGTAGTACATGCATGTTCAATTGGAATCATGTTCATGAAATTGATTTGAAAATGGTGTTTAATGGAACTACCCTTGGGCTTTGATTTCTCAAATTGATATTTGAAACATGTTGTACATTGAGTTTTAAAGTGTTTTCCGGAAAATTAGCCCAAAAAGATCGAATTTGATACATTGAAATTTGATTTTGATCTTGGAGTTCAAATCTGGAATTTCCAGATTTTGGTCGTCCGCTCGAGCGGAGGAAGTGCCGCTCGAGTGGGGAAATCGAGCTCCCAGCATCTCTCATTGCTTTACAGTCCGCTCGAGCGGGGTATTGTACGCTCGAGCGGAGGCTTGTGTCACACGCTCGAGCGGGGGAGTCAACGCTTGAGCGGAGACCTTTGTTGCATGTCCGCTCGAGCGGGGAAACCTCCGCTCAAGCGAGGCTACTACGAAAATTTCAAATCGCTCGAATGCATCTTTGCATCCTCATTCCATTCTAGGCATTCTTAGGCCTGGTAGAAGACATCTTAATGAGGATATAGATGTAGAACCACACCAAGGCAATTAGGGGTTAAGTTATTGATCTTCCCCAACTGTATAACTTAGTGTGTGTTCATCCTGTATACTGTGTAAGGTTGGCTTACCGAGAAGACGTTCTAGCTTAATGTAGCCCAAAACTCTGTGAGTAACAATTGTGTAAAGATATGTTTAAATGATTATCTTTCGAATACTGAACTAAACTGTTTACTGAACTGATATTGATTACTGAATGAATGTATGTCCTTTATTTCTGAACTGTATTGTGGCATCCTTAGCACCTACTGTTTATTATTCTTTATTCGAGAGATCTCTGTCGGTTCCTCGTTGGAACCACTATCATTTCTTGATTGATGGCCATCAATTGGTATTGATCTTTTAAAACCCTCACATTTCTTGTCTTTGCTATTGTCACGGATATCTCTGGAGCAAAGTGCTGCACGGACCTAAGTGCTACAGTGTGAGCCACCTCTAGAATCTGTGCGAGACACCTCTTGAGTCCATACTGGGCTTTAAGCCAATCTGTGAAATCTAGAGCAAAGTGTTGTACGGACCTAAGTGCTACAGTGTGAGCCACCTCTAGAATCTGTGCGAAACACCTCTTGAGTCCATAAGAACTGTACTGTTACTGTTATTGTTATTATTACCGATTCTTTATTCTTTGTCTTTATTCCTTTATCGCTTTGCTCTTGCACTATTATCTTTATTCTTGTTATTGTCTCTCTTCTTTATTCTTTTTCTTTGCCTTTATTCTTTATTCTTGTTATTGTTACCGTTCTTTATTCTTTGTATTGTCTTTATCTTGTTATCGTTACTACTACTGTACTGACACTGCTACTACCACCGTACTATTTTGTTATCGGTTGTGCCACGTACGATTACTATGATTTCTAAATGACTGATATGATATGAAGTATAAGCCACCGACTATATAACTGATCTACCGAGGCAAACGACTGTTTAAAATACTGAAAGGACATTCTTTCTTAACCCCTTTACGCATTGTGTTATTCACTGGGCTTTAGCTCACTGCTCATATATATATGTAGGTGTACAAGCACCAGACCGCGGCTAGGAGCGTCAGGCAAGCTTTAGTTTCGTCAAGCCAACCACTATGCCTCACTACGAGGTCCCGAGCCTTTCAAGCTATGGCTTAGGGGTGTTTTAATCTCCCCGTCCCTCAGATCGATTGGTATTCTTGTATGGTAATGACCTTTGTCTTTGTCTTGTTAATAAGGATTAAGTCCCTGTACTGAATGATTGTAAATATTGTGCATACTGTTCTGTACTGAACGTCTATATGTATGAAAAATCTTTTTGCATCTGTTATCATGACTCATTGGACATTGTTTATTTATCGCTCGCTTCCGCCATGCCCCTGTACTCAGTATTCTTCAGATATCATAAGCGGCCTTGGTAATCTCGGATCTTGGCGATTCGGTGCTAAACCCATAGGGATGGGTTTGGGTCGTGACACCCACAAACCCCGAAAAAGAAACCAAAAGTCTCTGTGTCTGCGTCTTATGATCTTAGATCAAAATACAATAGCAGCACCAAAACACCACAAAAAAAACAAGTCCAAGTTGAAGAAGCAATAAGCATCAAGATCAAGACACCAACTTCAAGGGTGATTTTCACTCAACTACAAGCTTAACATTTTCTCTGTCATTTTCATTGGATTATAATAACAAATCTATGATTTTCTCTATACTACAAAGAAAAGTCCAGAAACATGAATAGTGCAAAAAAAAAAAAAAAATGAAAAGTGCAAAGAAAACATATCAGAAAACTTTGAAAAGTGCAAACATATAAAAACACATAAAAACACAACATATAAGTCCAGAGAAATTTGTAATACTTATCATTTGTAATACAATCATATGATTTTCTCTAGACTACAAAGAAAAGTCCAGAGAAATTTGTGAACTTATATTCACTTTCAATATAACAAAAACAAAAACACATTAACATCAAGAGACAAAAATATATTAAATACAAGCACATAAAAAAATCACAGAGAAGATCTGTTATGTTCACAAAGCATTCAATTCAAAAAAAATTAAAAAAAAAAAAACAAAACACTTACTACTCTATTGCTACATCTGTAAATTTCTTTGCCTACTTACAATTTTTCTCTGTGATTTTCACTGCACTACAAGCTTACAATTTTCTCTATGATTTGAGTTCAATTATAGTAACAAACCTATAATTTTCTCTGCACTACACAAAAAATGCAAAGTGAACAAAAAACAAAGCACAAAAACATAGAAAAACAGAACACCAAAAAGCAACTCATAAGCATGTTGACAGAGAATGAAAAAGCAACTCCAAAAATCAAAATCAACTCCATCGAAAATTCATCAATAACAGATAATAAATAATTAACTTCAAAAATAAAAAACAACTACACTGAGTTCGTCTCTCTCACATTGATCAAAACAAAAAACAAAAACCTAATTCAACACCTACACGATCAAATCAAATCAAAAATTGAAAACTTATCTAATTCAACTCCACATGAAATCAAATCAAACACAATGAACCAGATTTCAACTCCTACACGATCGATCAACACCTACAAACAACGAACATGATTTCAACACCTACAAACAACGAACAGGATTTCAACACCTACAAAAACCCTAGAAAATTTCCACAAAAATCTGAATCGTCAAGTTCATCCTCATGTAATCTCCCACAAAATATCAATATGATCTTTAGCTGCCAAATTCAAAACAACGTATATTATAAACAAGGGTAAGACAGGTATTTTACACTCTAAAATAACATTGAGGGACCTTAGGCTACAAAAGAACACATTGTGGACCCAATCCATTACTAAAAGTTGGATAGGGACCTTAAACCGATTTTTCCCAAAATATATGCTATGCATTTAAATTTGATTTAGCATAAATCTGTACAACTTATCTATCTCATTTGCTTTCACATATTTATCTCATATTATCCCATCATGAAAATTATTAGTTAGAAAAATAAAGGATAAAGAATGGTACAAATAATTGCTTCTCAACGTGAATCATACTCAAAATAAATTTAATTTATATATTTTATTTTTTAAATTTTTTTATTTGTGTAATATTGATCTAGTATTTTTTTTTTCTGTTTGTTAAAGAGATAAATAAATTCTATATGTATATATATATTAACTACTTGAAATTTGTCTTTTCTTTTTAATTTTATCCTTCATTTTGAATAATTTATTAATGGTAGCTGTACGAGCGCGAAATAATCTTCTCGTATAATCCTATTAATCAAGTTTGCACTCCTCCAAACAACGTTACTTTGCCACCTAAAAACACAAATGTGAGCTAACCAGCGGGTGTATACCGGAAACCCCTCTGATGCCTAAGTCAGCAACTAGACAATAGACAATAAGCTCTGTGTATTCTAGAGTAAGAATTGTGATACCTATACATAGGTGTCACGACCCAAACCCGGCCCTATGGGTTTAGCATCAGAATCGCCGATGTCGAGATTACCAAAGGCACGCCAATCGATATCTGATAAATCTGAGTTCAGGGCCTGGCGCAAGCCAAAACAGTAAAAACTAGTGTCCATAGAGCTGTGTTAATCTGAATGCCAAAAAAATTTTTCATACATTTATGCAATCACTACCACGACAAGATACACAATCATTCTGGACATTCAAGACGGACTTGATTCCTCGCCATAAGCAAGAAGAAAAGCAGTCTATCTGAACGCATAACAAAGACAAAACAAGAGGAGACTAGTGGGGACACAAAAACACCCCAAGCCATGGCATGGCGTCTCGGAACCTCGCATTGAGGCACATTGGCTGGCTTGACAAAACTGGGGACTAACCCACGCTCCTAGCTCCGGTCGGGCTGCTGAGAACCTACATATAAATATAACAGTGAGCTAAAGCCCAGTGAATAACATAAAGCGTAAAGAGGTTATGAATGAATGTCCTACAATAATGAAATCGTTCATTTAAACGAAGAGTTCGATCTTGCGATATTTGATCAAGCAGGTCATATGTGGTACATCCAATAGCCTATAACGATGAGGTCCAAAAGGACCGAGTCTTATGAACAAGTAATGATGGCCAATCATTCAAGAAAAAGTATGGTTCCACAAGAAACCGAGCTCTGTAATAGTCAATAACGATGAGTGCTAAGGATGCCTGTCTGATTAGAAATAGGACATACATTCATTCATAAATAATATCGATTCGATGCAGATTCGATGTGATATTCAAAAGATAACCATTTTGAACATATCTTTACACATCTGTTACTCACAGAGATTAGGCTTATAGCGACTAGAGCGCGTCCCATGAGCCAACCCTAAACAAGAAATGTGAATAGAACACACACTAAGTCTACAGTTGGAAAGGATGATAATTAAAACTCTAAATTCCCTCGGTGTGGTTCTATGTCTAAATCCTCATTAAGATGTCTTAAACTAGGCCTAAGAATGCCTAGGATGCGATGAGGATGCAAAAATACAGTTGGAAGGCACTTTTCAAAAGTTGCTGAAAACAGGGGTCTCGTTCGAGCGAGCCTTCCTTCGCTCGAGCGAGGTTGCAAAAACAAAGGATTCGCTCGAGCGAACAATCCTTCGCTCGAGCGATCTGATGAAACAGTAAAAATACTGGATGCTCAATTTTTACGCGCGATGCTCGCTCGATGCTCGCTCGAGCGAGCTTCCAAAATCAAAGGGTTAGCTCGAGCGAGCCTCCCTTCGCTCGAGCGGTCTGATGAAACAGTAAAAGTACTGGATGTTCGATTTTTACGCTCGAGCCACCAATCCTTCGCTCGAGCGGGGCTCAGAGGAAAACGTTGGTCGCTCGAGCGAGGAATCCTTCGCTCGAGCGAAGAAGCCAAATCTGGAATTTCCAGATTTGCCTTCCTAGCTCAAACCAAGCATTCTCAACTCAATTCTCGACCTCTTGGGCTCAAATTCTGGAGAATACATCCCAAAACAATGTATAACAAGTTTCAAAAGCCAATTTATGAATTCAAGCCCCAAAGGTGAGTCAATTAAATCCATTTCCAAAACCCATTTTCAAGAACAATTCCAAACATGCAATGCATGAGTTTTAATCCAAAATCAACCTTCAAATCTTGCTCTAAAGAGCTCCAATCTTTGAAAACAATGTGGAAAACATGGATTATGATAAAAACATGGGCATGCATGTACAATTTTCCAAGAATTTAACTTCAAAACATGCCAAATGACCATGCATGCAACATTCAAGCTTCAATTCACTTTTTATGAGCAATTTCATGCCTTGACTTCTCTATAACCATGATTCATGCAAGATTAAGCTCAAACACTAAAATAAGAAGATGAATTCCTTACCTAAAGTGTCAATTACAAGCCTAGAGGCTCAAACAAGCAAGAACTTTTCTAATCTTCTTAATTTCCAAGCAATACTTCAAGGTTTTCAAGCCAAATCACAAATTCTCTCTTGCTCCCTCTCTTGGTCGACTATGGTAAAGAAAAAGGGGCTGAGGAATGTTTTGATTAAGTGTAAAATAGGCTCAATATGTCTAGGATAGTGGCCACTAAGAGTGGTAAAAGTGTAATTAAGCCTAACTTTCAATTAATCAATACTTAATCTAATTTAATCATTCCTAATCAATTTTCAGATAAAAATACCATAAAATCACAAATATTCTCCTGATTACAAAACACGAAACGGTTCCTAATTCGGCCGCCGATAAGGCCTTCAATTAACAGTTTAAACATAAACTACAAACAGATAAAATCATACAATTAACAGATAGAATATGCAATTCAATAGGCAGTCCTATTCAGTTTCAGTTTCGATTCCAATCAGTCTGTCCAGTACTTTAATCAGTTCAATTATCAGTCATTAGCGGCTCAGTTTAGCATTAATCAGTATATAACTCAGTGGTTAAACGGTAGTCAATACGAGGGTTGTTACAGTCTCCCCTCCTTATAAGGAGTTTAGTCCTCTAAACTCGAGTTACCTTCAGTCTGGAAGAAAACAGGATTCAACGGGAACAAGTCCGGATATCGCCTAGCCATGTCATCTTCCCTTTCCCAAGTGGCATACACACCACCATGGTTCTGCCAGTCAACTTTCACTAGCGGAATCTCTTTGTTTCTCAGCTTCTTGATCCGGCGGTTTACAATCTGTATAGGCCGTTCCTCGTAAGTGTAGTCATCACTCAACACGATACGGGTAGGCTCAATCACATGAAACGGATCTCGAAGATAGTCTCTCAACATCGAAATGTGGAAGACGTTATGCATATGCTCCATTTCAGGAGGAAGCGCAACGCCACCGGATTGATTTTCTCAATAATCTGATACGGTCCGACATACCGTGGCGCTAACTTGCCTTTGACTCCAAAACGAGTCTGGCCTTTCATTGGTGTCACTTTCACAAAAACGTGATCACCCACTTCATACTCTCTGTCCCGTCTTCTAACGTCGGCATAACTTTTCTGGCTTTACCTGCGGTTTTCGGTCTTTCTTTTTATCTTTTCAGTCGTTTCATACACAATCTCAGGCCCAAGCAACGGCCCATCTCCAACTTCTGCCCAGCAGATTGGAGATCTACACTTTCTGCCATACAATGCCTCGAAAGGCGCCATACCGATACTCGAATGGTAGCTGTTGTTGTAGGAGAATTCAGCCAATGGTAGATGGCTTTCCCAATTTCCCTGAAAGTCAAGGACACACATTCTCAGTAGGTCCTCTAGAGTCTGGATGGTCCTTTCTGACTGTCCATCTGTCTGAGGATGATAGGCACTACTCAGCCTCAATTCAGTACCCAATGCAGTCTGTAGGCTCTGCCAGAACCTCGATGTAAACTTCGAATCCCTGTCAGAAACAATAGATACAGGCACTCCATGCAATCTCACAATTTCATCAATATAAATAACAGCCAATTTATCTGCATTATAGATTGTCTTGACAGGTAGGAAGTGTGCAGATTTAGTCAGTCTATCAACAATAACCCAAATGGAATCCATACCTTTCCTGGAGCGAGGTAATCTGACGATAAAATCCATCGTGATATGCTCCCATTTCCACTCTGGTATAGACAGTGGTTGCAGTAAGCATGCGGGTCGCTGATGTTCAGCTTTGACTTGTTGGCAATGAAGGCATTTGGACACAAAGTCAGCAATTTCCTTCTTCATTCCTGGCCACCAAAAATTTTGTTTCAAATCTTGACACATTTTCGTATTCCCCGGGTGAATCGAAAACTTCGAACTGTGGCCTTCTTGTAAAACTCTCCTTTTCAATTCAGTGTCATTTGGTACACACAGTCTGTCTTGAAATTTCAGTACATTGTTGTCAAATTTGAACCCCGGTCTCGGTTTTGAATCTCTTTCTTCAATAATTTTCTTCAAGTAATCATCCAGTTGTTGTTTCTCTTTAATTTCCTCAATCAATGCGGGTTGAGCAGAAATAGCAGCTAAGGTTCCACCTTGTTCTCTCAAAACGATCTCAATTTCAGACTTTTCCAGATCAAGAAGCAACTCTTTCTGTCCCGTCAGCAAACAGGCTAAGTTAGCAATCGATTTTCGGCTCAATGCATCGGCAACGGTGTTGGCTTTTCCCGGATGGTACAAAATCTGTAGGTCATAATCTTTTATCAGTTCAAGCCATCTCTGCTGTCTCATATTCAGTTCCTTCTGAGTGAAAAAGTACTTCAGGCTCTTGTGGTCAGTATACACTTCACAGGTTGCTCCATACAAATAGTGACGCCAAATTTTCAGTGCAAAAACTACTGCAGCAAGTTCTAAGTCATGGGTCGGGTAGTTCTTTTCGTGCGGTCTCAACTGTCGGGAAACATAAGCAATAACTCTCCCATTCTGCATTAAAACACATCCCAAACCCTTATGAGAAGCATCACTAAAAATAGTGTAATGTCAAGATCTGTAGAGGTAGAGTCGAATTGGTGCGATCCACAAGTCTCGTTTTCAATTCTTGAAATGCTGATTCCCTCTGGTCAGTCCAGTCAAATGATATCCCCTTTTGTGTCAACTGAGTCAGTGGTAAGGCAATCTTAGAGAAATCTTTGACAAACCTTCTGTAGTATCCAGCCAATCCCAAAAAGCTTCGGACTTCAGTTACATTGGTTGGTCTAGGCCAGTTCACTACAGCTTCAATTTTCTGTGGATCAACAGAAATTCCATCTTTGCTAACAACATGTCCCAAAAACATAACATGGTCAAGCCAAAACTCACATTTAGACAGTTTAGCATATAATTTCTGTTCTCTTAAAGTCTGCAGGGCAAGTCTCAGATGCTGTTCATGTTCTTCTACAGTCTTAGAATATATCAATATGTCATCAATAAATACCACAATGAAATCATCAAGGTATGGTTTAAAAATTCTGTTCATAAGGTCCATAAATGCAGCAGGGGCATTCGTGACTCCGAATGGCATAACTAGAAATTCATAATGGCCATACCTTGTTCTAAAAGCAGTTTAGCAATATCTTCGGTTTTACCTTGAGTTGATGATACCCCGATCCGAGATCAATCTTGAAAACACTTGTGCACCACATGTCGATCAAATAAGTCATCAATACGCGGTAAGGATATTTATTCTTCTGATTACCTTGTTCAATTCACGATAGTCAATACACGATCTCGTGAGCCATCTTTCTTCTTCACAAACAAAACAGTGCACCGGTGAAATCTTGGGCACGATAAACTTCTTGTCTAACAGTTCTGCAATTGTACCTTGATTCTTTCGGTTCGGTTGGAGCCATTCAGAGGGAGCTTTAGATAACTACTGTACCAAGACTACATCAACAAGAACTCAATCTCCTCATCAATCAAATCCTGGTAGATCATCCGAAATACATCCGGGAATTCTCTAACTATAGGAATGCAATTCACATCGGTTTAACATTATCGATGAGCAGATACAACAAGATGAACACGATATCCCTTACACCCCTTTCTAATCAGTTTGACAGCTTTTACAGAAGAAATCAGATACGGAGGAGGTACTATTCCGACTCCACTAAACACAAATTCGGGCAAACCCGGTGGACGGAAAACAACTTGCTTGGTCACACAATCAATAGTAGCATGATATTTTTGTAACCAGTCCATCCCCAATATCACATCAAAATGATCGATATTCAATGGCAGTAAATCAATAAACAGATGCATATCCCCAACAATAATCTCACAAGGATACATATATGCACATGTCATAGATCCCCAACGGTGATGATCTGACTAACAAGTAATTCATGGGTTCTAAGGGTCTATTCAATTTTTGAAAGCATGTGACACATAAGAATGTGTAGACCCGAATCAATCAATACATATGCATTTTGAGCACAAATAGAGAGGATACCGACACAACGGTCTCAAGATTTCAACGCCTCTCCAGATTAGGGCAAATACTACCGCCTCATAGGCTCTTTCCCGGTAGTTTTGGGGTTAGGCTTTGGTGCTACATTTGATGTCTTCTTGCAGTGCGGCTTTACTACTACTAGGTGGAGTGAAGGCGATCTTTAATCCTGTGGCCCACTTTTGCCACATCTGAAACAAGCTCCGAAATCGATAGCAAACTCCCTTGTGCTTGTTGCCACATATAGAGCACGGAGTAAACCCACTCCTTGGTCAAATTTGGTCATCGACCCGTGATTCTTTCTTGTTGGTGGGTTATGCTTGCCTTTCTTAAATTTGAAACCCTGCCTTTTCCCTTGCCACTCAGTTGTTGGTGTTTCAGATTGTTTCACCGCTGCAATATTTATCTCGGCCATCAAAGCCCGGTCAAGAACACCCACAAAGGTTGGCATTTTCAAAACACTTATTCGATCCTGTATAGCAGCATTGAGGCCGCCTTCGAATCTCCTGGCCTTCTTGTAATAGGTATCCACCATGTGCGGGGCATACCTAGCAAGTTCAAGAATTGCTTCTCATACTTTCGAATGACGTCTTGCCTGTCTCGATTGTTCAAACTCGGTTACCTTTTCATCACTCGATGCCTTTGCGGAAAATATTTTTCAAAGAAGGACTCCTTGAACGAGCCCAAGTCATTACGGTGTTTGCATCACGGTCAACATCCACCACCTTCTAGCTTCTTCTGCAGGTAAAGGTGGCTAACAATACCTTGTGTGCTTCGAGCACGGAAACACTTCAACACTTTTCGGTTTCAAGGACCCATGCTTGACCTTTAGCGGTTCTAAGCCTCCACTGAAAGGACGGCGGTTTCATCTTCTTGAACTTATGAGTCAATGCAATGATATCCACCTCATTAACATTCACATTACGTACATTTGGTGCATTCTTTCGGTTGCAGGAGGAGGAGGTGAAATTTGTTGGTTACATTGTCGGTCGATCTTCCAATTACCAATTCCATCATTTGTTCAAGTCTGGCCATTCTGGCCTCAGAGGATGATGCTTCAGTTTCATTTGCATTATCCATTTCACTATAAAGCAGTTATGACAGTTATCATTATAAACAGTTGTACAATTAAACAGTTTAACATTTATTCAGTCAGTCATAAGCACACACTTTTCAAATTCACGAGATGCCCTAATTGCTTCTCTAGGACACCCTATAGCTCATTTGGACACGTGTGTGCGGTATAACTCGTGGTTAAGTATCGCTCTGATACCACTCTGTCACGACCCAAACCCGGCCATATGGGTTTAGCATCAGAATCGCGATGAATCCGAGATTACCAAAGGCACGCCAATCAAGAATCTGAGAAATACTGAGTTCGGGGCTGGCGAAAGCCAAAACAAGAAAACTAGTGTCCATAGAGCTGTTAATCAGATGCCAAAAACATTTTCATACATTTATGCATTCACTACCAAGATCTGATACACAATCATTACAGACATTCAAGACGGGACTTGATTCCTCACGTCTTGATAAAGCAGTCTATCTGAAAGCATTTATACAAGAACGCATAACAAGACTAGTGGGGACACAAAACACCCCAAGCCATGGCATGGCGTCTCGAACCTCGCAGTGAGGCACATTGGTCGGCTTGACAAAAGCTGGGACTAACCCACGCTCCTAGCTCGGCCAGTCACGAGAACCTACATATATATATAACGATGAGCTAAAGCCCGATGAATAACATATAAGGCGTAAGAGGTTATGAATGAATGTCCTTACTGAATGAAATCAGTTCATTTAAACGAAGAGTTGATCTTGCGATATTTCGATCAAACGTCATATGTGGTACATCCAATAGCCTATAAACAAGAGGGTCCAAAGGACCGAGTCTTAAGAACCAACAAGAATGATGGCCAATCATTCAAGAAACAAGATGGTTCCACAAGGAAACCGACAGAGCTCAGAATACCAATAACAATGAGTGCTAAGGATGCCACAATACTGATTAGAAATAGGACATACATTCATTCATAAATAATATCGATTCGATAGCGATTCGATGCAGATTCAAAAGATAACCATTTTGAACATATCTTTACACATCTGTTACTCACAGAGATTAGGCTTATAGCGACTAAGCGCGTCCTCATGAGCCAACCCTAAATAAGAAATGAATAGAACACACACTAAGTCTACAGATTGGAAAGGATGATAATTAAAACTCTAAATTCCTCGGTGTGGTTCTATGTCTAAATCCTCATTAAGATGTCTTAAACTAGGCCTAAGAATGCCTAGGATGCGATGAGGATGCAAAAATACTTGGAAGGCACTTTTCAAAAGTTCTTTGAAAACAGGGTCTCGCCGCGAGCCTTCCTTCGCTTCGGCGAGGTTGCAAAAACAAAGATTCGCCGGCGAACAATCCTTCGCCGGCGATCGATGAAACAAGAAAATCTTGGATGCTCAATTTTTACGCGATGCTCGCCGATGCTCGCCGGCGAGCTTCCAAAATCAAAGGGTTAGCTCGTGCGAGCCTCCCTTCGCCGGCGGTCCGATGAAACAAAGAAAATCTTGGATGTTCGATTTTTACGCCGAGCCACCAATCCTTCGCTCGGCGGGGCTCGAGGAAAACGTTGGTCGCCGGCGAGAATCCTTCGCTGAACGAAGAAGCCAAATCTGGAATTTCCAGTTGCCTTCCTAGCTCAAACCAAGCATTCTCAACTCAATTCTCGACCTCTTGGGCTCAAATTCGGAGAATACATCCCAAAACAATGTATAACAAGTTTCAAAAGCCAATTTATGAATTCAAGCCCCAAAGGTGAGTCAATTAAATCCATTTCCAAAACCCATTTTCAAGAACAATTCCAAACATGCAATGCATGAGTTTTAATCCAAAATCAACCTTCAAATCTTGCTCTAAAGAGCTCCAATCTTTGAAAACAATGTGGAAAACATGGATTATGATAAAAACATAGGCATGCATGTACAATTTTCCAAGAATTTAACTTCAAAACATGCCAAATGACCATGCATGCAACATTCAAGCTTCAATTCACTTTTTATGAGCAATTTCATGCCTTGACTTCTCTATAACCATGATTCATGCAAGATTAAGCTCAAACACTAAAATAAGAAGATGAATTCCTTACCTAAAGTGTCAATTACAAGCCTAGAGGCTCAAACAAGCATGAACTTTTCTAATCTTCTTAATTTCCAAGCAATACTTCAAGGTTTTCAAGCCAAATCACAAATTCTCTCTTGCTCCCTCTCTTGGTCGACTATGGTGAAGAAAAAGGGGCTGAGGAATGTTTTGATTAAGTGTAAAATAGGCTCAATATGTCTAGGATAGTGGCCACTAAGAGTGGTAAAAGTGTAATTAAGCCTAACTTTCAATTAATCAATACTTAATCTAATTTAATCATTCCTAATCAATTTTCAGATAAAAATACCATAAAATCACAAATATTCTCCTGATTACAAAACACGAAACGGTTCCTAATTCGGCCGCCGATAAGGCCTTCAATTAACAGTTTAAACATAAACTACAAACAGATAAAATCATACAATTAACAGATAGAATATGCAATTCAATAGGCAGTCCTATTCAGTTTCAGTTTCGATTCCAATCAGTCTGTCCAGTACTTTAATCAGTTCAATTATCAGTCATTAGCGGCTCAGTTTAGCATTAATCAGTATATAACTCAGTGGTTAAACGGTAGTCAATACGAGGGTTGTTACAATAGGTCCTGTTATGAGTTTTTATAGATTCTGCCTGGCACAATCCTAGTAAGATTCTAACTCTCTTTATAAGAGTCCTCATAGGAATCATACTTCCAATGAAGAGTGTCTATCTTGATAACACTCTACTCACTACCAACCAAGTGAGATGGTTTGCACAATCCTAGTAGGACTCTACTCTCCTTAGCAGAGTCCTCCTAGGAATTACATTCCCAAGGATAATGCATATTCTGATAACACCCTACTCACTGCCAACTAAGTGAGATGGTTATCACCTTGCTTGGCCCGCTACGCCTAGCCAAGCTACCTGGTGCAAATACCCTGACCGGGCCGCACGATCACCAATTGCTTTGAATCCTCTTGCCGGGCTACCTCTAGCTCGGCTTCTCATATGTGTCCGACATAGCACTTCGGCTCGCCCACTGGCCGCAACTGGAGCTCACCGATTGGCCTATCAACCATTGTTCCCACACCGAGTTATCCTGAGCTCGTAACTTGGCCCACAATGCGACCCAATATTCAGAAACAATGCCTCCTAGCTTGGCCCAATTTGGCTATACAAATTACCTTCTCAATTGCCCCTTAATTCCATCTGCGAAGCATGATTGGGATTACTTTCCTCTAGTCGAGTTAAAAACGCTCAACTTTGCCGAACTAGAGAAGTTGTTCGGTCTCACAATTCCCAACAAGTCTTGTCAGTTGCTCAGTACGTCCTTCCATTAATTCGGCCTGTTTGATACGACGTCATTCCTAGGACACGTTGCGTGTCCCTATTAGCCCCGTTCTCCTGTTATAGGCGTCATGTACCTCCCAAAAATTTGAATAGCCCTGCATTTTTGCTTTCAATGTATATAACTTTCGAGTTCGCAATCATACGGCGAGTCGTTCTTTTTGTGTCTCGCTAAGCAGACTAACTCAGTTTACTAACCCTACCAACCTTCTTTGGCCGAGATAACCATCTCGGCCCAAGAGTTCAAAAATTTGTTTGTCAAACCTGTCAACCTGCTTTGGCCGAGGTAATTATTATCCCGGCCAAAGGGTGCAAAAAATTTTGTTGGTCAAACCTGCCAACCTGCTTTGGCTGAGGTAACTGTCATCCCAGTCAAAGAGTGCGAAAAATTTGTTGGTCAAACTTGCCAACCACCTATGGCCTAGATCCTTATCTCGGCTAAAGGGTGCAAAAATTTTGTTGGTCAAACCTGCTAATCTTCTTGAGCCTAGATCCTTATCTTGGCTGAAGAAAAACCTTCTTGAGCCTAGATCCTTATCTCGACTGAAGAAAGAAAAGTGTCGGTCAAACCTGTCAACCTCCTTGAGTTTAGATCCTTACCTCAGCTTGAGGAAAAAAGTGTTGGTCAAACCTGCCAACCTTCTTGAGTCTAGATCTTTATCTCGGCTTGAAGAAAAAAAAAATATTGGTCAAACCTGCCAACCTTCTTAATTGCCCCCCAGTCAAGCAAAGACTTTTGCGCGGTCGGTCCTACTTGTTAACCTTGTTAACTCTCGCCAAAGGCTTTTTGTTTGGTATCCCTGTTATGCCGGACTCTTCCTAGGTGCGCCCCACATCTTTCTCTACCCAGATGTGTTGATGCACTCTCTCCATCAGGGCTTCCATAGTAAGGGGTGGCATCATTGTCATTGAATCCCTCAATTTATTGCCAGCCGGCAAACCTCGTTCGTACTGTGCAATAACTAGGTTTGTGGGGCAATCTCCAATTTGATTAAAAGTCTCCCAATACCGGTTATTGTAAGACCTTAACATTTCCTTCTCGCCCATATTTATGGAGAGAAGCTGGTCAATCTCTACAGGTGTTTTGGTGTTTGTTCTTAATCTAGTCACAAATGCCTCTGCTAGTTGTGCCCATGAAGCTATGCTACCTTCTAGCAACCTTTCAAACCATGTTAGACCCAGGTCACCAAGACTGGAAGGAAATATGATATACATTAGAGCCTCGTTTCATCGATACACCGCCATAACCTGGCGAAAGTGGCTCAAGTGCATGTAAGGGTCTAACTTTCCCTCATAAATAGTGAATTTAGGGTGGTGGAAGCCAGAGGGTAATGGTGCGTTTTCTATCGCCGGAATGAACAGCGAGCTCTGCAACCTTGCTAACGCTTTATCTACCGGTTCATAGGCAAGACGCAGCTCTGGCATTCCAACCTCGACACTCCCATGTGTTCTAGGAGCCAACCGTTGTAATACGGAGACTCTGCGGGGGTCGTGAGCCTGAGTGTCTTCTCTCATTCGAGCCCTTTCTTCAAGCACTGTCTGTAGGTTCGCCAACCTAGGCAACTCCGTATGCCTAGATGTCATTTAGTATGAATGTATGGGTCGATAGCTGCTTCCTTCTGTGTAAGACCTTTCAGTCCTCGTCCTCTTAGACCTGGAGTAACGAGTCTTGGAAGTCCTCGATTGTGTATCGCCTGACTCGAGACTTTTACTTTCAACTTGTGATGGTATGACTTGTCTATCACGATCTTTTGAGTGGCGAAGGTGCGCCCTGCTCTTGCCCACCTCTTCTTCCGTCACCCCTTTGCCCTTTATATGGCGTTTCATAGTCTCTATGTCTACCGCCATTTTCCGTATCAATTCGTCTTGTTCCCTTACCCGATCTTCTAGAACTTGAGGATCTAACATTCGCCTCTACCTTTCAGGGCTTTGGAAGCAACGAGGACTGGAGCCCCGTCTTTCATAGGTATCCCTCTGCGGGTTCCATCGCTGGGGATCTAACTCTACCATGAGCGAGATAAAAGGTAAGCCTTCGCGCCTTCCACCCCTATCCGGGTTTTGCCCATCAATGGCAGAGTAAGGCAAGTCTTCATTGTGCGTCATTGAAATCAATTGAAAGAGAACTTAATCAAGAGGTTCGTTCTTTGTGATTGCAATTTCCACAGATGGCGCCAATTGTACGAGCGCGAAATAATCTTCTCGTATAATCCTGTTGATCAAGTTTGCACTCCTTTAAACAACGTTGCTTTGCCACCTGAAAACACAAACGTGAGCTAACCGGCGGGTGTGTGCTGGAAACCCCTCCGATGCCTAAGTCAGCAACTAGACAATAGGCAATAAGCTCTGTGTATTCTAGAGTAAGAATTGTGATACCTGTACATAGGTCCTACTATGAGCTTTTATAAATTCTGCCTGACATAATCCTAGTAGGATTCCAACTCTCTTTATAAGAGTCCTCCTAGGAATCACACTCCCAATGAAGAATGTCTATCTTGATAACACTCTACTCACTACCAACCAAGTGAGATGGTTTGCACAATCCTAGTAGGACTCTACTCTCCTTAGCAGAGTCCTCCTAGGAATTACATTCCCAAGAATAATGCATATTCTAATAACACCCTACTCACTGCCAACTAAGTGAGATGGTTATCACCTTACTTGGCTCATTACGCCTAGCCGAGCTACCTGGCGCAAATATCCTGATCGGGCCACACGATCACCAATTGCTTTGAATCCTCTCGCCGGTCTACCTCTAGTTTGGCTTCTTATATGTGTCTGACATAGCATTTCGGCTCGTCCACTGACCACAACTAGAGCTCACCGACCGACCTATCAACCATTGTTCCCACACCGAGCTATCCTAAGCTCGTAACTGGGCCCACAACGCGACCCAATATTCAGAAACAATGCCTCCTAGCTCGGCCCAATTTGGCTATACAAATTACCCTCTTAGTAGCCTATATGTTGAGTGAAAGTTTTTTCGTAATTATGCAAACATTCTTGGTCAATTATATAATAGATTTTTTCGTAATTACGCAAACATTTGTAGTCAATTATGAAAGAATTTTTTTTCGTAATTATACAAATATTCTTGGTCAATTATGAAACATAAATTTTTTATTTTTTAATAAATTACAAATACACATAAAGTTTGTTTAAAATATGAACCGATCCTATAATACTAAAAATTACAACTATCGTTTGTTATAAATTTTAATTGAACCCCATACTGATGGGAAAAAAATCAATTCTCCTATGCAATAATAAATTATCAAAATTATTTATTGAAAAATATTTCTCATATCATAAAAAACTATTAATTGATTTAATGATTTATTTATTAATAAAATGGTTAACTGAAAATTATTTTTCATATCATTAAAATTTGTTAATTTATTTAATGATTTACGTATTAATAACGTTGATAATTTGTTATGCGAGCATGATTTATGTATTCATAAAATTAGACATTTGTATATATATGTATTTTCTTGTGCTACTTTATTAGTTTAGTGAATTATCCTATTAGTTTTTTTTTTGGATGGAGAATTATCTTAATATTTGTTTTATATTTATTTGTTGAGAAAAACTACATATCATAATTTTTTTTATAAATTCGGAAGAAATGTTAAAACTCATAAATTCACCCAAACTGATATGGTAATAGAATTGGAGTCTACATCATTGAGCGTATAACAAAACAAAAAATGATACATATCATACTACATAATTCTATCATATATCCAATGATTTATTCTATTCAATTTTATAAAATAATATTTTTAATTTTAAAAAAATTATGAAAATATAAAATATAAATATATTATAATGATAACTCGTGCCTTACACCAGCCTTTCGAAACTAAAAGGTGATTTGGGATGATCTAAATAAGTGTACTTTTTGACTTGTTATGAAGTATGGGTTGAGTTTGAAGTAATATGGTAGAGAGATGATGTGACTTAAATAAGATGATGTAATAGTGACTTTTTGACTTTTTGACTTTTTTAGGTTATGACAAAATGTGAAAATTGGTCAAATGGTCCAGTCCTGGTTATAGTCTCCTAGTTTTGACCTGGAATAAAGATTAAAAGCTTTAATTTTGGAGTTTTAAAAAGAGCTTTAGTGATGTGGTAAGAAGTGAGACTCGCATGTGATATGATGTGTTTATCTATATATATATATATATATATATTTTCCTCTTGCCATATCATTGGAGCTCTCTTTAGAATTTCAAAATTAGAACTCTCCATTATTGTTTTTTTGGTCTGCTTCATATTAATTTTTGTTCGTTAAGGAAATCATGGGTTTAGGTTATCTATTTCTTTCATGCGACTGAGCCTATAAATAGGCCAAGAGAAATACAAAGATGAATCACTCATTAACAACCATCAATCACACTTGTGAAGAGTTATTTAGAACTAAAAATTTGGGCAAATTACATATACCTCCCTCGAGATTTAGCTAAATTACAAATACCCCCTGAGGTTTTGAAAATTACAGATACCCCCATGAGGTTTATATTTTCATAACAAATTGCCCCCTGAGGTTTATATTTTCATAACAATTTGCCCCCTAATTTGTTATGCAAATAGTACCTTCAGGAGGGTATCTGTAATTTTGCTAAACCTCGAGGGGGTATATGTAATTTGCCCAATTAATTTTAAATTAGTCATTTTAGGAGTAGATTAAACTAGTAGTTTTTTTCAACCCTACTTTTCTTTCCGTCAATTGATGTATTTTTTAGTTCTTTGTTTTTGTTTAAGTTCCTATAACTGATAGCAAGTGACAGTTTAATTGAATAAATACGCATTCTTTTATATTCAGATCTTTCTTTACTTAATTACTTTCAGGGACATAAAACTCAACCACAAAAGTGTGTTTATTAAAATTAATTAAAACCTATCGATCTATCACTATCAATTAGGTCTAAACTAAATTTTTGCTAACAATTCCATATATATATATATATATTTTATCAAAGTTTTATTGCTTATACACCCATGCAAAATTGTGTCGGTGCGGCTGCGGCCTGCCCCACATGACCCTATATAAATTGTCTTCACAATACAACTACTTGCAATGCTTGTTTGAGACTTCTTCAAAGTCACTGTTTGGGTATCTCACACAAACCAATTCCATGTTAAAATAAAGAATGAAATTGTCTGCTGTACACACCTGATTTTTCACATAGTGTGAAATCTCACCATATGTGAGATAGATTTATTTATTTATTTTATTTGTGTCCTATTCTATAATTTTTTTTTTTATTCATAACATAACTATTATAAGCTTGTCAGCTTATTATTCGAAATAATAACCAAACAATTAGTTGTCATTATCAATGTTACAAGGCCCTTCTTATAACTTGTAAAAGAATTTGGTAGTAGATTAGAATGATTATTTAAGTAACAGTAGATTGTGACACTAATAGGCCTCCTACCATGACAAATGTCACTTGCATATTGTTTTCTCAACATTTGGGTTTCAAAAACAGCATCAAATGATTCCTCTTCTATTTTTTGACTTGCTCTTTATTTCTTTATTTCTTTATTTTTTTAAAGTAATAATTGTTATTTTTTATTTTTTATCCCTTAAAAAGCATCTTTAATGTTAAATATTAAATTTGATGTCACTGCCAAATTTTAACTATCAAATAATACCCAAATAAATAAATAAATAAATAAATAAATAAATAATCAAATTTTGAGTATCTCTGTGTTAAATCAATTGTTGTAAATTGGAAAAAATAAGAAGAAGATTATTCTAAAGCCAAATATAAATGCAACCAGTATTGAAGAAAATGTTTCAATATTAATAACAGCAATAATACAAGTAAGCTTTTTATATTTGACATCGGTGGAAGATTCTGTTTTGGTATACAACATTTTACATTCACCAAAATAAAATGTTAAAAAAAAATTACATAAATTACATATCAAATAAATCAGTACTTCCACACATGTTCTGTCTTGAACAAAAATTGATCAAAAACAAACAACAATGAAGGGATTTAATGAAGGGCTTTGGTCCAAGCAGATTAGTACACCTTCAAAACTCAGAACCTCTCTCTGTAGGCCTTTTGAAATCAAACTCCCAATCACACCTCAATCTTCCTGTCAAACTAAGTCACCAATCCACATGTACAATAACGGTAATTGAGGACTAAAATCAGCAAAACTTGAAAGTCAATTAGCACCTTGGCCATTGGAGGGTATGGAGAGATTGACAAGGTCAAGCAGATCCTTTCCGTTTTACAGAATCTTCTCGTTGATGAGGCAAGAGATTCAAAAAGCTCCCATGCACCGACTCATTACCAGCCGTATCTGATGAATCAGACTCATCTTCTGCAACAGGTTAAAACCCAAGAAATGAGAGATGCAAAATTAAAAGTTTCATGATGCTCCATTTGATTAGTCGGGGAGAGAAAAGAAAAGAAAATCTGGAACCCTGGGTTGTTGGATTGACCCTATGTTATTTGGAACATGGATTGTTCTGGTATGTGGAACAGTAACAAGACAATGCTCTAAAATATGATACGACAGAGATAGATTTGATTACAATATAAGAATTTAAGGTTTTTATAGAGTTTTTTATTTATTTATTTATTTTTACTTTTTTAACAATTAGATATCCAATAAAATGTGCTTTTCTTTTTTTCTTTTTTTGTTCTAAATTAATCCTATAATAATACATTTCTATGAGCATTTATGACTCCTTTTTGACGTTATGTTATGTGAAAACTTCATTCACTTTACCTTTTAGTTTATCTTTTAGTTCATTATACGGTTTTTTTGCTCCTAAGAAAACCTTTGGGAAATATATTGCAAAAAAAATTTGGGATCATTTTCATTAAATTTACCATTTCAAACAAAAATTTACCATGTTTCGAAACACATGCATTCCAAAACATAATTTGTTAGGGTATTTGCGTATTTTGGTAACATTGGATTGACCATTTCAAGCAAAAAAAAATTCTTATAATTTCCCACCTTCAGAACAATCAAACTGTTGTAGTAGACAGTTTGATCCTCAAAGGAAGAGTATTCCATTTTATTTTATAATCAAGAAAGTGACCATTATGAAAAGTTCTTCTCATCAGAGAAAGTGACCTATATGAAACAGTTCCCAAATGCCAGAGAGAGATGGCCAAACAGAAACCTAGAAGCATTGGATAATTCATCCTAGGGGGTAGGAAGGAATCCACTAACAATGAGTTCCGCATACAAAGATGCCATAGAAGCTATTTTAACAAACCTTCAGCAAACTATAGTATGAAGGTGATGGATGACCTATTCAATTCGGACAGTTTTTGCTACCAAAAAATAAAAATCATGTTTAAACACTAATCGTGGAGACAAGTACTTCCCTCAGGCTTCATAAACGTTGGACAAGGCTTTTTTTTAGACATATATATACTAGTTGTCCCTCCAAAGGTTGGATTTGCTAGCACATATGTTGCTTCTTGAATATCAGTTTAGATCACAATTGCATATCAACAAAGGGGGGAAATTCAAGCCTACCGAAGAGTGTCTTGATGGTTGGCCTCTTAGGTTTGGTGTTTTTCTTCTTCAGTTCAGCTGCAAAGGGAAGTAAAATGTAATACAAGCAAAGATCAATAACAAGCCACACGAGCTAATGAATGGAGAATGAAGATTATCAATTTTTGAGTTATCATAGTGATTTCTAATAGGAGTCATACTGATGGTCCAGATTGTTTGTCCAAAACCTTATATCAATATCAGAAAAAGAAAAGACTTTACAAACCAGGCAGAATGATAAAAATCTTACAAAATCAATAAGAGTGTCATTTGAAGAATTTCCTCAACTTTCAATCATTTAAGCAATTTAACGACACTAAGCCTATGTCTAAAACTGCGCATGCATTATAGAGAGTGAGAGAGGGAGAGAGAGAGAGGGATACCCATCCCAGGCACTTGATAATCGTTGACAATTTCAAAGTTCTTATATGTATACCCAACAAAGTTAATGTCCTTGGACGAGAGCATCTGCAAGAAGGAGAATAAATGAGAAGGAAAGTAAAAAGCAATAGAGGAGAGAAGAAAGGAAAAAAAGGCAGCAGTAACATAGGTGTATTAATACCTTGACAGCGATAGAATGAAAACTCAATGAAAAAAATTTGATGAAGAATGGATATTGAACAGGGTTCCAATTTGTGAATGCATTTGCCCATATATTCACAAGTTATGAAGCATGGATACATGTACAAATACAGATGTTGGGTACACTAATTAAGAGTATGCTGATACAACAAAACCTTTAAAAAAAAAGAGGATATGGATACAACTAGAGTACGTCCATAAAAAAATATATTCTTATAATTTGTAGTAGTGCATAGTAGGTAGTATATACTAACATTTAGAAAACCAAATGCAAAAAAAAAATAAATAAATAAAGTAATTGAAACAAGGTACAAACTAGAGTTTAATGCCCAATTAGTTTAGGATCCAACACACAAACCAAAGTTCAGTGCCAAAAGCAAGGTCCATTCAGCTCGTTTAATGCCATTAAATTAAAAAAGTTACAAACCAAAAAAATTTGGAAATTTGCAGAGATTCAATTGGACAGTAATAAGAGAACCACAAGTTCTCTATCATTTGAAAATTTGTAAGGATACCCTTCATTTGTTTTATTTAAAAATAGACAAAATATATTTTTAATCTGGTACCCTTATTTTTTCTTTTTTAAATTGCATTTAAGCCTCACCCTACCCATACCAGTGGCCAGTGCATACTTGAGTCATACCCAAGCCATACCCAAAAATTTTATATAAAAAAATTAAAAATTGGCTCTGTATTCCTGCTACCCAATACACATACAGGCATACCCAAGCCATACCCATACCAAATGCATACCCAACACGAGTACGGCATCAACTTTGAAGTATACATGCTTCATAGTTCACAATCAAACAACTTCCTGTAGATGGCATGTTCAGGATTCCTTATTCAATGCAAGTATGGAGGAGTTGTTAGTCCATACTAGGAAACAACTAGCTAGAGAGAATTCTCCAAAGAATCTTATTTGTTGGTTCCTATGAAGCACGGGCACGGACATGCATACGGACACGGGACACGGCAATTTTTTAAAAATGGAGACACAGGCACGGCAGGGGACACGACAAATTTTTTAATTTTTTTATAAATATTTTTATTTTAATACGCATTAATTATTTTATTTATTTATTATATTTTTTAAATAATGTATTCCAATTAATTTTTTATTTTATTTTATTTTACATACATGTGTTTATTTTTTTTAAATTAATATGTATAAGTATATATTATCTTATAATATGTATCATATATTATCTTATAAATATATTATACGTATAATAACTGTTCTATAATATAATAGTTATCTAATAATAACTAAGTTGATGTCATCCTTATAACTATTATAATAATAATACTTTCAGTTATTATCATTATATAATAATAATAGTTATATATATATATATGAATCAAGAAGATGAAAGACGATAAAGATGCGAGAGAGTGAGAGACAGAGAGAGAGAGGAAGAAGCGATCGATCGCGATCGCAATCGCGAGGGAGAGAGAGAAGGTGAGAGAGAGCTCGTCAAAGTCGAAGGGCGACTGGATCATCGAAGTTAAAGGGGATGGAGGTCGAGGTCGACGGCTTACGGTGGTCGAAGTCATGGAGATCGATAGGCGAGTCGACTGAATCGAAGTCCAGGTTTGTTTCAAGACCTTTACTCTTCTCCTTTACTCTTCTTTTTTGCTCTCTGTGTCCAGATTTGGTGGACACGCGTGTCTCCGTCATGTCTCTTGCAAAAAAAATAATTAAATTAAAGGGACACGCCACCTGTTGTGTCCCTGTGTCCCCGGCGTGTCTCCGTGTCAAACACTGCCACGGCATGAAATCTGCCGTGTCCATGCTTCATAGGTTGGTTCTACCATGAAATGTCACAAAAAAGTAATACATATGAATTGCGCATCTATCAATGTGAAAACTTACCTTCAACCATCAAAATTAACTCAACTCAACAGACGTAGTCCCAAATACTTGAGGTTGGTTAAATGGATCAGTTCTTTTTCAGTTGACCTTATTAAAAGTCATAAAACCAAATCGATTTTCTAAGTAAATCCAGTTTATCCAATCAATCTTATGCAAAGCTATAACTTCAACTAAATCCAGTATTGTCTTTGCTCAGAGCTTCAATAAGTTCAACACAAGTTTCAAACCTTCAATTAACACTTGCATCCAACAGCAGTTTTAATTGCCAAGTAAAACATTTTTGTTGTCTATTACAATAAAAGAAGCTCTTCTTTCACAAATTTAGCTAAGTAACAAAGACAAGCTAACTGGGAATTGCTATTTGTGAAAACAAAGATGAATTGAAGTTTAACAGAAATACTAACACCACACAAGAATCTATGAGATTTGAAATAGTATTTTTAGAATTCACAGTGCTACTTAGTAAATGCTCCAAACAGTTGCAGTCAGTTTGCTTACCTTTCTCCATGGACCTGATTTTGATGAAGTCTGAGTTTGGTTGTCGGCCTACAGACCGAAAATAGGCAGAAAATAAGACAAAAAAGAAAGATATAGAGGGTAACAAAGGATGACTCAACACATGTCACCTCCACAAAACCAGCAAAAGAATTAGGGCACAAATCAAGGGAAATAATTACCTCGTCAAACTTCTCGAAGTTTTGAGTATCCAACTCATCATTGACCTCAGGAATGAATGCAGCCTCCATTTGGTATATTCTATCCCAATCAACACCTTCAAACCAGGGATGAACCTGAAATAAAAGAAGCAATCAGGTAATTCACTTTATTTGCAATTCACTGACAGAACAAATAAAAGAACATAGAATAGGACACACCATACAACACCTTTAATTCATCTGCGCCTTTTGAACCCAGCCTCTGGTTGACATTACACAGTAATTTACTAATAAGGTCTTTTGCTTCTGGAGTTAACTTAGCTTCTTCAGGAAATTTTAGATGTGTTCTCCAGTTTACTATCTGCATGAGCGAGAGAATAAATATAAGATCAAGTACCTGAAAGAAATAGGATATTTAGACTTGAGCTGAGCGACACTAGAAGGAGCTGATTTGGACTATCTGCAGTTTACTATCTGCATAAACGAATCTGGCTATTTTATTTGCTGAGTGACACTAGAAGGAGCTGATTTGGACTTGAGCCCTTGCCAACCTCCTTTGAGTGCCAGTCTATTTCAGCACAACCATATGGCCTCTAAATCGATTATTGAAGATATCACAATGAATGTTAGGGCTTGGTTGTGCCTATTTGAACGTGTTAGAATAAGGTCAATCTTTTCAATCAGTGTCTAAAGACTTAGGTCCATGATATCCAAGTGATGGGGGGACTAGTTGATTGTGGGGCTTTGTGAATTGGATGCTGGTGTATTTTGTTTTGCCCTTCTCTATGATGTGACTTTGGATAAGGGGTGTTGGTTGTTGATCTTGGCTGGCCATCTCCTTAATGGTTTCCACCCTTGTAGTGCCTGGGGTATACCCCTTGTATGATGTTTATATTTGATATCTTTTTTATTTTATAATATCTGCTTACTTTCCAAATAAAAATAAAAAATCCAATTGCATACAGCATAATTTTAAGAGACTTGACCCAGCTGGATTAATTCAATAGAACTGGGCGATTCAGACACAAGGTATTCTCAACCTTGATAAAACCCAGACCCAAAAAACTGAAAGTGACCAAATAATTAAAATAATGGATTCTAATTATATATCGCCATAGAATCTGTAGATGCACACATAACAAAATTTGAGCAGTAAATTAGGATATACATCCAATGAGCCACAATAGTTATGCTAAATCAAAGATTGAAACTTCCCTAGAGTATATATCTTCAAGTTGGGGTCCACATCTAAATCACTTAATTAGTGTCCTATCCTATAGCTGTAGGAAAAATGAAAAAGATGCCCACAGAAAAACTTACGAGAAAATCACCAAAAAAGCAGCAGTTAAAATCCGAAGCATGGATGCAAAACAACAAATCATAATACTCTAAGCAATGGAAACATGCTTTCTCAGTTAGCCAAAAAATGGAAAACAATTTAAGAGTTAATTTGTGGGTATCTATACTATACTTGGCACGTGGCGAGCCCAACGGGTGTCACGTCAGCATCACTACACATCCACGTGGCAGACCCCTGAGGTACCACAATGAGTATGTCATCACCATTATGCATTCACGTGGTAGACCCCTGAGGCACCACGATGAGTCGAGATTGTATGCCTAGCCTAAGCGGGGGCATGCACACCACCAAGAATGAAACAAGGCCGCATGAAGTTGGCTCACTTAGATCTCTTCATGGCCCTTCATAACTCAAGAAATGTATTGTCTACCCACTCCCCCAGCTCCATAACAACATAGCCAGACTCTTGGCTCACATATGTTTGGCTCACCTATGTTTACTTGGCTACTGAGGTGAGCCTTGGCTCACCCATGCATTCACCCTCTTAGCTACCTAGGTCGGAAGCAGGACCTAGGCACTCCCGCTTGGGATTATTGGAGGATTGTGGATTGGAGGCTAAGACCTCGGGATCGTCAAAGTCGTGTAGCTATCTCCCTGCAGTGATAGCTCCCCTTTTGACCTGGCTTAGAGAAAGAGACGTTGACCTTACACTTACATCAGATGCACATATGATACGCCTCTCAAGATATCACACCTACCCCTGCAGTTCCTATGATACAACCTCCCCGAGGACCTGAATCATAGGACATAGCTAGTAGGGCTGATATCACTCTCTTGTCGAGTTGAGGAGAACTTGCCACCTGCCTTGAGGTTGCTTGGGCTCCAATACTCCTGGAATCTATATAACGGCATCATAAGTGCAGCCACAGACACACAGCAAGAGCAACAAGAAACACATAACATACATTAAGTGTTCAAGGTCTCTCACTGCCACCTCTTCCCTCTCTAAGCTTGCCTTGGTCTTCTACTCCTCCACCTCCGGTGATCTTAAGTCATTGAAGTGCCTACCATCTTCCCAGAGGTCAACGACCAATCGCCTCTAATCTCTATCACCCACATAATTCATATGAAACAAAAGATGAAATATGCAGAAAGCTTCATGCATGCAGTGAAATCTCATGAGAAGTGAGGGTTACAACGGTTAAATTGACAAAGTAAAACAAAATAAAAAAGCGATTGTCACTGGAGCTTAGCATTTATAATAAATTAAAAGAATGCACAAGATATTGATTAGCAGCATTTGTAAGTTACCTTTCTGCATGTTGACATAGGATCATCCGAATAAAAAGGGGGATATCCCACGAGCATTTCAAACATAATAGCACCAAGTGACCACCTAAAATGCAACATGAATCTGTTTAAAAACAAATGAATAAAATGAACAGAATTTACATTCTTCCAAAATGTTATCTACAGACTACAACACAATAAAATGAACTTGATATCAACGGACAATCTAAGATCTCATAACAGACATGCATAAACTACTAACCAATCACATTCCATCCCATAACCTTTCTTCAACAGAACTTCTGGAGCAATGTAATCAGGTGTACCAACAGTAGAATAAGCCTGCCATGCCATAATAACAAAAGTTAAGATTTATATATATATTACACATAAAATCTACAGGAAGCCACCATATTTGCCAAAATTTTGTAAATTAGAATGCTCTAGTACAAAAAAAATATCATTCTTTCTAAATTTGTTATTCATTGTTTATTTGCTATATGATGTAATTGAATTGAAGATTATTTCCTTCAAATGACCAAAAAAGGAAAACATACCACTGGTAAATGCATTCAAATTATCATAACAGATACACCATCACCGAACAAGAAATAAAAGGAAAATGCATTCAATTAATGATACAAACTTACGAGCGTCCTCCTGTTTTTCTGCCAATGCTGCAATTGCTCTTGTTGGGTGCGCTTTGGAGCTAAAGGACGTTCACCATTTTGTGAAGTTCCATTAAAGCTGTCCCCCCCGGAAAAATCCTTCTCTTCAAGAGTGCTGCAATCTAAAGGTTTACATAGTCCAAAATCTGATAGCCTTAAGTGACCATATTTGTCAAGCAACAAGTTATCAGGCTTAATATCTCTGCAACAGAAAAATGTAACATAGAAAGGGTAAGGGTATCTGGAAAGTAGTACAATGAGAATGGAAACATTGGAGCATGCATATTAAATTTATGCATCAAAAGCAGTTAGCTACAAACCTATGAATGTAATTATGTTTATGAATTGATTCAATAGCCAAAACTGTTTCTGCAACATAAAATCTGGCCTCATCTTCGGTCAATGTATCCTTCCTCATAAGGAGAGTCATCATATCTCCACCAGGTAAATATTCCATTATCAGATATAGAAACTCATCATCTTGAAAAGAACAATATAATTTGACAATGCAATTGCTATCCACCTCCGCAAGCAGATTTCTTTCAGCTTTCACATGCTCAACCTAAAAGAATTCATAAGCCAACTGCCAGTGAATATAGTGAACAAACATCAATACTATCATCTGCGAGGCCAAATAATTCCATACCTGGCCTCTACGAAGCATCTCAGATTTCTTAAGCTTTTTCATTGCATATACATGACCAGTTGTCTTTTCCCTACAAACTCTGACCTGCACCAGAAAGTATCCAAATAAACCTACCTAGCAAATAAACCAAGTAACTAATGAACAAAATTACTGTACCTACATAAAGAAAAATCATTTAGAAAAAACTAAGTGCTAAAAATATAACGAAAAAAAAGAAAGAGGAAAAAGACCAACTTGGGGAGTAAGTGCATGTGGGAGACATAGGCGAGCCAAGGGCCACGCTATACTACCAAGCAGGAGTGACTAAGCCGAGGAGGTGATCACTCCCAAGCGTTCCCTACGAGAATGAGGTATGAAAGACCAGGTGAGCGGAGGACCTGGGTTAGCTGTGGTGCTCCAGAACCATGGTGCTACCAAGCAAGCCATGACTGAGCAGGTGAGCTTGGGTCCACCACGTATAAGCTACAAGCCATGCATTGGGCTCTTCATACTTTGACTCGATTCATTTTGGAGCCCTTGTCTAAGCAGCAACTGTGCTAGTGAGTTGAGCATACATACTTGTGTGTATATACCCCCACTTTGTCTAGGCATACAACCCCAATTAGTTTTGTAATGACCCCAAAACGTATGTCATACTTATCCGTAATTAATTATGTGTTTATATGAATCAATTGAAGAATATCTGTTTGAATTGGAAAAATATTTGTTGGAACTACAACTTCGGGACTGAAATTGACAACCATAATGGGTTCGGAAAACGAAATTGAACATGCCTATGCGTTACCGGGAATTTTTAGAATCATTTGAGAAATTAAATTGAGGACTGATTTTCGTCTGATTCGCTAAGCCCCGTTTGGCTCAAGTTTTTGGCATAATTGTTATATAACTAATGTTATAGATAAGGATCCTTGGTTGACTCATTGACTCAACAAAAGAGAAAGAGAGGGAATTCGTGAGAAAGGGAGAAGTAAAAGGGGAGAAGAGAAAAGAAAAGGGAAGCAAGCTAACCTTCTACAAATAAGTGATTAAGGTAAGGATCTTCTTCTAATGCTGTGAAATAAGGTTGATTCATGCATAATCTCATGGTAAATAAGTGGATTTAAGGGGAAATTATGTTTAATTGATCATATTATGTTGTCTTTGCATCTAGAAATCATTTGTGAAATCATTTGTGAAATCATTTCTGAGCATACATGGCATAAGATCATGAAATTCATGTTTATATTTGGCATATTTGAGGGAGACCTCCATGGATTTTAAGAAATGAAGCTTTTGGGTGCATAATTATGATTTTTCATCTTAATTCAAAGATTAATTCCTTATATGATGCATTGAATTTTATTTGAAAGTTTTGATGTTTAAATTGAGGTGTTTTCAAGTGTTTTGGCCTTGAGTTTTCTAATTTGGAAGTTGATTTTGCAAAAAGGAGACCCACGGTTTAGCAGAAAATGGGACTAGTTTTTCACCCAGATTTTGGAAGGCCGCTCGAGCGGGGGTTTTGTTGCTCGAGCGGGAATTTCGCACATCCAGTATCTTTATCACAGTTTGCAGCCCGCTCGAGCGGGGGTTTTGCCGCTCGAGCGGGGACCTATTTGTCAAAAATTTCACAAAGTGTTTCAATGCATGTTTTGACATTCCCATTACATTTTAGGCATTCATAAGCCTTAATTCAGTTATGATAATGAGGTTATGAGATGAAAACACCATTAAGAGATTACATGTTTGTGTTTACTCTATGTGTTAAGAATCATGCTATAATGTTTGTATTTGTAGGTCAAATCTTGAAGACCGTGCAACCGGTTTTGGAAACCCACTGTGAGTAACATTTCTGTAAAGTTAAGTTGAAATATAATGTATTTGAAATGTTATACGAAATGCTAGATGATAGGATATGTTTTGAAATGTGATTTTAAACCCATGAACGAATGTCCCGATTTGCGAATCTAGTATGGCATCCATAGATAGTCCCAAGTCATGGGGGACGACATGAAAATGCGGGTCCATGACCAGTTTACGAGATCTCGTTAGCCACTTCATTGTGGTGTGTGTTTAATCAGTATCCAGAACTGATTACTCTAGTCGGAAGACGTTATATGTTATGTTCTATGGAGTATGCCATTATGTATGTTCTGATTATGATTATGATTATGAATGATTTGATTTACGGATACATGATACGTGGAATTCATTCACTACCCCTTTACTTTAATATTATTCGCTGAGCTTTAGCTCATTGTTTGTATATATGTATTTATAAGTGAGCGTTCTGGGAGTCAAGCCTAGGCGGAGTCTTGACCGAGCCGCCGTTTTGAAGCTTACCTAGTGTTTTGTGTGCCTCCGAGCTGGGGCTAGGCCTGGAAGGCCGTTAGTGAGGTTGTTTTGTTGTACCAGTGGCATGTGTCTATGTTTTGTATATGATCTTTTTGTTACATGTTACGCACTGTAGTGGGTAAATTAACATTTTTGGCATGTAAGTATTTGTTCATATATATGCACAGCTCTTTGGACTATTTCTATTCTGTCTTCGCTTCCGCGAGCCCCGACTATTATGTTTTGTACAGAAAGGCCTGTGGTAATTTAGAATTATTGGCCGGTTACGATGCCAAATTTGTAGGGGCGGGTTTGGGTCGTGACAAGTTTTGTGAGAACATTGTGAAGTGCCCACAAAATTTATCTTTGGGGAGCAATCAACCTAAATCCCAACCATACCAACCTAACATGGTGGGAAAAAATTGACTCTCAACCTAATGCATATCGTATCCTGACCATAACTCAGCCAAAGCTTATAGATGCATGTTCTTCAGTATAGAACTCATAAATAAGCAGATATTTCTATATAAACACTTGACATTTCTATATTTATTAATTTCTTGAACTTGCTGATAGAAAGCAATAGAAAAGGTAGAGAAATTAGGAACCATGGAAGGATTAAACTTATGGAATTAATCAAGAAATATAATATACACAGAAAAAAGAACAGCCTGCAAATTAATGAGAAATTTAAACACCTTAGAGAAGCTAGATTGTAGAATAACACCAAATGCTACAAAGACATCATCAATAAATCACACCCCACAACAGAGAAGAATCAATATACTTGGGCAAATCAATCATCATATGGATCACTGAAAATATATACCTCCCCAAATGCACCCTTTCCAATCATAGTCAGAAGCTCAAAATCATCAGCACCCATTTTATGCCTCTGAAGACGCATGTATTCAGTTTCCTTCTTCTCCAAGAATTTTAGTAGGTTGTTTTGATCTTCCTCAGAGACATCAGCATCAGCCAACTTCTTTTCCAGTAAATTTCGCCTGTTTGAAGAAAAAATGGAGGTAGTTTTAGACAGTTTATTGCACTCTAGGCGCCATCCAGCTCCAAGATCTTCTTGCTATATAAGAACCTTTACTCAGAGAAATTGTAACACATTATAAACATTGTGGATAATATCACTACGTCAAAGTCTAGAATCCATACATGGAGAGAGATTTCAAATATTGCTTCAATGTTCTCTACACATGCACATGCACGTCATAAATTACACATGTGACGCATACACTGCACACCGCTTTCTAATCCATATATCGCCATTAAAATTTGATATTATAGATCCCACGCTATGCTCATATAAATACCCTTAATGCATTTACTTCATCCTCTGACCCAGAAGTTACCTATTAATGTTTTTAAAAAATACATAGACTGTATCGTTAAAGGGCAGAGTAAACAGATGGACATCACAGTTAGGAGGCGAGGCCAGTTCCTCCCAATGCAAAATTTCATGTTCAAGACAGGGAAAAAACAATTAATTAATTTTTGCTTCATTGACCGGATGCCAAACATGTTGCATCTCTTTTTATTTACGCTTTTCTTTATTTTCTTTTTTTGAGATACATCTTTCTCAGCTAGTGAGGATTTTGTCCAGTTGGAAGCAAGACAGAGTTAGGAGCAATGGAGAAGTATGGCTAGCAGTGCCTTATGTTTGCAGTAAAGTGTGCGAAAGAATAGACATATGAACTCTTTTGGAGAACTGAGATACCTATTGAGAAACTAAAAGCTCTTTATTTATTTATTATTATCATTTTTTTATATGTGAAACAATGCTCCTTATGTTGACCTCTTTGTCATTTTTTGCTTACCAGAACTCCAGGATTTGATACACACCATCCATCATAGTCTTTCGGAAAACAAAATAAAACTGACATGAACAAAATTGTTTGGCAACATGTACAGACAATCATCAGAAATTACGACCATTTTGTTCGCCCAGGAATTGCAGCCCGAAATTACATATAAAAAAACGTCGAAAATAAAAGAAAACATAGAGATTCAAATATAAATGACTAAACAAATTATTCATTATCTTCTAAAGTGTAACATACCGCTCCTTCCTCTCCTGCAGATTCTTCATCTGCTCCTTGTAATGGTTCTCTATATACTGCTTTGCCGCTGCAGCCTTCTGCTTTGTAATATTCGAGGCTTCTTCAGCTGATAACGGATTTGAATCTTCTTTTTCCATTGAAGTGCCTTCCTTGTTCTTGGATGCAGATCTCAACCGATCTCGTGGCTGAAACTTCTGAAACCAACTCCTAGCTGAATCCATTACTCAAAAGGTACCTCAACAACCATCAATCATTTGCCCAAATACACCCTATGTATGCAGTCCACAAACAAGCATTTCCTTTAGAACTGACACAATTCATTCCCTAAAAGTGAGCCATTGTATAACTCCGTTCAACCTGCAATGATAGGAAACATTACATAAACTTTCCAATCCAACATTATAAGTACTGAACACCGAGCCTTAGGTGGCCCTATTCCAGGATGAACCACATAAATTTTTGTGTTTCTTGTGTGTGATTGTTTTGATTTGTTTTAGCTTTATTGTTTGCTATTTTGTGTCTCACCGATCCTAATTGAGAATTGTCATTTTCCTAACAATATCTTTACATTTCTTATCAAATACATAAAACATATATACAATTCAAAGAAAAGTAACTTCAGAGGCAGGGGGAGGGGGGTGGCCAGCAGGGACATACCCGATTCTATATAAATATTCCTTTGAAATCACATGAAATAAAAATTATTTTCATTCAATAGCCCCCAAATTTGTTTGGCTCACTCTGCCTCCGCCCCTTTTATTTCCACAGCAAGTTGCTAAATCAAATTCAAAACAAAAAATTTCAAAGTTTCACAAACAGATTAAAAAAAAATCTCAATTTACATACAATTATTGAGAAGCATTACGAATAGATATCGGATATCCTTACGAAATGCGTCAACGGATCAAAGTTCAAAAGATGCACAATTGAAGAACTTGAAAGAATGTGAAACCCTAGAATGTGAAGAATCGATTGAATTGAGAAATAACAAGAAGATAAGTGGAATTACCGTGTAGTTGTTGTGGCAAGGAGAGAGAAGAATTCGATCTGTGAAATGATGATAATAATAATAATGATAAGAATGAATTTTGAACGTATAATAGTGATAAATTAATGGACGGGATGGGGAGCAGAGGACAAAAGCGGGGACGACCGACCAGTTAATCCGCCATTTTCGCTTGCAGACACTGCTTTGGAACCTACGATGAGATTGACCTCTCTCTCTCTCTCTCCTTAACGTTTCCCTCTCTCTCTTGCCTGTTCAGTTCTTCAATCTTCGTTGGCCGCATGATTCTCTTATTTGTTTTCCGTGCTTCCCAGCACCCTTCCCCCGGTTTTATATCGGTTGTCCGAAAGTCAAATTTCTCGTTATTTTTATAATATAATAATAATATTAATTGGGAATTTTTTTAAAAAGTTTGTTAACGCCTGGTTTGATTTGGTAACTTTCAATTTTAATAAAAAAAATTTAAAAAATCAAAAAATTATTATAAATTATTATAATTTTTTTTATCAAAAGTTAAAATATTATTAAAATAATTTATTTTCAAACGAGTCCTAAGGTTCCGTTTCGCAAAGGTTTTTTGTATTAAAAAAAATATAAAAGATAAAATAGATTGAATAAATCAATAAGATAAAATATCATATATAAATTATAATTATTTCACCTTTTATCTTACAAAAGTCAAAAAAAATTACTCAAACAAACTTTTTAATTTCAACCTAAAAAAGTCTCAACTCAAAAAAGTTAACTAAAAAAACCTAGCAAAACGACAATTAAGATTTTATAACATAAAGGTCATATAATATTTTTATAATTGTTGGGATCCCTCAATATTTTCACAATGAAATTTTGATTCAGTAAAATTTCGGTCTGACTCAGAAAAATTTTGGTCTCAACACAAAGAAATTTCAATTTTTACAGAGAAATTTATTTGATTTCACAGAGAAATTTTGAAATTTCTCTTATATAATCACAGGTAAATTTTAAAATTTTTTTGGTATGATCATAAAAAAAATTCATCAAGAGACCTTAACTAATAAAAAAATTATATTGAATCTTTCTTATTATACAAAATTAAAGAAGAATGTTTTACTAATTCTCCTTTTTATATTTTATGTACTTTTAATACTAGTAAAACATGCACAAATATTCTCCATAATATTGTAATCAACTCGGCCTTACATATTTTTCACTTAAAAAGGGTACTTTCAATGGATTCTTTTTTTCAAATAACATGATATATATTTTTTAGTAAAAACAGTAAATCATATGATGTTTTTATATTTTTAAATAGTTTAAAAATTAGTAAATCAATTTGAAGAAATAAAAAAAAAATTAAAGGATATTTAGGATGATCTAAATAAGTATATTTTTTTATTTTTTATAAAAAGATGTATAAAAAATAGAAAAATAATGTGATTTAAAACAGATTAAAAGATTAAAAATTATATTGACATAGACAATAAAAAGAAAAAAAAAACATTTGAATAATCTCATTATGGAAGAATATGAATACATCTTTTCTTATTGGGGAAGATAAATATCACCATAAAATATGGAAGGTTGGGCGGACAGATAATGTGTTTTTTTTAATCTTTATACTGTTTGATATTAGTTTGTGTTGCTTGTTATTAGACCATCTCATAGGTTAATTAGGTGTTGTATGCTTTTGAACTCAAGAGAAAGCCGTCCCTATTGGATTCATGTCTGATCAAATTGGACATATCAAAATGGATGGTCCCATAATGCCCTATTTGTAAGGAACCTTCGACCCTCTTTTTTCTTCCTTTTAAATATAGTTTTTGATTACTTTGTCAAACCAGTTATGTCACGATCCGTTTTTCGTACCTAAACGTGATGACCAGTAACTGAAATTACTTACAGTCAATTCTTAAATAAATCAATAAACGTAAGCGGAAGTAATATTTAAATGAGGGTACCAAAATAATTATTGGAGTTTCTATTTTTATTACAAAATTTATTGACCAAAATAGCCGATATTTACATATAAACATAACATAAAAGTGCTGTGTGTATCTATTCTGTAGCCCTGCGTCTAAGACTTTTCAAAAACTATTTTCTGAAAATTGGTAAATAACTATAAGCATATGGCAGAGTGAAAAATATTATATCAAGATTATAAGGGACACGAAATAACCATGAATCGTTAGTTAGGCAAAAACATTTACATAACTCAGTTTGGTAAATAAATCATTGGTAAACAAATCATTTAAGTGGCAGAAACTGAAATACAAAAATTATGTAAGTAAATGCTCATAACCACAGTACTAAACAGAATAGAACAGAGGTCACAAAAGTGACAATCAGAACAGAGGTACGGATTCAAGAGGTGGCTCGTACGGATTCTAGAGGTGGCTCCCACAATAGTGTAGCATTTAGTTTCGCACAGCACTTTGCTTCGCACAAAACAGAGGTCAATAATAATAATAATAATAGATGTGGTAGAAAAATAAATAATTAATTTTCTATTGATATACGATAAAGTGTAATTTAATTAAGAATTAATTTATTTATATAATTATATTAAAATATTGAGTCAAAAGGTAATTATCTTAAATATCTATTAAGAATAAGAACGAATCTAGATAATTATTAATCGAATCTCGATTTGAGCCCACGTATGCGTCTTATTCCCTATAAATAGAGAGGCACTGATCTGGGCCAAAGAAAAAGGAAAGAAAAAGAAGAAAGAAAAAAAAGAGAGGAAGAAAGAAAAAATGGTGGAAGTTAAAAGGGTCTTTGATAATAGAAAGAAAAAGTGAGGTATTAAAGTTAAGGTGAGTTATTTTATACCTTGAATTACCATAATGTATTTTACGTATGTTTTGACTTACCATATTTATTTTACAACAATGCTACATCCTACTAAAAGTGGTGCTCTAAAGCACCACTAATGAGTTGACATCCACTTATTAAAAAAAAAAAAAAACAAGACACAAAAACACTATGGCAGTGGGTGGGACCCACTGCCACATCATTAGTGATACCACTAATTAGTGGTCTCAAGTATTTTTGTTTATTTTATACACTTGTCACGACCCGATCCCCGTACCCAAGGGTTAAGCATCGTGATGGCCAGTAACTGAAGTTACCTACGACCAATTCTTAAACAAATCAATAAACGCAAGCGGAAGTAATATTTAAATGAGGGTGCCAAAATAATTATTGGAACTTCTATTTTTATTACAAAATGTATTGACCAAAATAGCCGATATTTACATATAAACATAACATAAAAGTGCTGTGCGTGTCTATTCTGCAGCCCCGCGTCTAAGACTTTCCAAAAGTTATTTCTTGAAAATTGGTAAACAACTATAAGCATATGGTAGAGTGAGAAATATTATACCAAGAGTATAAGGGACACGAAATAACCATGGATCGTTAGTTAGGCAAAAACATTTACATAACTCAATTTGGTAAATAAATCATTGGTAAACAAATTATTTAAGTAGCAAAAATTGAAATACAGAAATTACGTAAATAAATACCCATAACCACGGTATTGAACAGAATAGAACAGAGGTCACAAAAGTGACAATTAGAACAGAGGTACGGATTCAAGAGATAGCTCGTATGGATTTTAGAGGTGGCTCCCACAATAATGTAGCACTTAACTCCGTACAGTACTTTGGTCTGCACAAAACAGAGGTATAAATTCAAGAGGTGGCTCGTACGGATTCTAGAGGTGGCTCCCACAATAGTGTAGCACTTAGCTCCGCACAGCACTTTGCTCCACACAAAACAGAAGTCAATGGATCCATGACAAACAGAGGACCACAAAGTGGTCAAATAGAGACCAATGGTTATTTAAGTCCCCTAAGGCATGGGACTCCCGTGGTGACATTTACAAAATATAATTATTTATAAGGTCATAGTCAAATATTCTTTAAAAATCCGTACGAGCCACCTATTGAATCCGTACCTCTGTTCTGTGTGGACCAAAGTTGTAATAACCCTCACCATCAAGCATCGATAAGATCATCGCCATCTTGCTAAACTGTGGATCGAATGGATAAGTAACTGATTAGACTGGAATTCCGAATTAATTGCATGAATATATTGTGTTATTTGCATTTCTATATGTTGACTGTCAAATGCATCTGTTCATGTTTCACGCTTTAAACAACAAATTGAAGGCCTTATCAGAGGTCGAATCTGAAATTGATTAGTGCTTTGTGCTAATTAGATTTAATGTGATTTTATGGTATATTTATTTGAAAAGTGATTTGGTATGTTTAAATTGGGTTAAATAATGTTAAATTACAAGAGTTTGCCTATCTCTACAACATTTGGGCATTTTATCAACCCATTTCTTGAGCCATAGTCGACCAAGAGAGAAGAGAGGGAGAGAGTGAGAGAATTTGAGTTCCATCTTGTGATTTGCTTAGTGAATTAAAGAGATTGAAGGTTGATTTCATAATTGAGCTTCCTACACTTGATAATCAAGGTCTAAGGTAGAAAATCCGCCTTCTTAAACTTGTCTTTGAGTTAGTTCTTGCTTGATTCTTGTTATATTGAAGATTGGAGTCAAAATTGGCTTAATACATTGAATTGAGTAGAAATTCATGCATGCATGTTGTCATTCTTGAGTTTTGAGGATTGTTGTCCATGAAATTGTACATGCATATTCATATTATAGTTATAGTTCATGAATTCCTCATGTTTTTAAAAGAATTGGCTCTTTGGAGCATGTTTTAGAAGCTTTGAAGTCCTTAGAACTCATGCATGTATGAGTTTTGCATTACTTCCCATGTTCTTGAGTTTTGAGCTAAAGTTTGTATTTAATTAACTTATCTTTGGGCTTTGATTTCTCAAATTGAGCTTTGAATCATGTTATACTATGAGTTTACAAGTGTTTTCCAGAAAATTAGCCCAAGATGATCGAATTTGAGGCATTTAAACTTGGTTTTGAGCTTGAGATTCGAATCTGGAATTTCCAGAATTTGGACTCACGCTCGAGCAGGGAAATTGGCACTCGAACGTGGAATACGTGCTCCCAGCACTTTGCATTGTTTTATAGTTCGTTCAAGCGGGGAAATGTACGCTCGAGCGAGGACCTAAGTCACGCGCTCGACCGGGTGTCGAGCGTCTATCGAGCATGATTTTCACACATCCAGTACTTTTGCCATGTTTTGCAGTCCGCTCGAGCGTGGGAAGTGATGCTTGAGCGGGGAACCTTTGTCTGCATGTCTGCTCGAGCGGGGAAACCCACGCTCGAGCGGGACCCTGTTTTTCTAAAAATTCTAAAAAATTTTAAAGTGCATCTTTGCATCCTCTTTCCATCATAGGCATTCCTAGGGCATGTTTAAGGCATCTTAAGGAGGATATTGATGTAGAACCACACCAAGGCGAATTAGGGATTAAGTTATTATTTCCCAACTGCATAGCTTAGTGTGTGTTCATTCTGTAACTGTGTAGGGTTGGCATCCGGAGACGCGTACTAGTTTATCTGTAGCCCAGAACTCTGTGAGTAACAATGTTGTAAAGATATGTTAAAAAATGATTATCTTCTGAACAATTGAACTGTACTGTTTTTTGAAATGATACTGTTACTGATTGAATGATGTCCTAATTGTGAACTGTATTGTAGCATCCTTAGCAACCTATTGTTACTGTACTGTACTGCTACTGTCACAGAGATCTCTGTCAGTTCCCATGTTGGAACCACTACTGTTTACTGATATGATAGCCATCAACTGACTGTTCGGTCTGTTTAGACCTACTGTACTATTTTACTATTGGATGTACCACGTATGACTGCTATGACTGAATATCTGATATACTGATTGAAATGATTGTCTTCAATACTGAAAGGACATTCATTCTTAACCTCTTTACGCATTATGTTATTTACTAGGCTTTAGCTCACTGCTCATATATATATGTAGGTATACAAGCACCGGACCGTTGCTAGGAGCGTCGGGATAAACTCCAGTTTTGTCAAACCAACCACTGTGCCTCACTGAGAGGCTCTAAGTCCTTCAAGCTAGGGCTTTTGGGATGTTTTAGATTTCTCCTTTTTGTATCTGGTTTTGTAGTACTGTATAGACTGAATGATGTTTTACTGTACTATTCTAATAGGGATTAGGTCCCTGTCCTGAATGACTGTATATGGATGTATATGTACTGTTTATGTGTATATGTATGAAAAGTCTTTTTGCATACAGACTGTCACAGCTCATTGGACATCTTTTAATTACTGTTTTGGCTTCCTTGATCCACATACTACGTATTCTTGTTTCCTTTGTTAATCTCGGATTCTTGGCGATTCTGATGCTAAACCCATAGGGGCGGGTTTGGGTCGTGACAAAAGTGCTGTGCGGAGCTAAGTGCTACGCTATTGTGGGAGCCACCTCTAGAATCCGTATGAGCCACCTCTTGAATCCGTACCTCTGTTCTGGTTATCACTTCTGTGACCTCTGTTATGTTCTGTTCAATATTGTGGTTATGATTATATACTTACATAATTTATGTATTTCAGTTCTGCTACTTAAATGATTTATTCACCAAACTAAGTTATGTAAATGTTTGGCCTAAATAACTATTCATGGTTATTTCGTGTCCCTTATACTCTTGGTATAATATTTCTCACTCTGTCATGTGCTTATAGTTGTTTACCAATTTTCAAGAAATAATGCAATTCAGAAATAGCTTTTGGAAAGTCTTAAATGCGGGGCTGCAGAATAGATACACACAACACTTTTATTGATATTTTTCTATGTAAATATCGGTCTTTTTTGTCAGTATAATTTTGTAATAAAAATAGAAGCTCCAATGATTATTTTGGTACCTTTACTTTAATATTACTTCCGCTCACGTTTATTGATTTGTTTAAAAATTGGCCGTAGGTAACTTCAGTTACTAGCCATCACGATACTTAACCCTTGGTGGGAGCCACCTCTAGAATCCGTACCTCTGTTCTGATTGTCACACTTGTTACCTCTGTTCTGTTATGTACCATGGTTATGGTCATTTACTTACATAATATATGCATTTCAGTTTCTGCCACTTAAATGATTTGTTTACCAAATTACCCTGGTTATGGTTATTTATTTATATTTTACTACTTAAAGGATTATTTGTTCCGACTAAGTTATCTTAAATGTTTTGGCCTAACTAACCATCCATGGTTATTTCGTGTCCCTTATACGCTTGGTATAATATTTCTCACTCTGCCATGTGCTTATAGTTGTTTACCAATTTTCAGAAAACAATGCAATTCAGAAATAGCTTTTGGAAAGTCTTAGATGCGGTGTTGCGGAATAGATACACACACAGTATTTTTATGATATTTTTCTATGTAAATATCGACCTTTTTGGTAAATATATTTTGTAATAAAAATAGAAATTCCAATGATTATTTTTGTACCCTCATTTAAATATTACTTCCGCTCGCGTTTTTTAATTTGTTTAAGAATTGGCCAGAGGTAACCTCAATTACTAGCCATCACGATGCTTAACCCTTAGGTATGGGGAGCGGGTCATGACAAGTGGTATCAGAGCAATGGTTTATAAAAAAAAAAAAAAAAAAAAGAGTCATCATTGGAGCATAGGACACACGCACATTTAAGAAGTGAGATAACGGGTAATTAGTATCTAAATATTATATTTTGTTAGTCGATTTAATTATATTATAATTTTATATGATTTTATATATATAATAATTTTTTTTTAGTATGCCTAATTTGTGAAAGATATTTGTGAAGGATATTAGATATAATTTATATTTGTTGTAGTAAAAGAAGGACAAGAAAAAAAGGATGTCGGGCTCAAGCATCCACCAAAATTATAAATATAATTAAATACATAAAATTTTCAGTTCAGTATTCAAAAAAAAAAAATTTATTTTGATGTTTTTTAAAAGTGCGTTCAAATTATAAAGATACTAATTTTGAAACTATTTTCCATTAATGAAAAATTCATCTCAAATTTTTCAATCCTTGCATATAATTCTGTCATTGTGTTCTCATTTTTATTTATTTTTATCGTAAACAAAACGAGTGAAAAGTTTTTAAAGTCGCTCCTTATTTCTTATTTTCGCCCAAAATAATTTTTGACAACTAAACAGTAAGTTATTTTTGGTAAATTTTTTTTTTAAAGGTAATATTTTCTATCAGACTAATCATCTAATATATATTTATCAGAGTGCGCAGCGGATAGCTTACATATGACAAATAATAATGGGTGTGGTACTAAAATAAATAATTAATTTTCTGTTAGTATATGATAAAATGTAATTTAATTAGAAATTAAATTATTTATATAATTATATTAAAATATTGGATCAAAAGGTAATTATCTTAAATATCTATTAAAGATAAGAATGAATCTTTGTAATTATTATCGAAATCTGCCATGTATCATCTCTCCCCCTATAAAAAGGAGGAAGCATCCACTGGAAAGAGGAGGAAAGAAACAGAAAGAAAAGAAGGAATGAAAAGAAAGAGGAAAGAAAGAGAGGAGAGAAAGAAAGGAAAAATAATGGAAGCTGTAGACGTCCCCGAATATCCCGAGAGAAATCCCTTTTTGTTCATTTGGGCTCACTACAGTTCAGGACTCAATGTCACGGTCTTGTATCTAATCTCGCAGAGTGCAATGCAAAACCGATGAATCATCAAAGAGTCCAAATCCGGCAAATCGTTTTTAAAAACAGATTTTTTTGAAAGAAGTGCAAAACATGGACTGCTTTGCCAGATATAGAGTCGCCATCTAAATATTTTATTTTTGGGAAAATTTAGAAAACCCTGACTCGTTGCCCAAGGCCATGTGTCCGTCATCATTAAAGTTGCCTCAACTCGGGAACTAGGGTACGATTGGGGAAGGTCACTTCGTGAGCACCCCCGCTCACCTGATCAAAGATCGGCCTCTACTAACCATGATATCGAGTTTTGAAAACATTATGTGCTCTTATTCCGGTTATTAGCCTAGATTTACTACATGATGCGCGCAGCATACAAGTATAGACTGGATTGCCTGAGTTGGAACAAAACATTTCATGTTTGTTTTTTTGAAAGCGGTTTGCTACTAAAATGCGAATTTTGCCACCCTCAAGTGGGCTTAGAAAACATGGTGATTTGTCACTATCTAGTGGGCTTAAAACTCGCAATCAATGAATTGTTCAAATTCAGATAATCCAACCTCCACCCACAGGCATTCAGGCAGTCATATCATATAAGCATATAGCCTCATGGTAAGTATGCTATCATGGCAGTCACTCACACACATGCAAGGATGCTAAAGCATAAATACTTACCGAGTACTCCAAGCCAAAGAAAAAAGCTAATTAGAAAACATGCATGAATCCTAACTATGCTGAAATGCCTAATGCAACACATGCAAAAATGCAACTACAATAAGCTCGGCTATTCTAAAGATGGCATGTGAAATGCTACAACTAACAAGTATTCAACTCGGAATTGAAATACAATGCAGTTAGTATGATGCGCTGAGCCCGGTGCATGCAAGACAGATGAATGGATGCAAACATGCGAGCATAAGTATGCTAATTGAAATATGCCCTAAACTAACCATCATAAGCTGGTAAATAAAAGGGAAAAAGACGTGGGGTTGAAAGATATACATCACACGCACGCATACTTATTACACAATTGCCCTCGCTCGGAGGATTCGAATAAATAATACAGTCCGAATAAATAATTAACTACTCTAGTTAATTAAATATTACAAAATCCTAATTAATCAACAAATTAACTAGGAAAGCGAATAAACTAGCATGCAAGCTATAAAATGGACTACCTCAGCTCTTGTTCCGAATGATGAAAGATGCATGCGTGCTCGGGTCGCTTTGTTGGGAAATTTCTCGCGATGCCCCAATTTGCCTCTGTTTGCAATTGATCCCGGAATATTGTACAAAGCTCTAGAAGGCTGCTGGTTTCTGGTTTGCTGCAACAGAGAGCAAGAAAGGGGCATGGCAAAGTATTTTTGATACATGTGTGCATAACCTTGATCCTCGTGCCACCAATCACGCACCTCGATGCATGATGGCGAAGGAGTCGAATTGCACGACTCAATGTGAAATGAATGCACATATAAATACAACAAGGCCTAAACTCTATCATGGGTAATCCGGAGTGTCGGCGACCGGGAATTGAGACACGTTTCGTCACCTCATTTCCCGTGTTTGGACTAACCCTACTCCAAACACAATGCAATGAGATGGCATACACCATGTGACTAACATACAACCCTAAATGCAATGCAACCTAATCATACTGGCATGCGATGGATGATATGCAAACATACAACCTAGCATACGCAATGCTATGGACTGAAAATGGCATACTCAATGCACACGAACTATATGGCATACGCAATGCAATATGGACTTAAACTGAAGTGAGTGGACCTCAGCCCCACTCAAATCAGTGGCCATATGATGGAAATGAGACAACCGAAATATATGCAAACATGCACGGATGCAAAGGACCGATCCTAAGGCACAACATGCAACTCTAACTAAGCATGGCAAATGATGAAGTATGGCATGCAAACACACATTTTCCAGCTCTGAAACATAATGTACAATGGTCTCGAATCATGCAAATATGTCACACAATGCATGCAAGATGGCTCGAATACCGAAACAGTGAAGCAGGTTACACTAGAGGTACACAAAGCAATGTACAAATGGCAAAACTAGCCCCAAACAAACCCTAGGCAGGTTTGAAATAGTGGGAAAATGGCCCAAAATGATGACTCAACATGCAAAGAAACGAAGCTCATGCAATGGTCCGAAAACGAGGCATACAAGCCCAACTCTCAAACGCATTTAAAGAGTGAAAATCATGGGAATATGACATTCATATAAGCTCTAAAATATGATGTATAATGACCCCAAAGTATGAAAACACCTCAGTATATGCATGCAATAGACCTCAAATCTCAAAGCTAGGCATGGATATTGAACTACAAGCATACAAAACAAACATCATTCGACTATGAGACCCAAAAACAGAGCTGTGGCAGTCCATTATATGCACAAAATCAGTTTAAGGCAAGGCCAAAAAAAGTGCTAAAATCAAGGGTCAACAAAGCATGCAAAATAAGCTAGTGAGCCATGATTTGCACTACAACTATATGAAGCACATAAGAGCTCACCAAACCAGCCAAAAAAAGAAGTATGCCATGCCAAATAATGCCCAAAAATCCACTGAAACTTAGTCAATGCATGCAAGAATGATGTGTCCCTTTGAAAGGCCAATAAGAAGGTTGTTCTACACATGCAAGATAGACATACAAAATGGAAAAACCACCTCTAGAAAGAGGTTGCGAGGGCCCTAAAATTCACTGAAAATGGCCTGAAATTAGTCTAGGAAGCATGCAAGTGAAAGCCCCTTTGAAAGGCCTTGAAGAAGATTACTCTACACATGCATAATAGACATCTAATATGGAAAAAAGGGCTCTGGAAAGAGCCTATGCAGGTCACAAAACTCATCAAAAATGGCCTAGAGAATGGCTTTGAAACATGCAAATAGGGGCTCCTTTGGAAGGCCAAGAAAGTTAGTAAAGAGAACAAAGGGTGAGAGGGTCACCCCTCTCTGATTTTGAGGCTCAAAGACACATGTTAGCCACTGAAAATCCACTGGATTTCAGTGGCTAAAAGGCCAAACCAAGGCCGACACAAATGCTCTAAGGCATAGCTCAAAACATGAGGAAATGAAGCATGCAAGGGGGTAGATGACCCCCAACAGAAAAATGTTCTTAAACAAACATGTTTATAAGATCAAAAAAAAACTTTTTTCAGTTTATGACAAAGCCTAAATATGCTTGCAAATAGAGCTAAACTATGAAGCAAAACAATGTCAAAAAGAGGGAAATGGAGTGTTACCCTTGTAGCCAAAGGAAGCAGCAACTTCTGGACCAAGATAGCAAGTCTTCAACCTCTGAAAATGAGCTCCAATGTGCTTGGATGGATGATGGAGAGGTTAGGCTAAGAGGTGTAGTGCAATGGTGTAAGAACAAAGGACCTTTGGAGCTAAAATGAAGAGAAATAGAGAGGGAAGTGTATGTATGCCTTTAAGCAAAATTCTGAACCCTAGCAATGGAAGAGGGCCCTTCCCTTTATAGAGGAGAAAATCTAAAGCTTCTCAAAGAAACTTAAAAGCTAGCTTAAACATCCTCCATACATGTGTATGGAGGATGCATTCTGAGGCTTCCAGCTGGCACAGTTGGCTTCAACTCATTGAGACAAAAAAATAGAAGGCTGGCCGACCAATTCAGGTGGTCGGCCGACCACTTCCCCTGTTCGGCCGACCAGGGGTCAAAAGGTTCAAGTTGAAAAGGTGGTCGGCCTACTTATATTGGTGGTCTCCCAGGTGAATGCAGCTCAGTGGTGGTATGGGAGACCAGAAATTGTGGCCCAAAAGTGAAGGAGACCAAGGGGTCAAAAAGGTCAAGCAAAAAAGGTGGTCGGCCTACCAAGATTGGTGGTCTCCCAGGTGCATGCAACTCAGTGGTGGTATGGGAGACCAGAAATTTGTGGCCCAAAAGTAAGGGAGATCAGCTCTCTAACAAGAAAACCAGGCGGCGAAGAGAAAGGTGGTCTCCAAGAAGAAAAGGTGGTCTCCCACCATAGTACCACCTTCCTAACAAATAAACTAGGGTCCATGCCAAAAATGAACCCATACCGATGCAAAACGAAGGTTTTGGGGCCAAAACGCGCTTGGGTGCCTAAAGCAATTTGTTAGGGCACGGAGGTGGCGTCTTGACCACAAAAGGTGGTCTCAAGACCCTGATGTTCCTCTAGGGAGAGGGAACAAGGTGTGTGCCAAAAACCGAAGCGAACGGAGAAAGTTAAGCGGTCCCGAATCGAAGCGCACGGCCGACGGCTCCGAAAATCGGAAACTAGTCTCCAAACGAGAACAGTGGTCTACGACCACGAAACGTAGCCTACAGCCGCTGAGAGATGGTCTTCGAGACCTCTCCCTTCCTTCGGGAAGAGAAAACAGATAAAACAGGACCTGGTTCGCAAACCGAGGCAAAGCACAACAGAGTCCCGAAGTCCGAAAGCAAGGCTCTCAGCCGAGACTCCGTAACCTCAGAACGAGCACAAAATGCGCAATCACCGAGCGCTCAATCAATGACGTCTGAGTCTTAAGGTCAGTAAAAAATGGGGTGTCTACAGAAGCTGAGAGGGTCTTTGATAGTGGAAAGAAAAAGTAAGGTATTAAAGTTAAGGTGAGTTATATTATACCTTGAGTCACCAAAATGTATTTTACGTATGTTTTGACTTATCAAAATCTGTTTTACACAAGTTATGTTTTATTAGTATATTAATAAAAGTTATGTTTTATAAAGGTTCTAGTTACGTGATTTTATTTCTGAACCCTATTTGCTTAAAAGGAAACCCATGGATATGTTTGTTTTACTTTTAAAGAATATTTGGCTATGACCTTATATACAATTATGTTTTGTAAGTACCACCACAGGAGTCTCACGCCTTGAGGGACTTAAATAACTATTGGCCTCTATTTGGTTACTTCATGGCCCTCTGATTCATTGACCTCTGTTCTGTGCGGACTAAAGTGTTGTGCGGAGCTAAGAGCTATACTATTGTGGGAGCCACCTCTAGAATCCGTACGAGTCACCTCTTGAATCCTTACCTCTGTTCTGTGTGGAGCAAAGTGCTGTGCGGAGCTAAGTGCTACACTATTGTGGAAGCCACCTCCAGAATCTGTACGAGCCACCTCTTGAATCCATACCTTTGTTCTGACTATCATTTATGTGACCTCTGCTTTGTTTTGTTCTATTCAGTACCGTGGTTATGGCCATTTACTTACATAATTTCTGTATTTCAGTTTCTGCCACTTAAATGATTTATTTACATAATCTCAGTTTTGCTACTTAAAAGATTATTTGTTCCGACTAAGTTATCTTAAATGTTTTGGACTAACTAACTATCCATGATTATTTCATGTCCTTTATACTCTTGGTATAAAATTTCTCACTCTGTCATGTGTTTATAGTTGTTTTCCAATTTTCAGGAAACAATGCAATTCAGAAATAGCTTTGAAAAGTCTTAGATGTGGGGTTGCAGAATAGACGCACACAACACTTTTATGACATTTTTCTATATAAATATCGGCCTTTTGGTCAATATAATTTTGTAATAAAAATAGAAACTCCAATGATTATTTTGGTACCCTCATTTAAATATTACTTCCGCTTGCGTTTATTTATTTGTTTAAGAATTGGCCGGAGGTAACTTCAGTTACTGGCCATCACAATGCTTAATCTTTGGGTACGGAGAGCAGGTCGTAACAAATGGTATCAGAGTAATGGTTTATAATAATAATAAAAATCATCATTGGAGTATAGGATATACGCACATTTAAGAAGTAGGATAGCGGGTAATTAATACCGAATTATTATATTTTGTTCGTCGATTTAATTATATTATAATTTTATATGATTATATATATATAATAATTTTTTTTTTAGTGTGTCTAATTTGTGAAGGATATTAGATATAATTTATATTTGTTATAGCAAAAAAAAAGCAAAAAAATAAGGATGTCGGGCTTAAGCACCCACCAAAATTATAATATAATTAAATACATATAATTTTCAGTTCAATATTCAAAAAAAAATTTATTTCGTTTTTTTAAAAAGTGTGTTCAAATTTTAACAATACTAATTTTGAAACTATTTCCCATTAATGAAAAGTTCATCTCAAAATTTTCAATTCTTGCATATAATTCTGTCATTGTGTTCTCATTTTTATTTATTTTTATCGTAAATAAAACGAGTGAAAAGTTAGGAATAAGGCACATACGTGGTTCAAATCGAGATTCGATTAATAATTATCTAGATTCGTTCTTATTCTTAATAGATATTTAAGATAATTATCTTTTGACCCAATATTTTAATATAATTATATAAATAAATTAATTCTTAATTAAATTACACTTTATCGTATATTAACAGAAAATTAATTATTTATTTTACTATCACATCTATTATTATTATTATTTATATTTTGACCCCTAGATTCATAATAATTATATTATTTTACAAAATTACACGTAATAATATATAATAAATTATATATTTCCCGAACTGAGATTAAATAATATTAGTATAAATTTTACAAAATAATTAAAAAATTGAGTTGTTACAAATTATCACTAAGCTAAATAGCCTTAAAGATAGATTTCATTTGCCATGTTAGTTGGAGGGGTTAGAAGGTTAAAATAATCGCAAAAAGCTAAAGCAACTGTTTGTTACAGTTTTCAAAAGGTGATTATAGTTTGTTTTGATTTGGGAATATGTGCCAGACTGTTTGGTGCAATTTCTACTTATAACTTATTAGGTAGAAATAGCTTAAATAAACTTAAAATAAAAAAATAAAAAATAAAAAATAAAAACTGATTATTTGGAAACTAAGGTAAGGATATTTTTAGTTTCTAGTTTATGATTATCAACTTTTAACTTTAAAAAAACTCTACCAAACATGGCTAAAATAGACTAAAAAGTCAAAAAGATAAAATGTCACATCAAAATCATAATCATTACATTATTTTCTCACATAAAAGTCAAAAAGTTAAAAAACGAACTTAATTCTCAAATGAAGCCTTAATCAGATGAAAATGATTGGACATGAGTAACAATTATGGCAAAAAAATAATAATAATTATTATTATCTACCAAAATATGGAAACAAGTTAAGAATATAATCATAAACTAAGAACTGATTTGGCATACTCTAAATAAGATGAAAAGTCAAAAAGTTCTTACTTTTACATGGTTTGGACAGGAAAATTTTGTCTGACTCTTCAGAGGACAAAAAGACATTTTTGCCCTTGCTTTTAATAAGCAAGCTATTTTTCTTTTGTTTTACAAGTTTATAGGTCTTTGGTTTTTTTTTTATATATATAAATATTCTTATCAATAATTGCACGAATTTGCTACCACAATTGTGTTATCTTCAATTCAACAACAACGGCTACCTATCCAAAGTGGGGTAAGAAAAAAAAAAAAAAAAAAAGGAAAAAAAAAACCCAACACTGTAGGTCAGTGTTCCACTGCATTTCCCATTGTGCAATTACGTGGCACAATGGGAGCCATGAAAACCCATGAGCCAGTAAACAACATGCACTGAAACCACTATTCTTGCTGTTGTGTCAGGATGGAAGGGTAAAAGAGTAATTTTTGTAGTTCCTATAATATTTTATTACACATTTTTCGTAAAAATTCGAAAAATTATCCCAAATACACATTTTTTTCTCTATTTTTTTTACTAAAAAATAAAGAAGTGCACTTATTTAAAAATCTCAAACCACCCATAAATTGTGCTAGCATAAATCCATAACAGCATCTCTAATGATTATTGTCAAAATAGCATCGTCAAAATTATAATTTGGCCTGTTAGAGTTGTAAATTATCAAATTATAGCAATGGTGTTCCAATGGTGTAAAGTTATTTTGGCAAATCTCAATTAACTTTTCATTCAATTTTGTAAGTGATGTTTGGATATAGATTTTTGAGTATTTTTTTATTTTTTATCTTTTATGAACTTTAAAAAAAAAAAAAACTTAAAAAAATATATATTTACATTCTACCCAACTATATAAATATAAAAAAAAAAAATTAAAAATCAAAAAAATTGAAAAATATATACATAAATATAAAGGAAAATTATTTATAAGTCCTATTAGGGAGACTAAAAAACTTATGTTCCCATAAGCCCTGTGGAAAGTTTATTGACACATTTACCTTCAATATTAGTTGTTAATATCATAAATAATGGCAAAATCATATATAGGAAATGCAATGTCACCATAGATCATATCTATATGAATATTAATTTAAATTTCAAAATAAACATTTACCATCAATATTAGTTGTTAATATCATAAATAATGACAAAACCATATATAAGAAATTGAATGTTACCATAAATCATATCTATATGAATGTGAATTTGAATTTCAAAATACACGAACAAGCAACATTTTCACATTCAATTTAAAAAATCAAAAACCTAGTAAGTTTGCGAAACATAACGTGACATGTACATAAACATTAAATACAACAACGTCACAACACAAATTCAAATAAAAAATACAACCGAACATAACACGTACAAAATATGACAACATTATAGATGTGGATTAACATTACAACCTAAATGTAACGTCATTGGAGGCAAATGAAAGTGTGCCAATGTATGGATGTACCATTTTTCATAAACTGGCAACATTTTCACATTGAATTAAAAAAATTAAAAACCTATTTGAGAAACGGAACGTGACACATACATAAACACTTAATATAACAACGTCACAACAGAAATTCAAAGACAAATACAACCGAACGTAACACGCACAAAACATGACAACATTGCAAATGTGGGTTAACATTACAATCTAAATGTAACGTCATTGGAGGCTAATGAAAGTGTGACAATGTATGGATGTACCATTATTCATAAACCAACAACATTTTCACATTTAATTAAAAAAATTAAAAACCCATTAAGTTTGCGAAACGTAACGTGACACCTACATAAACGTAACGTAACGTAACGTGACCATATCAGATGTAACATTCGGATGCAAAAAAACACATTGGCATTGTAAAATGGTACATCCATACATTGGCACACTTTCATTAGCCTCCAATGACGTTACATTTAGGTTGTAATGTTAACCCACATCTGTAATGTTGTCATGTTTTGTACATGTTACGTTCGGTTGTATTTTTTCTTTGAATTTGTGTTATGACGTTGTTGTATTTAGTATTTACATACGTGTCATGTTACGTTTTGCAAACTTATTAGGTTTTTGATTTTTTAAATTGAATGTGAAAATGTTTCTTGTTCGTGTATTTTGAAATTCAAATTCACATTCAAATAGATATAATGTATGGTAACATTCAATTTCTTATATATGGTTTTGCCATTATAAGGTATAATAGTATATTAGTACCATTTATTCACAACTCATAAGACCTTGTGGAATACATTCCTATCTAAATAGGTCTTGAAACTCTATAAGAAATTACACTAGACTTCACATTAAATAAGCTTGCCTAATGGGACTTATAAATAATTTTCCCTAAATATAATTCACCATGCTATTCACGTTTGACTAAAAAATTAAGGGAAAAAAATTATTAACTACATTAAAAAATTAAAAATAACTCTCAATTTCTTGAAAATTTTAAAAATAACTACATTATTTCTAGTCGTTGAGACAAATATGTGTCGGCACTTAAAAATTTTTTTTAAAAAAAATAGATAAAAAAGCCCTTGTGAATATCAACTTCTAATCTTTTTTTCCACCATTGGATAATCTAATCTAACGGCTAAGATTGACCGTCCCGAATCTTTCTCTCTCTCTTTTTTTTTTAATTTTTATAATCACTTTTAACTCTTTTTTTGTCTCTGTAAAATCAAACATATTGATCATATATTTGACCAAAAATCAGTTAGCTCGCTCTCTCTCTCTCTCTCTCTTTCCATCTTCATTCCTCTTTTCTTTTATGCAAAAACCAATCATCTCTCTCTCTCTCGCTCCATTTTCATCCCTCATTACCAACTCCCTTCACTCTCTCCTACCCTAAACCTTTACCTCACTCACACACACACACTATCACGACCCAAACTCGCCTCTATGGGTTTAACATCATGATTGACTAGTAATCTTGAGATTACCTACGGCCTCAATAAACAAAAATCAATCTTAATATAATTTATGGGGCTTAGCGGAAGCAATATGAAACATAAAGATGAACCATTGAGCTGTGCGTACATGAAAAACCTCATGTCATAGCTGTGCAACCATTCTTATATATGTATAACCATACAACAAAGTAACCTTCAACATTTAGTACATAATTCAAACATTTATAGTTTTAAATTCAAAATAACCCCCAAATAACAAAATGAAAATACAAAATAAAAAGTGTATCACAATAGGGGTTTTAATTTGCTTGGCTCCACTCGAGTCCAAGCTTACTCCAACTAGAGAGCTTTTTAAACGGCTGACATAAAGGTAGACTCCAATACTTTCTCTATCCTTGGTGCTCAGTTTGCTCACCTACATACACATATAAATAATGAATTAGGGCCTAGTGAGTAATAACAGAATAAAAGAGTTAAATGAATGAAGTTCATTTCGATAATCAAAGCAATTCATTTCAATAAGTTTCGTAAATGATTACCAATCATATCAATTCATAAAGTAGTAACGATAATTCGAATCAATATACGTGGTACATCTAATAGAGTAACAATGTCATAATATGCCGAAGCCAATGAACCACAAGGGTCAATCCAATGGACCACAATGGGTCAATCCGATGGACCACACAACGAGTCAATCCAATGGACCATTAAGGTCTAACATCAAAGATCTCTGTGTTTCAATCAATTCAATGACTATGGTATTGTTTTCCCTAGGTGATGGCCTATTGATCAATGGTCATGGTATTGTTTTCCTCAAACAAGGGTCTCTTTAATGGATGCCACGAATACAATTCAAAAGAAAACTTCATTCATTAGTAAGCAATAGCATTTCAAAAACATCAACCACATAACAATTTCAAAGATAATATAATTTGAACATGTCTTTATAAAGTTACTACTCACAGTGGGTCATATCGATTCTATGCCTCGAACGTTCACCTGTACAAAACACATAATAAATACACAATTGAAGCACCAACTCAATAAATCATTTCATCTTAATTCAATTCTCTTTGTGTGTTTCTAGCTTATTCCGTGACCATGTGTGTCCAATTGGTGCCTAAGAATACTTAAAATGATATGAGGACGCAAGTATGTACTTAGAAGAGTTAGCCAAAGATTGCTGAAAACAAGACTTTCGCTCGAGTACACACTTTGTCGCTTCAACGGTCTAGCAGTATGCAAAGGGTTCGCTTGAGCGTACACTTGGTTGCTTGAGCCGTTTGTAAGACTGCAAAAGTACTATATGCTCGATTTTTATGCTCGACGGTGGCTTAAGCCAAATACTGAGCAAAAAGTGGGTCCGCTCGAGCACACATGTCACGACCCAAATCCGTCCCTATAGGTTTAGCATCAGAATCGCCAAGCGATGTCCGAGATTAGAAGGCACATATGATAAAACAATAATATAGAGTACAAGGGCTGGCGGAAGCCAAAATAGTAATTAGAAGATGTCCAATGAGCTATGACAGTCTGTATGCAAAAAGACTTTTCGTACATATACACATAAACAATACATATACATCCATATACAGTCATCCAGGACAGGGACCTAATCCCTATTAGAACAGTACAGTAAAACATCATTCAGTCTATACAGTATTACAAAACCAGATACAAAAAGGAAAAATCTAAAACACCCCAAATGCCCTAGCTTGAAGGACTTGGAACCTCTCAGTGAGGCATAGTGGTTGGCTTGACAAAACATGAGTTTATCCCGACGCTCCTAGCAACGGTCCGGTGCTTGTACACCTACATATATATATGAGCAGTGAGCTAAAGCCTAGTGAATAACATACTGCGTAAAGAGGTTAAGAATGAATGTCATTTTAGTATCGAAAACAGTCATTTCAATCAGTATATTAGTTATTCAGTCATTGTAGTCATATGTGGTACATCCAATAGCAAAACAGTGCAATAGGTCTTAATAGACCGAACAGTCAGTTGATGGCCATCATATCAGTAAACAGTAGTAGTTCCAACATGGGAACCGACAAAGATCTCTATGATGCGATGCAGTCTGATAAGAATAAGATTGCTAAGGATACCACAATGATTCACAATTAGGACATCATTCAATCAAGAATATGATATCATTTGAAAACAAGATCAGATTCAATTGTTGAAGATAATCATTATTGAACATATCTTTACAACATTGTTACTCACGAGTTACGGGCTCTGAGATAAGCTAGAGCGTCTCCGGATGCCAACCCTACCGCGATTCTGAGTGAACACACACTAAGCTACACAGTCGGGAAAAATAATAACTTAATCCCTGATTTGCCTCGGTGTGGTTCTACATCAATATCCTCATTAAGATGCTTTAAACTAGGCCTAAGGATGCCTAGAATGAAATGAGGATGCAAATATGCACTTTAAAAATATTTTCAGAATTTTCAGAAAGACAGGGTCCCGCTCGAGCGTGGCTTTCCCAGCTCGAGCAGACATGCAGACAAAGGTTCCCCGCTTGAGCGTCACTTCCCACGCTCGAGCGGACTGTAAAACATGGCAAAAGTACTAGATGTGTGAAAATCACGCTCGATGGGCGCTCGACACCCGCTTGAGCATGTGACACAAGTCTCCACTCGAGCGTGCAATCCCCCGCTCGAGCGGACTATAAAACAATGCTAAGTGCTGGGAGCACGCATTTCATGCTCGAGCGCCACTTTCCCCGCTGGAGCGTGAGTCCAAATTCTGGAAATTTCAGATTTGAACCTCAAGCTCAAAACCAAGTTTTAATTCATCAAATTCGATCCTCTTGGGCTAATTTTTTGGAAAACACTTGTAAACTCATAGTATAACATGGTTCAAAGCTCAATTTGAGAAATCAAAGCCCAAAGGTAAGTTAATTAAATACAAACTTTAGCTCAAAACTCAAGAACGTGATGAACATGCACATGCATGAATTTAACTAACTCCAAAGCTTCAAATACTTGTTCAAAAGAGTTTATTTCCTCAAGAACATGGTGAATTCATGATCCATTGTAAAAATATGAATATGCATGTACAATTTCATGAACAATAACTTTAAAACTCAAGAATGGCAACATGCATGCATAATTTATGCTGTAATTCAACATTATGAACTAACTCTTGGCTAGAATCTCTAATTTCTCATGGATCATGCAAGATAATACACAAATACATCAATGATATGTTGAATTTTCTACCTTAGGTCTTGTATTCAAGTGTAGAAGCTCAAATTTTGCAATTATCTTTAAATCCTTCAAGTCTCCAGGCCAAAACTCATGAACTCAAGCTTCCTTACTCTCTCTCTCTCTCTCTCTCTCTAATTTGGTTTGGCTCAAGAAGAATGAACAAAATGATGCACAAGATGAAATAAAACAAGCCTCAAAATGTTTGGTGTAGTGGTCCACTAATAGGGCAAAATTATAAATAATGCAACTTGTGGGATTTAGCTTATTTTAATCTAATTAAATTATACCAAATCATATTTCAGATAAATTCACCATAAAATCACATTAATTCTAATTAACACAAAGCACTAATCAATTTCAGATTCGGCCGCCGATAAGGCCTTCAATTTGCAGTTTAAAGCGTGAAACATGAACAGATGCATTTGACAGTCAACAGATAGAAATGCAAATAACACAATATATTCATGCAATTAATTCAGAATTTCAGTCTAATCATTTATTTATCCAGTTCAGTCACAGTTTAGCAGTAAGCAGTGGTCTTATCAGTAAACAGTGGTGAGGGTTATCACAGTACACTTGGTCGCTCGAGCTGTTGTGCAATTGTATGCAAAACTACTAGGAGCTTGAAATGTGCGCTCGAGCGACAGTTCCATTGCTCAAGCAAACTGCTTGAATTCTAGAATTTCCAGAATTGTGTTTGAAGTTCAAACTTGCAATATAATGGTTCAAACTTTGCATGGTTAATACAAAAACATGGTAAATCTTTTTAGAACATGAAAACATAATCAATTGGAAACCAATTACTCAAAATCACGCTCCAAATTCCAATTTCAAGCTTAAACTATAAAGTTAAAACCATGCATGACATGAATTAAACTCCTTTATTTTTAAAACTCCAATGTATGAGATGAGAAGTGTTAGAACTATGGAAGATCTTCAAAAATGTCAAATATAGTTTCATGCATGTGGAAAATTTCATGGAATTCAGACTTAAATTGGTGATTCATGCATGCATGCATATAATCATGCTCAATTCTTCCATAACTAAGATGATCCTAGCACATTCTTTCTAAATTCATGCAAATGGTCTTATAGCTTGGTGAATTCATTTCCTATATGGATTATTTACAAGGATTGAGTGTGTCTCTAAGTCGGAAATTCTAACAAGTATTCCATAAACAAACAGATATTCACACTTAAACATATAATTAAGCAATTAAACTCACACAAATAAATATATAAAAATAATGTATGTTGGACAATCTCCACTGTATTTAAAAAAATAAATTCTATTTGTGTATTCAACAACAAACGGAATATAGAAGAAATAAAGGATATGAGAGAGTTTGTTTGATTACAAAAATCAAACCAGAAAATATATAGCGATCCCGGTTTCCCCTTTTCTTTAAATTATTGTATCCGAAACTTAGGTTCCATGGAGTTGGTAGTTGTGTATATCTTGTTTTGAATCCTCTACTCTTTGTATTTGAGTCTTGGGTTGTGTTGGGCAGGTTTGAAACAGGTTGGTTCAGCTTAGGAACCAAGACTAGATGCCCAGATTTTGGCCTGTCCGCTCGAGCGGGGTCTTTGTTGTAGCTCTGCTTTCGGCGGGGTTTTGACCTTTCGGCGGGAAATTCAACCATCACGATATCTCCTCTATAGTGTTGTACGCTCGAGCGGTGGTTTGGGCCTTCGGCGGGAGTTTTAATGTTCTGTTCGGCGGGAACCTAGTTCTGCGAAAGTACTGGAAGTGCGTATTCGCCGCTCGAGCGGGGACTTGTGAGTGACGCTCGAGCGGGGGTTTCCACGCTCGAGCGGGGCGACTGGTTTAAGACTCCGTGTTTTGACTTTTTAAAATCACTTTTTCACATCTCTTCTCTCTCTTATTTTTCCAAAAACTCCATTGTTGAGCCTCTCTCTCTAGAACCTTGCCTTCTCTCTAGGTATTGATCTAGTAGGAATTGTTTGCTTACCTTTGGCCTTTACAAAAAAGTTGTTGATCGTCGATGGCTATCTTTTGATCAGGAAAACTTGTGATTTAGAGCATTTTCATTTTCATCTCCTTCTTCGTTGGGTGTCAACTCTTGAGGTAGGGATTCCTACTCACTCTTATGGTCTTTGACATAGATTTTTGGTTGTTTTGATAAAGTGTTGAAGTTGGAAAATTTTGGAACTTAGGGTTTCAAAATGGTAAAAGAGGGTTTTGTTATTTTGACTCTAAAAACGTGTATTTTGGTTTCAAAATGATGATGTTGTTGTTGGTTGATGATATTTGGACCATTGGGCTAATATTAGAGAAAGGGGTAGAAAACTCTAATTTGTAGTATAGATTAATTGGTATAATTAATTTGAGTAATGTGTTGGTATTTGGAATTAAGTTGGGAATAATGAAACTGACTCATTGTATTGTGAAACGGTGGAGTTTGATTTATTAATCGCTCATTTTTTTTGAAAACATTGATATTTTACCTGTTGGAGCTTTTATTATCTGTTTAGAAATAACTACTTGGGTTACCGGTGAAGGGTAGTTTTGATTGTTGCAGACAATGCATGATGATTAGGCAAACTAAAACTAATCGATTAGATATGTCATAGAGTATGACGGTTTATAGAATACATTAACGTTATGTATTGATTGATTGTGTATATGACTTATATGTATATACATTGTGTGTGTGGGAGAAGATAGATGATGTACTCTACGGTTTAGGGGAAGATAGGGGATGGACCTCTAAACCGGATGTTGATTGAGAGGAGATAGGGGGATGGACTCCACTGATACAGCTCATATGCTTGTCAGTTAATGTGTTGATATAGCTAATATGCCTATCTATGGAAGCGTTGATACAGCTCATATACTTGTCTTTGGAAGTGTCATATAGTTAATAGGTTTATCTATTGAAATGTGGATACAGCTTGTACGCTTATCTATTGAGATATTGATACAACTAGTATGCTTATCTATTTTAAAATGGGAAACGTTTGATATGAGTCACCGTCTCATATAAGTGGTTGGCCAGGTCATGAGCCGTTGATGTAGATTGTGAAAATGGTAAGAAATTGAAAGTGAAATGAAACATGAATACAATTTTCATGTAATGGAAATGGTGTATGAATTGATTTATGAGAATTGAACATTTATCAATTGCTAATGTCTTAGTTATTGCTCATACTGTGTTTAGCATATCTCTACTGGGCGTTGGCTCACCCTTTATTGGACATCATTTTCAGGTGCAGGTAGCATGTCACCTCCAAGGACATAGCTTGGATGATGATGAGAGTTGAAGACTCTTTTTGTGTATTTTGTTTGTATTACATGTATATTAAGCCAAGGGCTTATTTTGTATAGAGCTAGCACTCTTCTTCTGTGTAACCAAGTGTTAACTTGGAAAGCTATAAGCCAGTAGGGCATTTGCTTGTGTTGTTAACATGTAATACTTTTGTAAGAACTACTCTGATGAATGGAAATAGTTGATTTCTCTTGTATCAATTCATGTCTTTAGTGATGGGTTTCATGTATTATTTTGAGGGCGTTACAAAATAAAATAAAATAAATAAAACAGATTTTTATTTTATTACAAAAACAAAATGAAAATCTGAAATAGAAAAATAATAAAACAGAAAATAAATTAATTACTTACCAAATTAATTTCTTGGACAAATTTTCTAGTTAAGTCCAATGTTTAACACTGTGTCCTTAAGACAGATTCGTCCTTTTCACGGTGTTTTCAGATTGTGGACGTCTATCTCCCAGGATAAAATGATCAACAGCAAACAATAGCAACACTACAAATTGTTTGCACAACGAATACACTTTGTGTTTACACTATTTCTCACAAGAAAATAATGCAGCAAAATGTAGAGAGAAATTGCAGAATATTTTGGACGAAAATTGAAGTGAAAACATCAAATGAGGGGCTGCCTATTTATAGATGGAGTGGTGGTTGTTTAATTTGAATTAAACAGGTACAGATTTGAATAAACATATATGGTACCTGTTCGGTTTGAATAAACAGATACAAATCTGTTGGGTTCAAATTTTGAACAGATAAAACCTGTATTGAACAGATTTGAATCTGTCCGATTGGGGAAAATAAAACCGGAGCCAATTTTTGAAATTAATTTCCGAAATTCAAATTTCAAAAAATTAGAATTTAATTTTAGAAAATAAAATTCAAATGCTTTTGGCCCAAAAAGATAGGTATTGAACCGGACAAGCCCAACCTAACCACGCACCCGCGCTCAAGCCCAACCAGCCCGCTCGGTGGCGCACGCGTGTGTTTATTTTGGGTCTAATGAGTCTAGCCCACTTTGCTCATAACCTCATTTCTTTGCAAAACTTGGGTGCCCTTTAGGGCCTACTATAAGTTCCAACCCCAAGCCTTATAAACCCACTCAAAGTTTCCTACCAAATCAATGTGGGATAAGCCTTTATTCAAACCTTTAGGAAATTTCACCAAAAACACAATTTCCATGGAGCTCTCTTTGGCTTCAATTTCTCATTCACCCGATAATGGTTTTGAGCAACCAAATATACCACATGAATCACAACGCGGCATAAAACGTATTACCACTTAGACTCGCCAAATTTGGCGCATGAGTCCCATCTAAAAAATAGACCAAAGATGAGGATAAATCTAATTTCCAAAACCATTTCTAACAATGTACACGTTTGGGTCGTTACACACACCAATCTCTCTTGTCTTTGATTTCTGTTTTCGACTGTCTCTCTCTCTCTCTTTGAGTTTCAAACCCTAACCCCAAACCCTTGAAATCATTCCTTCAAATCAATTTTCTAATAGAGAAGAAGAATAAGATGAAGTAGCTTTGGACGTTGATTTTGTCTGAAATATTAAAAAAAATTGAAATCCAAGTATTTATTCCCTTCAATTTTGTTCATTTTGTGTGAGATGTATGCTATGATTGCTTGAGATTTGTTGATATTGTCTCAAATTTTTTAAAATTGCTTGATTGCTTCTGTTAATTGCTTCAGATTTGTGGACTGAATTTCTTAATTTCTGTTCAAAATTGGTGAATCAAATTATGCTTTAAAAAAAATAAACAATATATGTTTTAAACAAATTTATGTTTAAATTTTTATTTTTTGGCGAATTTGGAAAAAAAATACAATTTGGCCTTGTTTTGTTGGGAATGATGAGAAAGTGAATGAGGGATTGATGGAAGGAAAGGTTGGCTTTTGGTTAAGTTGGCACATTTGGCATTTGTCAAATTTGACAGCTACCATTTTTAACCATTGGACACCTAGTTTTTGCTTGGAGCTGCTATATTTTAGTTTTGATAGCTTTAATGACAAATCATTAGAGATATTCAGAAAATAGATGCTTTTCTATTGAACGCAATTAAAGGATGTATAAGAAAAATAAAAATTTTCGTCAATTTTTATTTTTCCTTTAAATTGCCATATCAATTATCAATGTTAATGTTATGCAGTTGTAATTGTATATTTAAATTTTTGAGCAATTTAACGAATTAAGAATGAACTATAAAACTATTTAAAGGGTTATTGAATATGGAATTTTAGCTGTTACTAAATTTAAGAATATTTGAGAAGGAAAAAAATGATAAATGATAAAGCTTTTAGGTTGTATAATTTATATGACATAACATATTTATACAAAAAATATTAATTGTTCTGCATTGAAAATCTACAACATACAAGAAAGAATGTGCGTAAAATACAAATAATAATAATAATAATGTGAAGCAATGGAGGTATTGTTTAGCAATAATCCTCCGTAGCTCGAATTTCATTTGGCTCGAGTGACCCGACTGCTAAAACGACGTCGTGTTGAGTAGTGTTTGTTTGTTTGTTTTTTTTTTTTCTTTTTCTTCTTATATTCTGAAATAGAGGGAGGAAGAGGGAGAAGAGAGAAGAAAAGAAAGAGAAAGAGAGAGAAGAGAGAGAAAGATGGAACAAAGAGGAGAGAGAGGCATCATCTCTGGCGGCATCACCGCGCCATTAACGGCGCCATCATCAACAGATCTGTGTGTGTATACACAGATCTGTGAATCTGTCTTTCTCTGTGTGTGTATATATCTATCTCTCTCTCTCTCTATTCTGAGTTGATGATGATGATGATGCGGTGTGGATGATGATGTTTGTTGTTGATAATGATGATGATGATATGCTCTCTCTCTCACATAACACCCTTTCCTTTCCCCTCTTCCTCCTCCTCCTCCTCATTCTTCTTTTTTTCTTCTTCATCTGCAGAGAGAAAAAGGGCAAAAAAAAAAAAAAAATTTGCCCAAAACGATGTTTTTTGGGTAATCGAACCACTTGAGCCAAATGAAATTCGAACTACAAAACGGAAGTGTATTGTTTAGTGAAATTTACTGAGGATGTTTGTAATATTTTTTTTTTATAAAAGAGTTTGTGTGAGTATGTTTAATGTAGCTTTTAATTATAAATAAATAAGTTAAAAATAAATTATTTTAAAATTACACTATTAATGTTTCTAATTTATGTTTTTACAAACTGGCCAATATTTTTAAGTAAAAAAATTTAAATACAACTGTTATATTAAAATAATAAAAAATGAGAAATTATTTATAAATTAATTTGACAACATTTATGTCAGAATAATTCAGTATGTTTAGTTTTAATTTTTTGAATTTAATTTAAAATAATTCAATATGTTATATTAAAATAATAAAAAATGAGAAATATTTGATAAATTTTTTTAAATTTTTTTTCAAAAATATTATACATTTTAAATATATTTATATTAAATATATTTAAAAATTAAAAAAATTCAATAAAAATAAAAAAATAAAATTTTGTGAGTTCTAGAAATCAAAACTATTATTTCATCTTCAAGATGAATAATTGCCCGTCATCTATCGGCTGGGATGAGGCCACGTGCACCTATTACAAATCTAAGCGACGAGGACTAATTGACCGCCTCATCAATCAAATCAAGCTATAAAAACGGAAAAAAAAAAAGAGAGAGGTGCAGGTTATGAGACGTGAGCCCCTTGTTCACGTTAGAAAGAATCATCAATGGGTTGAACGTCCTCTCCTCCCCAAACCTCAAGTACGATCGTCAGGAAAGAGAAGACTAAGAAAAAGCCATGTCAGAGAAAGAAGCGGATTCAGGATTTGTTCGTTACGTGAATCTAGGGTTTCTACAGATTGAATCTTCAAAGCCTATTTGTATTTCGATTCAAATGTGAAAAAGACTAGGGCCAATACGAATTTCTCTTCGAGACTCGAATTCACAATTTCGGTGAGAATTCGGGCTTTGTTGCTCACCAATTCGCTACGAATAGATCAACAAATCCATTTTGTACGTGCATCTGTATATGTATATATGTATGCTGTTGAAGAAAGCATTGAATCAGTGATTTTTGTAATTTAATCATTTTATATTTGATTTTAATTGACAATTGCTTGTAGTAGCATTTAATAAATTGTTGAAAACTGTGTCTTGTATGATCACATTGTAGTGGTAATGCATGTGAAATTAGTTTAAGGTGGACACTAGAGCTAGAGCTACTGGAATATCAGCTCATAGTTATGATACGTTGATTACTTCATGAATATACATTTTCTTCAGAATTTAACATAAAAGTATAATCGCGAGTAAGGCTGAATTCCGGCTTGCAGTTTGATAATTATCCTACAACTAATTAGGTTTCTATGGAGTATACAGGGATGATTAACGAGCCGAATGAGCCGAGGTTTGAAAACTTTAGTGAGCTTCAAAATTTGTTCAAGCTTGGTTTGTTAACTTTCGAGCCGATTTCAAACGAGCTTTTGTTGAGCCGAGCTCAATTAGTTTGGTATTTTTATATAGTTTTAGACTTAGCGAACTGAGCTGAATGAGCAATTGACTGTTCAAGCTTGGTTTGAAAACTTTAACAAACTTCAAAATGTGTTTAAGATTGACTTGTTTATTTAACGAACAGAGCTCGAGTGAGCTTTTAACTAGCCATAATATTAGTGGAACATAATAATCGTAGATGTTTTCCTTGCTGAAATTGTGGTTAGATGTTTCCATTGTACCTGAATCATCTTAGAACTTAACCAATAAATGATATCATGACCTTGTTATTGTAGCAGGTGGATCTCTTGGCCACAACTTTGACATTCAGACAAAGTATTTGATTCAATTAAATGGAAGAAGACGAGGAAGATAGAGTTCTGTTAAGCAGTTTGGGTATCACATCTGCAAATCCTGAAGATATTGAACGAGACTTATTAGCGGAGGTTGTTATTTTATTTTCATACTAATTTTGTTATTATAAGCATATGATATTTTTGGAAAGCACAATCTGACGGTAGCTGTTATCCAACGGCAGGTGAGAAATAATGCTGGGGAAATTAGCGAAGCAGGTGGAAGCACGGAGGAGGAACTTCTTGGCAGTTCAAAAAACAATGAATTGTTGTCTACCAGCCATGCTGACGTCTATAGTAAATTAAGGGCTGTAGAAATTGAAATAGATGCTGTTGCTTCTAGTGTTGAACAGGTCAAGAACCTTGCAAGAAATGAAAATCATGTCTCCGATGGTTATGATGGTGAGGAACAAGGAGAGAAAGAGGATGAACGGAGCATTTTACAGTCTTCTTGTAATGATCTAACCCTACAGCATGCCCTAGCCACTGATAGACTAAGAAGCCTGAAGAAAACAAAGGCTCAACTCGAGAAAGAAATATCAAATTTGTGCAAGGATGACCCTTCCAAATCTAGTAAGCATGACAAATTGATACAAGATCTTGTTAAAGAAGAGCGAAGGCCAAAGTCAAAGTTGAAAGAACTTCAGAAATCAAGCAAGAATCCAAAGAAGCGGCAGAAAATAGTTTCATTTGATGAAGATGGTGATTTTGATGCAGTTTTAAATACAGCATCTGCTGGATTTGTTGAAACAGTGAGTTAAACATGGTTTTTTAGTCTACTTTCACTGAGTTTACAATAGGGTAGAAGGGGGTTAAGTGGTTGATCTTATATACTCATCCTTCTATAGAAAAGTTTTCTATTGTGATTGTAATTGGGGTGTTTTAAAGTTTATTAGGGTATACAAATGAAATTAGAGCTATAAGGACTAACTAAATATGTTTTATGTCTTAGGAAAGGGATGAGTTAGTTCGGAAAGGAATTTTAACCCCCTTTCATAAGCTTAAGGGCTTTGAGCGTCGTATTCAACAGCCAGGGCCATCTAATAGGGACAATGTACTTGAGGAAGAAGACAAGACTGATGATCTTGCTTCCACCAGTATAGCTAAAGCTGTCCGGTCTTTATCAGAGGCTGCCCAAGCTCGTCCAACAACCAAGCTGCTCAATTCGGATTCCCTGCCAAAACTTGAAGCACCCACTCGACCTTTTCGAAGGCTAAAAACTCCTCTGAAGATCCCTCGATCACCAGAAAGTGAGACAGGGAAGAACAAAGGGACATTACAGAAAAAGAGAAGGCCATTACCTGCAAAGAAATGGAGAAAGTTAGCTTCTCATGAGGGAGAACCTTTAGAAGAATCTGGTATGTTGAATTCCTTAGCTTCATGGTACTGTAACATTTGTCTGTCTCATTTTCAACTGTTAACTTTCTCATTTCTTTCAGAGGAGCTGGTCAAGATGTGTGATTTTGTAGTATTCTTTCATTCTTTTAGTAGATGAACTTTCGCTTGTTATTTTCACTTCATTTTTTGGGGGGTGGGGGGGGTGTTTTGCTTGTGATTTTTTTTATATTTCATTTGTTATTTTTTCATGATAATTTTGTCCTTAGGAGGCCATATCAATGTAAATCGTCACAAAATGTGAGGAAACGATATGAAGTTTGTGAAGTTAGTGCTTTTGTTATCTTTTTTTCTTTTTTCTTTTTCAAATTGATGTATATGGGAATATGATCTGGCATTGAACTTGGTGTTTTTTTTCCCGAAGATGCAAAGGGTGATGTGGTGACCTGCAGTAATGAAGAAGAAGACCAAGAAGATGGTGAAGATGTGGATGCTCCTGAAGCTTCTTTTGTGACACTTGAAGGTGGGCTGAAAATCCCAGAAACCATTTTCAGCAAACTTTTTGACTATCAAAAGGTGGGGGTACAGTGGCTATGGGAGCTTCATTGTCAAAGAGCAGGTGGAATCATTGGAGATGAGATGGGTCTTGGGAAAACCATCCAGGTCTTATCTTTTCTTGGTGCATTGCATTTCAGTGATATGTACAAACCAAGCATAATTATCTGCCCTGTTACACTCTTGCGTCAATGGAGGAGGGAAGCACAAAAGTGGTACCCAAGCTTCCATGTGGAGATACTTCATGATTCTGCTCAGGATCCATCTAGTAGAAAGAAGCGAGCCGAATCCCACGAAAGCGATTATGAAAGTGAAGAACTGCTTGGCAGTGACAATGAAGAAAATTTATCAACTAAAAACACCAAAAAATGGGGTTCCTTGATAAATCGTGTTTTGAGATCACAATCTGGGTTGCTGATTACCACTTACGAGCAACTCCGTTTGCACGGGGAAAAACTTCTTGACATTGAATGGGGTTATGCAGTACTAGATGAAGGACACCGAATTCGGAATCCAAATGCCGAAATTACTTTAGTTTGCAAGCAGCTGCAGACAGTTCACCGCATAATAATGACTGGTGCTCCGATTCAAAACAAGCTTGCTGAATTGTGGTCTCTGTTTGATTTTGTTTTCCCTGGAAAGTTGGGTGTCTTGCCTGTATTCGAGTCTGAATTTGCAGTTCCCATATCTGTTGGTGGCTATGCTAATGCTTCACCCTTACAAGTATCCACAGCATACAGGTGTGCATCGGAATGCCTCTGAAATCTTTTCCAGGATTCTTAATTCTATGTGAAATTTCTTCAAATTTACCTGTCATATCGGTCAGTTAATTGTGAATTACTGGAAAGCATGATGAATGTTGCATGAAACTTGTGAGTCATTTTTCCCAAGTTATCAGCTTATGTGCCAAACGGGACATCAAAAGTGTGATCTATTCCTATGCTCTGCCACTCTCCCCAAGAACAAGAAAGAGCCTCTACTTCTGCTTTGGGTTTCACCTTATTTTTTATTTATTTTTTTATAAATATCAATTGTTGCTTCCCCTTCCCCCTCAACAGGTAAAAGAGAGAGAAAATAAAAATTAAAGAGATCATGCATTGCTTTACATAAACTCAACTCAAAAGTACTTATAAACTTGTTTGAGTAGCTTCATTCAGAAGGCCTTGCAACATTGTTTAATGTCCTGGTCAAAGATAGGATCTCTTGGATGTAGGGTCATTACCATGAGTTTCCCACCTCTTCAAAATCCCAATCTTTCCAATGTTGAATAAATTCTTCCTACTATATTTGATATCATGCAGGTGTGCAGTAGTTCTACGTGACTTGATCATGCCTTACCTGCTCCGGAGAATGAAGTCTGATGTTAATGCCCATCTTCCAAAGAAGACTGAACATGTCCTCTTTTGCAGCCTTACGGCAGAGCAGCGATCAGTGTACCGAGCATTTCTTGCTAGCTCTGATGTGGAACAGATCTTTGATGGAAACAGGAACTCCCTGTTTGGAATTGATGTGATGCGTAAAATTTGCAACCACCCTGATCTGCTCGAGAGAGAACATTCTTTCCAGAATCCGGACTATGGGAATCCGGAACGCAGTGGAAAAATGAAAGTCATTGCCCAAGTGCTTAAGGTGTGGAAGGAACAAGGTCACCGTGTTCTTCTCTTTTCACAAACTCAACAAATGCTTGATATTGTTGAGAATTTTCTGACTGGTGGTGAGTATAATTACCGGAGAATGGATGGTTTGACTCCTATAAGACAGAGAATGGCCTTGATAGATGAATTTAATCACTCAGATGATATTTTCATCTTCATTTTAACTACAAAAGTCGGTGGTTTGGGTACAAATTTAACTGGTGCAAACAGGGTGATAATCTTTGATCCTGATTGGAACCCTTCCACTGACATGCAGGTTGGTTTGTGATTATCTCTTTGTTTTATCCACATTTTTCTTTAAGAAGAATATACTTGTTATTTTGTAGATTGATTTCTAAAATTTTGACAGTTTGATTTTAATATTTTCCATTTTTGATTTATTGAAATATATGTGATCTGGCTTTTCTGTCCCTTTTCTGCATCAAGGTACTGACATCTCGGTAATTTCTATGCAAAAAGTGTGTTTGGTTTGAGTTTTCTGGATTAAGTTTTTTAAAAACCGACTTTTTTGATTTTCGTGTTTTTTTTGTTTTTAGTGAATATTTTTTAAATTTTAAACATTTTTTTTTTTTACTTTTTTAGATGCACCTTACTTAGATGTATCTAAAAAGTAAAAAATTTGTGAAAAATATTTTAAAAAATTAATAAATACATAAAAATACAAAAAATGTACTGAATTTATATATATATTTTTTGTATTTTTGGTATTTAGTGAATTTTTAAAAGATTTTTTTTACAATTTTTTTACTTTTTAGGTGTATTTATGTTCGGTGTGTCTAAAAAGTAAAAAAATTGCTTAAAATATTAACAAAAATTCAGTAAAAACAAAAAAACACAGAAAATAAGAAAGTAAAATTTTCTAAAAAGTGTTTTTTGAAAAGTGGAAACAAGCAATTGAGTGTTTTTCATGAATTTTGAGCAGGATTGCTGCCACTTATATTAGTAATTTTGATCTCTTGCTTGCCTCTGAAAACGCTGCCATTAGTATATTGATCCCACCTGTTGCTTATGACAGGCTAGGGAGCGTGCTTGGCGTATTGGTCAGACTAAGGATGTAACAATTTATAGATTGATTACTCGTGGAACAATAGAAGAAAAGGTTTATCACCGTCAAATTTACAAACACTTTCTCACCAATAAAATATTGAAGAATCCACAGCAGCGAAGGTTCTTCAAAGCCCGAGATATGAAGGATCTCTTTACTTTAAATGATGATGAAAATAGTGGCTCTACCGAAACATCTAATATTTTTGGTCAGTTATCTGAAGATGTCAATATTGTTGGGGCTCAGAAAGATAACGAGGATAAGCAGAAATCAGTGAAAATGACAGCAGCAAATGCTGATGATGCTGCAGTTGAAAGAGGGAACAATTCAGAGATTGGACCATCCAAAAGGAAGGGTAAAGAAAAAGCTGATCATAGTGATGGTGAAGTCGATGAAGAAACAAATATTATTCGGAGTCTTTTTGACGCTCATGGAATTCATGTAAGTTTCCTCTACGATGCCTCTATAAATGTAGTTTTTGCCCTTTTTATCAAATCTTGTGTGGTATTTTTGCAAGAAAAATTGTCCACTTTGAACCTATCATGAAAGAGTGGGTTTTTTTTTTTGAAATTTGATTGCATCAAGAGAATAGGAAGATTTTGATGGGCATTTGTGTATAGAAATCTGTTCTTGTCAAATCTCTCAATATGAACCCTTTCAGATTCAAGTTCCTATCAGCTATAATTCATAGGTTACCTGCTTATTCAGTTTTGCAAGAGGCTCTTTAAGCAAGAATTAAATTTCCTCCTCTTTTCCTCCCCCCTCCCCCCCTTCCCTTTTTTTAATCTAATCAACTTTCTATCTGAAGTATGTTCTAAAAAATGCAAATTAAACAGTGATTATGGTTTGTTGAAAAAAGAAAAGTGATTATGGTTATCCCATCTCTTGCCTTTATATGCCATGCATGTTGTTACTATTTTCCCTTACTTTTCATTTTCATCTTTTTTCTTCAGAGTGCCGTGAACCATGATGTGATTATGAATGCCCACGATGAAGAGAAGATGAGACTCGAGGACCAAGCTTCCCAAGTTGCTCAGAGAGCAGCAGAAGCATTACGCCAGTCACGAATGCTTCGAAGCCAGGAAAGCATATCTGTCCCAACCTGGACTGGGAGATCCGGAGCTGCTGGTGCACCCTCCGCCATTCGCCGGAAGTTCGGTGCAACAGTAAATTCCCAGTTGATCAATAACTCTAAACGCTTGGAAGAATCATCGAGCAATGGCGCAAGTGTGCCAAATGGCTTTGCAGCTGGGGCATCTGCCGGTAAAGTATTATCGTCTGCTGAATTACTAGCTAGGATTAGAGGGAACCAAGAAAGAGCAGTTGGTGATGGGATCGAACATCAATTTGGTTTGGCTTCAAGTTCTGGCAACAGAGAAAGATCTGTGGATAATGATAAGCAGCAGCCTTCTAGGTCATCCCGGAATCTATCAGGGGTGCAGCCAGAAGTGTTAATTCGTCAGATCTGTACATTCATACAACAAAGAGGTGGAAGAACAAATTCTGCTGGTATTGTGGAGCATTTTAAGAACAGGGTACCTTCAAAGGATCTGCCCTTATTTAAGAATCTTTTGAAGGAAATTGCCACTTTAGAGAAAGATTCAAATGGGTCTTTTTGGGTTTTAAAGCCGGATTATCAACAATAATGAAGTGTTCAACCACGGATTCATTGCCGCAAAAGTGCCGAGTATTTTGTTGTTACTCTTTTGATCGTATCAAAAGAATTGTTTTGGAGCTGCTGCAATGTTGTTGACTGATTAATTTGTTTTCAAAGTGGGTAAAATTTCCAAGTTGGTTACTTTCTTGGGTTTTGCTGCCTTGCTTTTGCTATTGCAATTTTGGTCAGAACTACACAACACAGGTCATAGTACCTTTTTGCTGTACATATATTTACATGCCCCTTGGGTTTTTTTAATTTTTTTTTTTCTTTTCTGTGGATAATAAAATATAAAAAAAACTGAAATTAAAGTAATTGTTTTGACATGAATGAAAGCTCAGCAGTTTCTGATCAACTCTCTTTGCTCATTGTCAGATTGGAATTTGACTTTGCTAAGCTACGCATACTCATTTTTTTAATTAACTTAACAAAATTTTAAATATAAATTAATTATCTTCTAAACAATTACTTTTTGAAAAATATAAATTCATTTTTCTGATCCAACCAAAAACAATTAAAAAAACTTAAAGGGGGCAGAAAAAAAAGGAGAGATTCATAACATCTTATCACATACTCAGACTACGTGGCAACTGAGTCAGATACTAAATAGCATAGATATCTTCTAAGTTACAATGGTGCCAAGCGATTTATATTTCAGCAACATTGCAAACTCAGAATTATTTAACCAAAAATAAGAATTAATAGTTTGAATTTATTTCACTCTTGAATTCCATATTTCATCACTTTAATCGCTTTAATCTCCATTGCACACGTCTATTCTTGGTCAATTCTGAATTCCAGATTCTGGGTCCAAATTTATTTGTTTATATTTACATAATTAACTGCGGTGAAATCATAACAAGAACTTCCTTCAAATAGGACAACTAAAAATCAAGCAGAAGAGAAAACGATGTTCAAAAACGAAAAATTATCCCTCACTTTATCTCATACCTTTTGAGTTCCCCTTCCCTTGTTTTCCACAACAACCAAACAAGGGAAAACAATTTCCTGTGCATTTTCAGCTTCATCAAATATTACATACCGAACTTCACAAAAAAGTCATACTTCAAAAACTGTATATACAGCCTAATAATTGCAAAGTGAAATAGGTTGACACAACAAATGACATTGCAAAAGCACAGTCATGAGCATCCAACTTTTGATTAAAAATATACGACTCATACTTAATAGTTCTCGAGTAAATTAAGAAGAAAAAAAAAGCCGTCCATTTTGATGGTGTGCATTACCGTCATTTTGCAACACGCAAAATTTTCAATCCCCAATCTAATTCATTTTAGCATCCCAGCCAGACAAATCCCATGTTTTTCATACCAAACAAGTTGGAAGAATAAATGAGTTCTTATGCAAAAATCACCATACTGATACTTTAGTACCATGCACTCGTTTGGCATAAAGAGTTGGGAGATTTTTTGGCTATTTTAGTTACAAAAAGACAAAATAGGTTAAAAAATCAATAAAACAAAATGTCATATCCAAACTATAATCATTTCATTTTTTCTCTCACAAAAGTCAAAAAAATCAAAAAATCTATCCTAAACAAAGCTTTTTTGTCCCAAGCTAAAATAGTCAAAAAGTCAAAAAGCCAACTCACATCCCAAACGAATCCTATAATATCCAGTACAGTGCTACAACAAGAAGAGCACAAAATTGGCTGTGATGATCACATCAGTCCAAGGTAATTTGCATCAGTCAACTGGAAAAAAGAAAACAATATTCTAATCCAACAAAAATTAGAAAGGAGAATAAATATTCTCTCTATTATATATTAAATAAAAATTTAGAAGTACAAGCAAATCAAAAGAAGCATATCAACATATTTCAATCAATGTTATTTCCAGAAACGGAGTATTTGGTACCTTGAATTTTCTTTCATTTCCTTTTTTTAAAAATTCATGTCTTTCTCAACATAACAGCAAACAAAGATCTCAATCAAATCCAAAACACACAATCAAAATGCTGCCCATCCAGCTGCACTGGTCTTTGCTGATCCTGATCCCGTTGTGGAAGGAAGATTCCTCTGCAGATGACACGAAGCAAACATGCTTAACTAATTGCTTACTCACAAATGCAAGGATTTCTAATATGCCAAAAAGATGTTTTTAAAACGACTCACATCAATAAGGAAATGCAGTGAATAGAAATATTCTTCATCACAGCAAACCTGTGAAAGGAATGTGTTTTGTTTGAGAGACCCACAACCCAAGAAGGTTTCACCCGATCCGACCTACTCGGTTTCATTAACCAGCAGCAGCGTTGTTATTTTTCTCTAGTGGTTTCTTTGGTTATTTCATTATGTCTAAGGACAAATTTCATTATTTGGTTAAATATAGACAGTTATTCTTATTGGTTCAGTGTTATGAGAAATTCACCATGTCACCTTCCACAATGTAGTCTAATGCTTGAGCAGTTAACTCAGCTATATAGTCCATGTTGTGACCATCCAAGGTGACTCAGCCTCATGCTTCAGCTATGGCTACTACGCATTCAGGTTTGCATGGTTCTCATTCTACAAGTATCTCTCCTACTACTTGGATATTTGATTCTAATTCTTTGGTTTGTAGACCCTATGGTTTGTGCACCCTATGGTTTGTGGACCAAAGTGCACAACTTACTTTCGTTTATGCTACCTATAAAATTACCCAAACAGCCTCATCTTCTTCCTCTAAACAATATACTTGTGTGTATATATTATATGTAATTTTTATTTTATTTATAAAAAAATTATAAAAAAAAAAAAAAACCATCCAGACATCCAACAGTCAACAAATCAATTAAAAACCCAAATATCCAATTTCCCCAATCCTTCACAGTAAGCCACCCAACAAAGGTTGATAAGAATCAAACATAAACTGGAAAATTTAAACAAAAACATGCTTTAAGAGTTGTTCTAGGACGGACAGACCACATTGTTCGCTGTTGCTCTTGGACAGTTGGACCACAGATGGGTGTTGAATTAGTTGTTTATCACAGATGTCTGTATGAGCTGGATGTCCACCTAGACTGTTTCCTCATACGCAAAGATTTCTTCTCCCATTCCTCAATCAACTCTCTGAACCATTCTTATTCAACTTGCAGCAGCATCACAGTGCAGGAAAGGACCCTAAGATCCTGATTGTGTGCAGTTCCTCATGATTTCTTGCTCACACCAGCAGGATGCCTAACATATGTGTTTGCATCCATCTGGGATGACAATGAAGGTTGTATTGCAAAGGTGTGAATGTGGCTTTTATAAGATCCTTAGTGGGCTTAGAAACAGAGAGGAAAAAAGAAAATAAACGAAGTTGCAACAAAGAGAGAAATAGTTAAGAGAGTAGATGAAGAATAGCATTTTTTGTAAATTTGAACAAAGGGTATTTTTGTCTTTAAAAATTGGCTTACGCACGTAACTCTCACGGCCTATTACTTTGGATGAAAAATTTAACAGTACACTTTGGTCCACAAACCATAGGGGTGATGTGCCTATTCCTAAATTAAAGGGGGCTCATCAGCATTTGAGCCAAATTACGAGGGGGTAAAGTGAAATTTGTCCTAGAATTTAAGGTACTTTTAAATGTAAAAGCATTTTTCTTTCAACAATTAGACATCCAATAAATAGTCCATCATTCTTCAAATTAATCATGCAATAATACATTCTAATAGTATTATGGCCTTTTTTTATATTTTGTCTTGCCAAAACTCCACTTTATATTTTAGTTCATTTATACTTTTCATTTTTCCTCCAAAGGAAAATTTCAAAAACAAAATGATCGCTTTAAATGAAAGTTTATCATGTTTCGACACATGTTCTGAAACAAAAATCACTTGGTTTAGTGTTTTTTTGGCAACACTGCAACAAACTGGAATTATTTGCAGTTGTCACATTTACCCTTCGAATATCAGTTAACAAATTTCATACTCATCGAGTAAAGACAATACAAATGATACCCATTTGGATCCACACACACACAATACACATGCATGTAGCTCATTGCAGTAGATGTCAATGATCTCCCAGCAGCATCCACAAGAAAAATGATGGCCGCACCCATATTGCAAGTTCAATTTGCTACTTTTTTGTTCTCTAATACATCCAGAGCTGCAAAACTGCATGCTCCCCTAGATAACCATTTTTACTGGTTATCTAGACTGCATTACAAATGTAGTTAATATAACCGAGCTAAGTCACATATACTTTCTACATTGACAGTGTATGTGATCATCCATAGAATATCAGAACAATGACATGTCAAAGGATAATAGGAAAAGTATTAAGAGATTACGGCACTCTCACAAAATAGATGTGTGTAGCCTCATGTTCTAACATGACATGTAATTGCAGCATTGATCCTATATGCTTTTAATCAATTCCAGAAAAGTTAGCTAAAGTCAACACTTAAGGCAGCTTCTTTTTTTTTTTTTTTTTTTTTCTCTCTGTCAATCTTAAGACAAGACTAAAGTTCAGAAAATAACTGGCATATTAACAGTTAACCAATATCGATATGTAAAATAAATAATAAAACTATGCAAAAAGAAACAAAATTGGATATCCACAGTAAAAGTTTCCATCATACAGAAGATGAGGCTGCAAAAACGACTAGAACTAAAAGCATAGGCCTAAAGCGTGAGCAGCAAATTAGCAGTATAACATAGAAGAAATGGAGAAGTACCTCGAGTTGAGAGAAATCTGAGAGAGTATCAGTAGAATGTCTCGCATTTTCCTTGGGCCCCTTGAGACCAACACCATGACTGGTAGCAGTAATCCGCACAGCAGCAGGATCATTAGGTGGGGGTGGTAAAGGAGATCTGATCTTTGTCGCTCCAGTAGGTGGAGGGGCAAGGCTCAGAGCTTTAGGTTTTCCAGTTCCAGAAACCCCTCCTGACAACCCAGCAGCTGAAAGCATGCCCGTACCACTAGATGGTTTGTTCTTCACAGTTATTCGGATGGTTTCACCTTCCTGTAACCCAAACATTGAAAGGTTAATTTCACCTAGAATCAAAGAAAAGCAGCAAAAAAATCCCAAGAAACATGATCCAGAAACTACTGTAGCAAACACTGTTTCAGCAGAAGCCTACAACAATTAACAGGTGAGTGATAACGTATTTTGTTTTAGTCAGTAATCATGAGTCAATATAAAAAGTAGGTGATGGAAATTTTAGGACAATGCCTAGCCTAATAGATAGATGTTTTAATCAACTGAGTATTGAAGCCCACTGTAACCAAAATAAAAAGGACAAGGCCCTTGGAATGACAAAATAGATTACAGGAAACAAATTCAATGGAGGGGCACCAAAAGGCACTGTGTCTTAATTTATATAACATCATCAGATTTTCAATCAAAATTTATGAGGCAGACCTCATTGCAGACAACAAATTTATCTCCAAATGCCTTGAGTCTATTGCACTTGTACTTTTAGCCCCCAAGTTAACGTAACAAGAGAACAAGTTATGCATATGGTGTCCGTAATTACCACTATTACTAATATGCTCTTCGGTTCAATTTTCCCGTTAATATTATGTCGATATGGCCTATTGGTATGGAACGAACAACCTTAATTCTCTCAAGAATCCCACTACTTATCGTTATATATGAAATCATTGATAAAGCTTTCAACTTACAAAAAAACACCCCCCGAAAACACAGTTATTACCAGACCACAACATAAATAGAAGACTAATAACACCAAAAGAGCATGCTTTTATCCTTTCAAATAAAACAAACAAGTAGTGGGGATTACTAATAGTCAGGTCAGATGGAACATTTCAATAAAAGCTTTGGATTAGATTCCTCTCTGCCCAACAGCTGATCTGACTCACCCAAAAAATTACTTTGTATGTTACATATATGATATATGTACACTCCCCAATCATGAACCCAGTGTGATTCTAATACAAATGTAGATAAAATTCAGATAAAACAACGATTTTGTCCTCTAAATCATACTGAATTGACTCCAATTTTCACAGATACACAATGAAAAGTATACCTTCAATCTGTGATTGACAGCAGGGTGAATATCAATATGATTGTCATCGCTGCCGTCGCTCGATTCACCAGCCTCCTTGTCGTGCTCCCTCTTCACATACTTGTCATGATCGGACAACGCCACATTGAAATCAAACGCCTCGTTCCGCTCATTGAATCCCAACCCTATGAAGGCGTGCTTTCCCCTTCCGTCCTCGATCTTGAGCACGAAGTACCTCGACGAATCGAGCACGGGCTCGACGGAGGTGTCACGCTGGCCAGGGAGGACGAAGCAGGCCGCGAAAAGCTCCCCGGAGGAGGGATCTTCGAGGCGGATCTCGCAGCGGTCCTTGCAGGAGACGACGCGGAGGCGGCCGGACCAGATCTTGTCGGACTGGAGCCACTCGCCGCACTTGTAGCCGCCGCTGGTGGTGCGAGGGGGGATTTTGTAGACGGCGACCTCGCGAACCACCAGGAGGGTGTGCTCGAACGACTCCTCCTCCTCCTCGAACGACATCGGTTTTTTTTTTGGGATGAATTTGATGATGGAGGTTTGAAGTTGAAGGAAGATTTGGAGGGTAGGGTTTTGGTGGAGATCTGATCAGAGTGGAAACCAGGGATTGGATTGGAATTTGGAGTGGAGTTTCAAAGCGTTGGAGTCACGCGGGATTGAGAGAGAGAGAGAGAGAGAGAGAGAGACAGAGAGGTGGTGAGGAGGTATCAATAGAGTTGGGTTTTTGGCAGAAGAGACGTGGGTTGGAAGCGTATTTTGAGAAATGTCAACTGTAGTAATCACTTGGCACGGATATTGAGAGAAGGGGTCGTGTTTGACAACATACTCCGTTTGGTGAGCCTTTTAGCATATTAAGTCAATTTATTTTCTTAATTCTCAAATTAGGTTTAATATGGACAGAAATTTTAAATTAGGTTAAAGTGTTATTACAAATCACATTTTTATTGTTTGGAGTAAAAAATTTGATGAATAGTGAAAGTGCTATTACAAACTACGCTTTTAATTAAGAAAACGTGATTACAAACCACACTTTTAACATAAATTTATTTTCTGAAGAAAACGTGGTTCCAAACTACGCTTTCACTGTGCATATTTGTTTTGTTAAGAAAACGGGATTCACAATCATGCTTTCACTATTGATAAATGAAAGCGTGGATTGAAACCACGCTTTTACAACTTATATAAAAACCCTCAAACCCCTTCATTTGCAATCACGTTTTTTACACTTACGTTTTTCTCAGACTCTCGCTCTCGCTCTCCCCTCTACTCTGCTCTCACTCTTGGTCTCGCTCTCTCTTTCCGCTCAAACTCTCACTCTCGCTCTCGCTCTCCCTCTGCTCTCAGACTCTCTCTTTGCTCTCACTCTCTGTCTCTGCTCTTTCTCTGTCCGTGGTATGGCATCTATCTCTCTGTCTCATTTGAATTTTATGTGTTTATTGCAATTGTTAAAATGTGAATGTGTAGTTTTGAATTGGAAAAAAATGTTGTGGTTTTGAATTGTGAAAATTTTGTAGGGTTTTCAAATGAATGTGAAATCATAAATTATGAAATTAGAAATTAGGGTTATGAAATCATAAATGTGTTAGGGTTTTCAATTATGAAATGTGTGGTTATGAAATTATGAAATCATAAATTATGCTTGTGGTAGGGTTTTGAATTGTATGTGTTAGGGTTTTGAAATTATGAAATCATAAATTGTATGTGTTAGGGTTTTGAATTATGAAATGTGTTAGGGTTTTAAATGTGTGGTTATGAAATTATGAAATCATAAAATGTTAGGGTTTTGAATTGTGAAATCAGAAATTATGCTTGTGGTTTCAGAAATTAGGGTTTTGAATTTTGAATCGTGTCTATATTTTTTGCATTTTGAATTGTGAATCCTGTCTATATTTTTTGAAATTAGGGTTTGGAATTTTGAATTGTGAATTTTGAATTGGAAATTATATTTTTTGCTTGTTAATAAAAGGAATTGAGAATTGAAAATTAAGAATTGAGAATTGAAATTCATATTATGAAATTCAAAACCCTAATTGAGAATTGAGAATTGAAATTCATATTATGAAATTCATATTGTGAATTCAAAACCCTAATTCATATTATAAGAATTGAGAATTGAAATTCATATTATGAAATTCATGAATTGAGAATTAAGGTGGACTGGCAATTTCAATTCGAGGTCCATATGCTTACATATATATGATCATTTTGTTTCAGAAAATAAGACTGTAAACTGTATGATTGAATTCAAAATCTGAAAATTGAAATGAATCTGAAAAATTCAAAAGTTGAGAGATTTGAAAAAAAAAATGAATTTAGTGCATAACTGCCCATATAACTGATATAGATGTATTTTTGAAAAATCCAAAATATGAGACATAAACACCCAGAGAAGACTTCTCTTTATAATAGTACTAAATATATATACACCTTTATTCAGTATTTCACTTGGTAATATCAAGGTGGGGTTTGTATACTTGAATCTGTCGTCTATTGTACTATATGAGAAATGGTATTTGTCACATGATTTATTTCACTATACTATTTTACCCTCTAGGTGTATTTTTTCAATTTAAGGCATTGTGCATATTTAATAAAGGACAAATTTCACTTCAATGTACATGTGCAAACTACCTATATAATTTGGAAATAACTATAATGTTCTTGTGGTTTGTGGACTAAATGAAGTATACCGTCAGACGTTCAATCCAAGTTAACATCAAGTGTGAAACATGTGCTAGGTCATAAGGGGGTTATGTTCTTATTTTCAAATATCAGAGGTAAATCACACATGGAGTAAAGCAAAGGGGGTTAAAGTCAATTTTATCTTTCAAAAAAATGACAAATATGAATTTCATAATATGAATTTCAATTAAAAATACTAAGTGTATGGAAAGATTAACGTTTTTTCCTAAGTTAAATTTCATGAAACTAATCTCTACTAAATGAAATTATTAAAAAAAAATAATAATAATTTTGACTCTATTTTATTCAAAAAAAAAAAATTATTTTTATTGACTTCAAAATAATAAATGAAGATCATGTTCTCTCAAATAAAAGACAAAATGACTATATTAACTTGAAAATACTATTTTACGTATTTTCTTTATTTAATTGTATAGGTTACATAAGAGATTTAAACATTTCTGGCATTCTTTAATGCAAATAACATTACAATTTGTAACTAATTATCTATTAAATGGGTTATCTGTGTCAATTTCATATTATGTAGGTTTGACATAACCCTATTTATTTATCATGTTATTATATAGTGTCATATTTGTGTTTGTGTTGAAAATGTTCAATCCTAACCCCTAATTTCATGTACAATTCATGTTGTGTTAGAAATTTCCACCTGTAATAGAATCAAAGTAGGTTCAAGTGGAATGCCTTTGGCATATTATGTGATCAATGATGCTAACAAAATTGACGTTGTTAATTTATAAAACAATTGTAAGACTAATGATACTTTGCAGTTCACATAATATTGGACAATTAAGAAACAACAAGCTCATGAAATGAGTGTAGTTAAGATGAGGATGCTTAGGTGGGTGTTTGGTAAGTTTTGGATAGAGAGAAATAGAAATGAATATATATTAAATGGTATGAGTAGCACCAATTGAAAATATATTGAGAGAGAACAAACTAAGATGGTTTGATATGTACAATATAGACTAGCAGATGAAATGGTAGAGAAGAATGTGATAGGATCACCGTAAAAAGGAAATGTTAGGGGAAGACGTAAATTGACTTGGGATGTGATAGTAAAAAAATTAAACGAATTTATTTAATTTAACCGAGCATATAGCTTTTAATAGTACAAAATGACGAAAAAAGGATTCACATATCGTAGCCCACTTGATTGGGACATAAAGCTTTGTTTGAGAGGTGTCACATTCTTCCACAACCTTTTAGAAAATCAAAGCAAACAATTTATTTTTGTCAAATTTATTTATATTTTTTCAAAAAAATCAAACAATAATTTAAAAAATCAAACCAAACCGCTATATTATGTATTATTTTTAATATACATTTAATAAAATTAATATTTTTTATAAAAAATATTAACTTTGATATTAGAATAATTTGAAGACGTTTCATTATAAAATACTAACATTTAATTTTATAATCTTGTAATAGAAATTTTTAAAAATTTAATGAGTTGAATTTGTAATACATATAATAGCATTATAGTAGAAATTAAAATTTCGTCACAAAACTTAAGAAAATTTGAAACAGTTTTTGAAATAGGTATTGAACGAGCCAAAATAAGCTTTTTGTTTGAATTTCATAACAAAGCCTCTATGACCTCTAAAAAGTGGACCAGGGTTTGAAATCTCTATTGGATCACCAGTTTTAAAAAATGAAGAACAATGTTTGAAACCTCTATTTTATATTGTCCAAATCAATCAAGTTCTTTCAACTCAATGAGAAAAATAATAATTTATACAAAACTTACACTATGATTTAAGGTGTTTTTATGACTTGTCCAATTTTGTCCAATTTCACTGAATAAGAAAAATATTTGATAGAATCAAAATACTAAAAAATAGATCAAGATTTATGAAAACAAAACAAAATAAGTATTTTAAAAATTGGTCCCGCTTACATGTGTACGATTAAATCATTGCCTAAATTAACAGTTGTTTAGAGTTATTATTATTTATTTATTTATTTATTTTCAGTGAATGCCTTTTAAAAATTGATCATATTGAGGGAGGGAGGCCATTGCCGCAATGGTAAGGTTGTTTTATTATGCTGATAATAATATAAAATAAAATAAATCTGTTATAATTCGAGTGTTATGGATTCAAATCATAGAAATAATGGGCTTGTTTGGTTTGTTTTTCATAAAAAAATTTGGAAAAATTTCTCTACAAACAAATTTTCAAAAGTAATCAAACCAAACAATTTTTTTCAAAAAAAATCTCAAAATTTTGTTTGATTATCTACTTTCCAAAATAACTTCCTCTCTGATACATATCAAATCAATCACTTTTTGTAAAACTCTCTCCCTAAAACAATTTTCCACAACCATTTTTGAAAGAAGGCAAACCAAATAAATTTTCGTACTTTTTATCTCAAAAACACTCTACAAACACAAACCAAACACACCTCTTTAAATACTTAATAATAAGCATGCATATATCTGATCTTCCTCTAAACTCTGCCATGACTGTAATCTTTGGAATTGTCCCTTTATAGATCTTGTAAATCAAAATGGGTCACTAGCTAAAAATCTTGTAGTTTTGTTATAAACAAACAAAATTGATCATAAAATTAAATAAAAATACATATATACGCATAAAATTTTATAGAGTTTGTTACTATTTTTAAAATTTTTATCCATCTATATACATTTTGTGTACAGTTCTATAACAATTTTTGTATTCTTAAACTTATTCAAAATCTGAAGTTATTGCTGCTATGTGATTCAAAATTTCTTTTTGGCCATTAATTCAATAAACATTTTTGTATAGGACATCTATACATGTATGAATTCCAAAAAGGATCATATGAACAAAGCATATCCAACCTCAAAAAGAATGAGAATAAAAAAAGACCAACGACAACAAAGAATTAAGACAAGAAGTATAGTTATTTTGATTTTTTTTTGAATTAAGACAAGAGAGCAATGACAACAAACAACCTTCACGCAGAAAAGATAAGAGTCTCCACATAGGAAATAAATAAAAACTCCACGTAGAGATGAAATCTCAGCTGTTGTTTTATACGAATAAAAATAAATGAGAAAAAATGAGAAAAAAAACACTAATAAACAAATTGAGACACAAATATACAGTTGACAAAATCTAAATTGAAGTAATATTTCACCTCTACAGTTCCTTCTACCCTGTAAAATATAAATTGACAAAAATGAGTGGGCTGATTTTTATAGGAAAATGTCACTTATGATATAAATGTCACTTATAAGAAAATATAAATTGTCTTTTGACTCCCACAACTTCCTTTCACCAAGTGTCCGCCTAAACAAATTCAAATAACGAATACAAAAATAAAAGCACGTTAATTTACAAAAATCAAATCAACACTGAAATGTTATCAAAACAAAGAAGAAGAAGCATGGAAAAAGAAAAATTTACATTTATCGTGCAGAAGAGCATGATGTTAATCGTAATAAACAATGGAAAAAGCAGAACACAGGAGTTCCATAGACAGTTATGTCCAAACAAACCAACATTCTTTATGTATTGTAAACTTTTTTCTTAAAAAGCTAAAAAATCCAAAACATAAGGTTTATTTTAACTCATATTTTAATTAAAAAATGAATAACTACTGTTGGATTACAATTACTGATTACTTAAATAAAGTTATTGCCTCTCAAGTAATTGTAATTGAATGATTTAAAATTCATATAATTATTTTAGAAGTAAAATTCGATATATGTATATTGTTGATATTTTAATGTTTATTGTTTCATTGAAGCAAGTATATGGCAACTGTTCCAATTATCTTCTACTGGAGGGGGAAACACAATTCGGGATCCCGATGAAGGTGTGTCATATGATGCTGAGCTGAAAGGGATATATGGGGTGTAACTTAGCACCACACTTAGCAATTTGGAGGAGATATTTATGTCCAAGGTGGCAAGTTACGGGAAAACTGTCCGATTGATCTTCAAATGTAGATATCCTTATCGCCAGTGGCAAGCAACCAGCAAATACAAAATATTGCCGATCAATGATGATGAGGCGTTGAACACCGTATTAAGTATCGGTGGAAGTTTCCAACCACCAAATTGTTTTGGAAGTGTACATTGATAAAGAGGTTGTACACAATGTCCCGAATATGACATAGATGGAAAGTTCAAATTCGTTCACTACATTGCTGACATATGGGATTGACACAACAGCGTTTCAGTCTCCTATGTATGAATCAAATGAATGTTATGCAGTGGGCTACACACAACAGACATTTCAGGGCCATGGTGTAGAATCTAGTTCATGTGGTGGATATGAGACTGAATTTCACAATAAAACAAAAGATGTGCCCACCTACAGCTATCATACCACTCCAGTTCCCGTTGACCTTGACAATGCCCTCATTTCACGTAGACCTGAAATCCCTTTCTATGAAAACATCCACATGGGTGGTGATTTTGACATTAGTAACCGCGATGTCGTTCCCCGCAACCGAATCTGGAACGCTGAAAATCCAGAGTTGGGCAAAGGGATGGTTTTCGTTGATAAGAAGCAACTCGTACATGCTATGAAATTGTACCATGCAACAAATAATCAAGAGTATAAAGTCGTAACCTCCAAGTGAGACGTTTGGGTGTGTGCTTGCAAGCACGATTGCAGCTGGTGGTTGCGTGTATCTCTTAGTAGGAAACATGGTCTTTTTGAAATCAAGCAATATAGGGGTCCTTACCATTGTTTATATCCACGAATGAACAGGGACCACACTAATATTAGCTCAAGTTACATTGCTTCTCATCTTTTGGGACAAGTTGCGGTGAGTATACAAAATAAATGTTTACATATATATACATATTTGTTTGTTTATAGTGTTCACACCAAAATAATCTGACTTATAGGTATTGTCGTATGCAGAATGAACCTGATATGCCAATTAAGAATGTCATCGAAGATATCAAAAAGACCATGAACTATAGTATATCATACAAGACGGCGTGGCATACAAGGGCAAAGGCAATTAGAATGGTATTCGGGGATTGGGATGAATCATATAGGCTGTTGCCTAAATTCATGCATGCATTACAAACATCTAATCCTGGCACCATCGTGCAATGGAAGCATAGATATACCGGATGTATAACCATTATGCCCGTCTTCTACTTTGTTTTCTGGTCTTTCAAACCCGTCATCGATGGATTCAGATATTGTAGGCCTGTTATAACCATAGATGGTACATTCTTATACGGGAAATACACTGGTGTGTTGCTTGTAGCAACAATTGTCACTGCCAATGGCAAAGTATTACCACTTGCATTCGCTGTTGTCGACATGGAGAGTTTGAAGTCTTGGTCGTTCTTCATTTCAAATATCAAAGAACATATTGTCATGAACCGATAGGGAGTGACTTTGATATCTGATCGAGCTGAGAGTATTTTAGCTACTGTGAGGCGGCATTGGCTAAATCCCTCGCTCCAATTTATTGGATATCATCGGCACTGCCTTTGACATGTTTGTAGTAACTTTAACACTAGGTTTAAAAATAAGGAGCTGAAACAACTTCTATGGAAAGCAGGGAGTGCTCATTAACGACGAAAGTGTAATGGTTACTTAGAACAGATACAGGCTATTAACCAAGATGCCATCAATTGGGTTCATAAGATGAATCCTGTGGAGTGGGCCCTTGCGTATGATAGTGGATATTGGTGTGGGGTATTGACCAGCAATGATGCAGAGTGTTTCAATAGCATCTTGAAAGGTGCAAGAAACTTTCCTATCTCAGCTATGGTTGAATTTACATTTCGGCGGCTCGTAAAATATTTTGACGAGATAGGAGCCCAAGCTGAAATAGATGTAAGAAATGAGTTCCAATACCCTGAGAGATACAAAAAACTATTGAGAATGGCATCACAAGGGCAAATACTTTCAAGTTGATATCATATGACAGGTTAGTTTGTAATATAAACTAAATTGTTCTTATTATGTTGTGAAGTTAAGTACACCTAAAAACATGAACTTGATTAGTTTATATTACAATTTTCTGATAGGCCCCGCCACGTATTTGAGGTGCAAATATCTTTTCACCATGGACGAGGTCGCAATACACAAATTGTGCGGATGAATCAACCCACGTGCAGTTGTAGGAAATATGAGATAAGACACTATCCATGTTTCCATATGCTTGCTGTAATGTCTGAATGCGGTGACAATTCATTTGAGTACGTTGATCTAGTATATAGGCTTCCTGTATATATGAGGGTTTGGGAAACTAAATTCAATCCAACACCGCATCAAGATTATTAGGATGATCCGCAGTGGACCTTAATGCCTAATGTACTTCATCTGCGAGAAATAAAACGGGGTCGTACATCTATGTCTCGTATTCTGAATGAGATGGATATATCAAATAGGCGTTTGACTGCTTGTTGCAATGAGTGCCAGCAGACAGGTCATGATAGGCGAACATGTCCGGCGCGACTTGGTCGATGAAGACTATGTAATACTTACATATTGTATTATTTATTTTTTAATTCTTTATTTGTAAACGGGGTCGTACATTTAAATAGATCATTTTTTATTTGTAATAGATCATTTCTAATTTTTAATTCTTTATATATTGTAATTGTTTGATTTCCTTGAAAAAATTTACAACTAACATACTAAACAAATAAATTAAACTAAATATGTATGCAAAAACATTTAACTATACCACATAGGCCTATGTTTTTTATTCTCTACTTGATTGAAAATGTCTATTACAAAATTTTAGTGAAAATCACATCGTTCTTCTACCATTTTAAAATTTATTATTTATGAATAAATTTAATATCTTCAAATGCTGCAAGCATTTTTTACATTTACAATTTATGAATCAGATCTACATAATTTACAAATTTTATACTTTATTAGAACTTTTGCCATTACAAAATCAATAATGAAATTTTGTCAAATATGCCATAACTGTAATTAGCAACCTCTTATTGAAAAAAAAATTCTCATTCAATTTTTTCGCAAATATTTATGTAGAAAAACTATCCACATGTTACTGGTTATTATTAAGCTTATGTAACTGAGACCCTAAAATTATTTTGTAAAAGATTTCTATATTAGTTATAGCATAGATAACGGTAGGTTCTGTTGAATTGCTTATCATATTTAATGGCACATAAATTGATAAATTTAAATTTTAGTGAATTGCTTCCATGTTAGTGGCACACAAATTGATAATTTTAAAATAATCGACCACATTTGTTTTTCAAATTTGGATGTATGGAATAATTAGAGTTTAATTGTTATAGTTAAATTACATGCTCACCAATACAGTTTTTTTAAATAAAAATTAATTACATTTTAGTGAATTGCTTCCATATATGGTGTTACACAAATATAAATTTGTAAATAGTTGAGCATACTTTTCTTTTACAAATCGTAATTTATGGAATAATTACAGTTTTCATGTTATGATTAAATGAGACTTTTATTGTTATGATCTAGTATTTCACTTGTACAGGCTTCGTGGCACATCTACCTGATGAGGTCCCACTTTTCAGTCATCCCTGACAGTATATGGGAGGATCCGGTATGCAATAACGTTTGTTGGACTTTACGCTTACAATGAAAATACCCTGTATTTTGTTTTATATTATGTGATAATGCTATAATTTAAACTAGTCCTTCTGTTATGCAGGACGAGGCACGCACCGTGGTGATATGTCGGCAGGGAGATTCCGGCTTGTAGGAGCGTCCATTGGACCATAGAGTCATGCAGTGTCTACTACGTGCGGGATTCTATGGTGTTTATCGTATAGGCCATATTAGACTGGACCACCCACTCATCATTGCTCTCATCGAGAGGTGGCGCACAGAGACTCATACATTTCATTTCCCGATCGGGGAGGCCACTGTCACATTGCAGGACGTATCTGTCCTATATGGTCTATAGATTGATGGGCGAGCAGTTACTGGAGCTGACCCATCATTGAAGAGGGACCAGTGGATAGCCCTATGTGCTGAGCTATTGGGAGTAGTACCTACACCTGCAGACTTACAGACAGGTAGACTGAGGGTGAGGTGGCTGTCCGAGCAGTTTCAAGGCCATCTTTCAGATCAGGCTCCAGATGAGTTAGTACAGTAGCATGCCCAAACATATATTATGTGGCTTATTGGAAGGGGGTACATGTAATATCCTTGTTCTGTAGTATGCTAATTGGTCCTTAATATGAATATGATTATGTGTTTGATATGATTTTGTGTGCCATTATGTGAAAATATATGGTTTTGAATTTCTATCTGTTCACCGTAGGAATATCTGTTTGATTGTCTACTTTGGAAATTAAATTGAAGGCCCCATCGGCCACCGAAACCGAAATTGGTCACGCTATTGTGATTGACATAATTTTTAGAGCCTACGGTGAAGTTTAATTGAAAAATTGATTTGGACCAGATTAAATTGATGAATTAGTACCCAATTATTTATTATTATTAAATTAGAATTAGTGGGGCTTTATATAAAGGGCCATATACACTCTTATGGTTTATTTTTGAGCTCAAAATCTGAGATATACATTTGAGAGAGTGAGAAGGAAGGCTATAGAGAGAGAGAGAGAAGGGAGAATTGTGCAATTTTGGCCTTGAAGCTTGATAACCTTGGAGCTATACTAAAGAATTTGCTATTGATTGGAGAAATTGAGCCTCTAGGTAGGTAATTGATCTTGAATTCAAGTTTGAATAATGGTCAAGAACATGGATTAAATTCATTATAAGGAAATTGAGTTGATTGTGTTGTATTTGAAGTCATGGAATGCATGCATGTGCATAATAGCCATGAATCTGTATAGTTGAGCATAAAAAATATGATCCATGTAGAATTGTGGCTAGAATCTATGCTTATGACCACCATTTGTACAATTTGAGTTGAAATGGAAGTTATATCTCATATGCATGTACCATTCATAAGAAGTATGAGCTTAAATGCATGAAATTCTTATGTTGAAAGTGAATTTGGTGTAGATTGGGACATGCATGTGATTAATTTGTGAAATTGAGCTCCATTGTGTTGTAATTTGGTGTTGGTAGCATGTTAGTATATGATTATGTGAAGTTTGAGCCAAAAGCATGCATCTAGAACCATTGAATGTCGAATTGGAGTCAAGAACATGATCTAGAAAACCCAGAAAATTTGATGTCCGCTTGAGCGGGGGAAACTGCCGCTCGAGCGTGAATTTCGTGCTCCCAGTATTTTTGCAGACTTGGATGTCCGCTCGAGTGGGGAAGTTAATGCTCGAGCGGGAAGCTGTGTAGACAGACCTTCAGCTCGAGCGCTAGACTTCACGCTCGAGCGTAATTTTGATGCATCCAGCACTTTTACAGACCTCATGGGTCTGCTCGAGCGGGGAATTCCACGCTCGAGTGGGAACCCTGTTTTCTGAAGTTTTGTAAAGGCATTCTGAGTTTCGTTTTCCGTCCTCTTTCACTTCTAAGTACTCTTAGGCATGCATTGAGCATTGTAATTGAGTTAAAGAGATAAGAATGAAGCCTAAAGAGGAAAATGTGAATTTAGAACAGATTGAATTGTTTGTGACCCTTTTGTGTTCATGGAATGTGTAGGGTCGAGCTCTAGGGCAAACCAACCAACCGATCACTGTGAGTAATATCTTAACAAAGATATCTGAAATATGTTGTTGTCCAAATTACTTACTTCTATGTAGGTTTTATAAGTTCGTTGATTCGATTGGTGGATAATGTTGCTATGCCAAATGAATGGGCCAGAGGCCAGTTGGATCTAAATGATAGAGTGAATGGGCAAGAGGCCATTTTGACAAGAATGAATGGATGGGCCAGAGGCCGTTTTGACATGAATGAATGGGTCAGAGGCCGTTTTGACATGAATGAATGGGCCAGAGGCCATTTTGACACGAATGAATGAATGGGATAGAGGCCGTTTCGACATGAATAAATGAATGGACCAAAGGCCAGTTTGATACGAATAAATAAATGGGCCAAAGGCCAGTTTGACATAAATGCAAATATGAATTGGGCCCAAGGCCGTTTGAAGCATGTTGTTCTACATACCATTTGTATAACTCCTTTATTTGATATTATTTACTGGGCTTTCGTTCACGCTCATTCATGTGTTTGTAAGTGAGCCAAGAGAAGTCCAAACCCAGCCCCAGTGAAATCTATGAGGAACAACACAGGTTTTGAAAAGTCCGAGAGTCGGCCCTTGCGTCTCACGCACGAGACCTGTCTTCGCCTTTTTGTCATTTTGTTTTATTTTGTCATGTGGGCGAAGTCTTTGAATATGTTGTATATAGTTTTCTTGGGTTGACTTAGACATATATGATCTTGTATGTATAGAACCTTGTGTAGTACATATTTTGGTTGTGAGTTATTAATATGCATATGTATGGTTTGTTATGATGTGCCATGTAAGCACAGCTCTATGGACAAAGTTTTAAACTGCTTCCGTTTGGCCCCCATTAACTCTGTTAACAAACATTTGGTTTGGTTTGAGGCCGTAGGTAATCTTATGATTACTGGCTGGTTATGTCCTTAACCCACGGGAGCGGGTTCGGGTCATGACAGTACTTCTCCCTGATAAGTCACAGAACCTGCTCAAGTTGATATACTTGCCACTATTGAGAGACATTGACGCGATCGGCCAATACAGCTAGGGCGCCGCGGCTTTGGCATGCTTATATAGGATGCTATGTTGAGCATCTCAAGTGGGTGCGAAGGAGATCGGAGGACCCCTTGTCTTGTTACAGGTTAGTAAGAATTTTATTACATGTCAATTCATATTGTATGGCATATATCAGTATTGTAATTGCGTTCAAACTATTGCAGATTTGGGCGTGGGAGAGATTGATTCATATTGCCCCGTCTAGGCGGTAAGTGGTTGCTCCTGGTGAGGTTCCCATTGGCCAGGGAGACATGAAGTTGCTAGCCGGACCTCGAGGTAGCCGATAGAGGGTTGACATGGGCCACGAGGTCATATCGACCCACGTAATCGTCGTGTATAGAGACTAGCTTGACCGGATAATAGAGGGCGAGGTATGAAATTTAAATACCTAAATTTATATTTTCATATGGAGTGTATATGTTCATGAGCGATTTTTAATAGACTTATCGTTATTGTAGTTTACTGGCAGCCTTATGCTAGGGTCCTTGGTACGCTCCCAGACTATTGCCGACTAGGTGAAGAGATATGGATGGCAAGAGTGCCACTCATTTGTTTTGACGTGGTTGAGTGGCATCTCCCTGATCGTGTCCTTTGACAGTTTGGTCGGGTCCAGTCCGTGCTAGATCGGTGCGACATCGAGTGGCGGTTACATGCGACTGATAGACGTGGCCGAGCCGGCACTGACTAGAGTCTGTTTCATATGCGATATATACAGCTGTGGGATGCCCGTCGCGACAGTATTGTACAGGCTGACTGCTGCGATGAGGTCCTCCCATCTTTCGACCCTTACATGTTGTGGTATCGGCAACATACACACCTACTAGTCGATAATTCGAGCCACCTCTCTGAGTCCGGATATCAGGGACTTGGGCCTTCTCTCGAGACATTGGTGAGTATCATACTATGTGTCAAATAATTGTTAAGATCATAATTGATTTACTTTCAGTCAACTATAGCTTAATATGTCTAAATTTTTTGTTCAGGTGGTTCGAACTGGAAGGTTATATCACTTGGCTGAGGACGCCCTTTTCAGATGTGATGGACAGCATGCGATGCAGGCCCTTGCAGAGATCTGAGAGTTATTGTATGAGGGGATCCAGCATGCCCATCGGGTAAATCGTCTGCATTTTGGCCACTACGGTGTACACAGTGCAGTAGTTGCTTTAGACACATCAGTCCCGTCCACGTCAGTGCCTTTCACTTCAGTGCCAGCCACAGCAGGTCCTTAGACTTCAATCACCCCACCGCATGGTACCCCATACATTTCTCCAGATTTCCCACACGTACATCCTACCCAGCATGCTGACCTTGATTGGACACCGCCCTGATACATGCATGACGTTGTTACCCCACCCACCCAGTTACCACCTGCTTTTTTGGAGACTAGTTCGACCGCGACCATGAGTACACATGATGCAGTTCTCACTGACATCTCCCACGTTGAGGATGAGGCCCATATTGAGCCCTCTCCCCAGAGGGCAAGGGAGAGGTCGAGGTTATGGTCGTGGCGGACGTCGCGGCCGAAGTCGAGGTGCGGGCGGAGGCAGAGGTCGAGGTCCAGCTGCAGATCGTGATACAATTGCACCAGATGAAGGAGTTTCACAGCTCACAGCAGTATAAGATTTTCAGCCAGAGACAGGATCAGGGACAGCACATGAAGGAGATGGGGGGTCACACTCATAGACTCTACAGGCAATCAGTGGAGGGCCACATATAAGGGAGGGTGTGCCAGATATTCAGAGAGTCTACCTCATGAGACCGAGGAGGGAGGTCTACGGTCGGGGTTATCGGACTAGGGGCAGGTTAGGGCATTAGCGGGTGTAATATGGAGTGTATAGTTTTTTTTATTTGTAGTAATTGTTATAGTTTTTGTAAATCAAACTTGTATAGATGATGTAAATGTGTCATACTTATTTATTCGAAAATATAATTTCACAATTTTTTATTCTTACTTATTTTGATGAATCACATAAATCTCTTTCACATCTCTATCTCTCTCTCATTCTCTGTAGTCTCTGCATTATTTATAGTAATTTACGTTTTTTCCTCAAATTTACAAATTGAGACAACCATTTATAAACCAAAAAAATTATCAAACAAGTTTTCATGATAGTTTTTAAAATTTGGTAAAAATGTCTTCAAATTAACAAATAATTAAATAAGTTACCAACGTAAGAAATAACTTATCAAACGATTTTTAGGCTATGTATAGTTTGATTTTTAGAATTTTTGAATAAAATTAAAAATTAATTTGGTTGACAAATAAAAAATAAAAAATAATTCTAATTTAAGGGTAAAAAATAATTATCATTTTAACTTTTGGGCAGGTTATATATATACGTATGGTTGTTTCAATTTAATTTGTAAAAAATTATTTCTAACCACTCGAAAAATAAATATTATATAAAAATGATTTTTATTTACAAAAATTATAAAAATTCTATAATTGGTTATTATTTGCTATTATAAATTATTATATATATTTAATATTGGTCCCAAATTTATATATATTAAAAAAATGTGAGTGTGGTGGGTGTGTGTGTATGTGTCACAGAGAGAGAGAGAGAGACTGTGTGTGTGAGTGTCAGTGTGAGAATAAAAATAAAGAGTGAGTGCAACAGTGAAAACGTGTTTTCAAAACACGTTTTTATGATTTCATTAAAAGTGCAATTCCTAATCACGTTTTCTGGAAAAAAAGAATTTATAAAATTTATTTTTTAGGGTTTAGGATTTATTTTTTAATCAAATTGAAGTTAAAATAAATTTTAAGAGTTAAACTATAAATCCTAAACTCTAAAATAAAAATAAATAAATTTTAATAATTAAACCGTAAACCCTAAAATAATAAAAAAAATTTTTATCCCTAAATACTAAGGTAGCGTTTGGTAACGTTTACGTTTTAGGTTTATGTTTACAAAAATTTTATAAACTGGTTTTTATTTATTTTTAGAAAAACATAAATTACAAACGCATTTGGTTTGAACAAAATGTTTAAAAAATTTTAAAAATATAAAATAAAAAATATGTTTGTTCAGGCCTAAAATATTTATATTTATTTTTATTATTTATAACAATGAGATCACATATATTATAATTGAAAATTTTTTAATTGAAATAAAAGATTAATTGAAAAAAAAATTATTTGAAAAAAAATTATTTGAAAATATTGGTCTTAATTTCATATAGTTGATTATTATTTGCTATTATAAATTTTATATTGGTCTTAATTTTATAAAATAAAATTTATATTTAATATTGGTCTTAATTTTATAAAATATTGGTCTTAATTTTATAAAATAAAATTTATATATATTAAGAATTATATTGGTTTGGTGTGTGTGTGGGGGATGAGTGTTTGTGTGTCAGAGAGAGAGAGAGAGAAGAGAAGAGTGAGTGCGTAGAGTGAGTGCATGGAGTGGTTTGTATTGAAAGCGTTTTTCAAACTAATAATAACGGAGAGAAAGCAAAGGTATTTGTTATTTGTAGAATTACAAGAACTCTTCAAAAATAGATCAAATATCTCCCTTCATTGATAAGTTGCGGATAAGCATTACAAATCCATTACAAGATAGATGATTTCGTCATTCATCCAAACAATTTCATTCATTATCATCATCATCTGACATCTTAATATCAGATTCATACATAACATCCATGCTCCAGGTGAAGTACTGGTGTGCATCATCCATTAACCCATCTTCGGCACGCTCATTTGTGGTCTTCATTAGTTTGGACCTTTGCAAATGTTGGGTCATGCAATTAATTTCGTCGTGGATACGATGCAATGCCCTTTGCAACAACTGTGGTGTGTCAGTTGGCATACGCATGGCTAACCGGCGAGGAAATTTAATATTAACTTCACGACATAACTCAACGAAAACGTTTGCTCGAGTTATGCGAAATTCCCACTCAGCTCTCATGGTATTGATGGTGGCATGTGAGTAACACAAATTTGGATTTAATGGGTATTGAAATTCATCTCCATCTGCAACACAATAGTGACCTATTGCTGAATATAGATCAACCACTGTATATCTCATTATGATATCGCTCGAAATAGCTATAAAACTTTTGTTGTGGTACGATGCGATATTTATACCATATATACACATGGTAGCTACATATATGAAATTATAGTAAACAACTATGCATCAACTTGATAGGAGTTGTCACTTCGACTTTTATTTACTACTCAGTGCATATCTGAATGTTTTAAGCAAAGTTCAAATCCGCTTGGAAATTTAATTTAATTTTTCCGCTTACAAATATAATTCAATTTATTTTGCCTTGACAACATATTTAATTTCATTTTTTACCTTATATATTTCATTTAATTAATTAGAGAAATTTGACCAATTTAATTTGAAGTTAATTATGTGTTGATTTAAGTCGGTGTTGTTCTTGTCTGCATACTAGGCTAGGTTTTATCTGTAACACTTTCAAGTTATGAAATGACGAAAAACCTATTCATTCTAACTCTACTACAAATTAATCTTCAATACATTCTAACTTTATAATATTTTATCTTCAACGTTTATGAATCTATTTGGGGCTGCATAGGGTGACTTTTTAAACACATAGGGTCTAATTGTTTTGTTATTTTGTTCTGAAACCCCCTCAAAAATTTTATGAATTGCATAATTCACATGGGCACAGTAGGTATGGTACGATAATAAATTGTAACTCGGCGCAGTGATACGTCTAGCATTTCTCAGTGATGCTCGCCAGTGATTTGAACAGACGTAATAATTTGTATGCTTTGTTTTTTCCTCAGATGCTATGTGACTTTGTGCAGCGATGCAGTGATGCATGTGATGCATGTGACTTTATACAGTGATACAGTGATGCATGTGACTTTGTGTAGTGATGCAGTGATGCTTGTGACTTTCTAACTTTGGCATGCTTGTATACTTTGTGAATTTTTTCCTCACATTACGTGATGCATGTGATTTTGTGTAGCGAAACTTAGATGCTTTGTTTTTTCCTCACATTTCTAAATTCATGTAACTCACATTAATACGACCACATGGTAATAATGTTGATAAACAATTATATAAAGGATTGAAGGAGTTAAGTGTAATTTACCGAATATAAAAAGAAGCAGAAAATGCAAAGAGGAGAAAAGGGGATGACTGTGAAGTTCATTAAGTGAAATAAGATAAAATATAGGCTGCAGTGCCAATCTTGTTACTTTTTATCAGGTGACCATTTTATTATTTTGTTGAAAAAATCAACGATAGTTTTGTAGGTCGAAGTGAGTTGGACAGTTATGTATTTACTTGCATTCTGTTTCATAGTTGTTTATGAACAATATTACTTTAAAACAAAGAAAATTAAAGCTGTTGTTTCATTTTATGATTTCATTTATAAATTTTTTAAAACCCTAATTTGTACTGAAATCGTCAATTCGAAGTGACTACTTACTGTATTAAAAAACGTAAGCACGAAAAAATAGTTTCATGTGGCGATGTGACAACTCACTGCTCGAATATGAAGGGATTGCATTGTGAAAAGGACGGCCTACAATTATGGTTTTATCTGACAACTACGTCCGTAACTACATCAATTCAGGTACACAAAGTCACGGGTACTCAGGATTGCATGAAATGAATAAGATCAAATAATATCACGGGTATCATTTCTTCCATAGTGCCCCAACTCAATTATCGTCACCATATCATCTGTAGTTAACCCCGAGTATGATGTCTATAAATAGCTCTACCCCCAGTATGACATTTGTTCAAGTCATAACAATAGTAATATATCTACAATTACTATTATTATTAATTTTTTTTATTTTATGAACAATGTCTTCAAGAGGTGTAGGAAGTTCATGCCGGCAAAGAAATCCGAAAGTGTAGCTGCTACCTCCATTTACTTATGACTACAAGAGCGAAAAGTACTCGAGTCCAAAGGATTATTATACTGGTATCCGAGTAGAATGGGCGTTCAGGGTAACGGAGCAAGAAGGATTGTTTAATGATCTACGTAACTTTGGGGCACCGGTACCTCATCGTCGTTCATTGACCATGGCTAGACGAAATGTGAGTGACTATGAAAAAGCAGTTAGCAGAATTAAGAAGGAGAACAACAGAATGTTGATGTGGAGATGTCGACATTTCATGCTTCAGCTAGCCACCGAAATGGCAGAAGCAAGCAACAAAGATTTGACAGTGATTAAGTGAAATAATGTCTTAAACAATGAAAAATATCTCTCTGACTACTACATGTCAGATGATGAATGAGAAATCAAACACCTTTATCTTTCATATATGTTTGTATGTTGTGTCGTATCTTCGTTACTGGAGTGTAAGACAATGTTGTTCATCTAACTTGCGGATGTATTTCAAGTATTTGTTATATGAACCTGAAGTTAATGAAATAACTAGATTTATAAGTATTTTCTTTATTAGTTCATGACTTTCTTTATTGAATTGCAATGAGTTAATGAATGTTCTGGATTAATGAATGGATTAATGTATGTTGAATTATGTGAATACTTAAGGTTTTTTTTTTTTTTTTTCAAACATGATATACAATTCCATTTTTTGTACCCACTTTATAAATTCAGTGATATGTGAAGAAGATGATTGGTTGATAATCAGATAATATTTAATTATCAACTAATTATCTTCTTGACATATTTATAAAATTTTGAAGTATTTCAAACAAATATTTACATGTTAGATGTTTATGAAGACATTTAAAAAAACTTAAACTTATTTTAAAAATTTGTGGTAATAATTTTTTTTTATGATTTTTATGAGAGTATTTTATGAAACCCCACCCGGGAGAGATAGAGATAGATAGAGAAAACAAAATTAAGGTTTGTGCTTTCAAATTTGTAGACACTAGGAGTGTCATGAAAATTTACCCCACCAATTATCCCACAAAATGAAATTAAAATAGAAATATAATATCATGAATACAAGTAAACACAAAATCACAACAATGCTGCATTGCATAACAACAATATATTGTACAAGTTCACATTAGAAACATACAAAACTTAATGCACCATTTATTCCAATAGAACATGGAAAATGATAGAGAGAGGAAAACAAATGCATTTTGATAGATAAAATAGAATTTGTTAGCTGGAGAAACAATCTCAAAGCCAAGTGGTTAGTCTAATTAAGGGACTAATAAAGTTATTTACGCATTTAACCGCCAGATTCAACAAAGACAGATAGCTCGGTAGCTACCAAAAGCTTCCCTTAACTGGGGCCCGTCAAATAGTGATCCTCTAGGTAAAGAATTTCAATCTCTATCAGGAAAGAAGAAAGAGTCGCCTTCCAATTCTTGGAAGTCCAGTCAAAATGATGACTCTGGTAAGGAATGGGGGGTTGACATAAAACTAAATTTGGGGGCTGGATAAACAAGCTCAAAGCCAAGTGGTTGGTCTAGTTGAGGGGACTAATAAAGTTCAGATAAACGAACTACCGCCTTCAACAACACATAAAACAGAACAGGTAGCTCAGTCAAAAGATTCTCTTACCTGGGACCCGTCAAATAGTGATCCTCAAGGTAAAGAATTTCAATCTCCATCAGGAAAGAAGAAAGAGTCGCCTTCCAATTCTTGGAAGTCCAGTCAAAATGATGACTCTGGTAAAGAATAGGGGGTTGACAGAAAACTAAACTTGGGGGTTGGACAAACAAGCTCAAAGCCAAGTGGTTGGTCCAGTTGGGGGACTAATAAAGTTCAGACAAACGAACTACCACCTTCAACAACACATAAAACAGATTGGGAGTAGCTCGGTGAAAAGCTTCCTTTAACTGGGGCTCGTCAAATAGTGATCTTCTAGGTAAAGAATTTTAATCTCCATCAGGAAAGAAGAAAGAGTCACCTTCCAATTCTTGAAAGTCCAGTCAAAATGATGACTCTGGTAAGAAATGGGGGGTTGGCAGAAAACTAAACTTGGGGGCTGGACAAACAAGCTAAAAGCCAAGTGGTTGGTCCAGTTGGAGGACTAAGTTTAAAACCCAATTCGTTTTACTTGATTTGCTTGTCAAAATATCTATTTACAATTAATTATACCGAAACACATTGTGTTATGCACCTCTTTAAAGAAATTGACGATTCTCTTAGTATAGAATAGCAATCAACGCAAGGCCGAAAATGTAAGAAACTAGACTTCTAAGCAGTTCTAATGATGCTGATTTCAAATTTTCCGGATTTATACCCAAAAAGAACAATACTTCCGAAATTACTATTTAACACCAATTTTTTGGACATATTTGAATGCACCAGTTAATATAGATTTTGACTCCCAAAAATTATGAGAAAATTCTGATATGCAATTGAATATGTAATTAATCAACTGTAAAAATTCTTTACCTAGAGGATCACTATTTGACTTGGTGCACAGGCTTTGGTATTCTCAATTTTCTTTATTACAGTGACAACTCATCTCTTATTGATATATGTCGGATTCTTAATTCAGAAAGTCACATGGCAACAGTGAATTCACTGATTTAGTTTACAGTGAGCATGCCCTTATGTTGTCGGTATATGCAGATGGATTGTCAAGTCATGTGACTTAGTGCACAGGCATTGCTTTTCTCTGTTTTCTGGTTACAGTGACAACTCATCTATTATTGATATATGTGGGATTGTCAATTCAGAAAGTCACATGGCAACAGTGAATTCACTGATTTATCTTACAGTGAGTATGCCCTTATTTTATCGGTATATGCAGATGGATTGTCAAGTCACGTGACTTGGTACACAGCATTTGCTTTTCTCTGTTTTGTCATTCTAGTGACAACTCATACCTTGTTTGTATATGTGAGATTGTCATGCAGAGGCATCTTTCTAAAGCCGTTCATAACCAACTATTTAAATGACTAAAGGTGAAGACACAACCTTACAACTCATTTCGCCCTACGAAATTATCATTCATTTGTTTAAAAAAATTAGCATGGCTACACGATTCATGGGAGAGAGTGTGAATCGCAGAGGTGGTAGGAACTTGCAAAGAGGTGACAGTTCACGACGAGGAGGGAGAATGGGACGTGGCGATGCTGAAGACGAAACAACAATACCTGTTTTAGATTATGCATGTGGTTATCGTGATAGGCTTGGGAAGCGACATTTTTTGATGCCCAAGTATTATCGAGTTCAAGGAGGTTCATGTATGGACCCATCTGACAATCAAACAAAATATGGTTTATCTGATGCTGCTCGTCTCAAGTGGCTCGCACTATTTATAGAGCACGCACAGCTGGAAACCTTAAGTCGGGAAAATCAACTTAAGGTGCCAAAAGCACGTTCTGTTGAGATCCAAAAGGAAGATCCTGATAATATTGATCGACTATGTGAAAGACTACAACGTGAGATTTCTCAAATGCGCCGTAGGTTAGCCCGCGATATGCAACTATACATAGTTAAGAAGGATGCCCAGAAAAACAGAACAGAACCAAATGTTGTGGCTATCAAGGGTATTATGGAGGATCCTGAACTTGTCTCTGACGCTGAGCTTTCGGATTATTCAGACTCTGAGATTGCCGATTTAAACGCGAATTAGGTGTTAATGTCTACATTTCGGCAATATTAGGTCATGCATTAATATGTAATGTCTGTGTTACACTAAGTGTTTCCGTAATGAGTTTGTCAGATTGTCTGCCTAATAGTTGTCTGTCTAACTGTTATGTTTATGTATTGTGTGTTCAGTTCAGAGTCTCCAGGATGTATGTATTGTGTGCTCAGTTCATGGTATCCAGAATGTATTTTTGTGGGAGACTTATGTCTGTACTATCTATGTAACTGGAAACTGTTACATTTACAACTTCAGTTATGTTGTTTTCATGCCTGTATGAGTATTTAGTAAATTAGTGACTTCGTATATTATGTATTAAGTTTTATTACAAAAATGTTGACAAAATTTATTTTAGGAGAAATACACATTCTCTTAACTTGTTCATCTTCTCAATCGTGACAACCCAAAAATATAACCATTATTCATTGAATATAACAAATAACGTTGTCATTCTTACAAAAAATACACTACCAATTGAATAAAACAAATAATCTTTCCATTCATTCATTCATTGCACAACATCAGTCTTATGAAATAAGCGAAACCAATTGAATCACAATAACATCAACTCCAACCCAGTATTTACATTACATAAGTTCCTATTCGTAATCGGAATTCAAATTACATACAAGTTACATTACATAGCAAAAAACGAAAAATGTACCATTCACATGTAAAAAATACAGCACCAAAATTTGAGGTCTTTCTCTTCTTCCTTTTTGCTGCAGCTTTTCCGATGGCCTTCGTCTTCTTGGCTTACTCTGCGGCCGCGGTGCTCTTTGCGTCTCACCCTTCGTCGTTATTCGTCGAACTGCACAGTGTCTGGATGTGCTTCGGACTGTAGACCATGTATATAGCCTTCTAACCCAAAACAAAGACGAAAGAATTTTTTTTTTTTTTTTTTTTTTTTTTTTTTATAATGAAAACAGCTAGAAAACGGTTTTACTAAACCAGTTTTTCGAATTACATTATCACCTTCTAACCCAAAACAAAGACGAAAGACAAAAAAATATATATTTAAATGAAAACGGCTTTAGTAAAGCCAAAATAAATTTCTGAATAACACCTTCTAACCTAAAACAAAGACAAAAGAAAAAAAAGAAGAAAATTTTACATGAAAACGGCTTTAGTAAAGTCAAAAAAAATTTCTAAATTACATTATCACCTTCTAAAGCAAAACAAAGACAAAAGGAAAAAAAATAAAAAAACTACATGAAAACGGCTTTAGTAAAGCCAAAAAAAATTCCTGAATTACATCTTCTAACTCAAAACAAAGACAAAAGAAAAAAAAAATTTTAACATGAGAATGGCTTTAGTAAAGCCAAAATTTTTTTATGAATTACATTATCACCAAAACAATGACAATAGAAAAAAAAAATTAAAAAAATAAAATAAAATAAAATTTAAATAAACAGTAAAAGCATGGTTTCAATCCACGCTTATTGTAGTGAACAGTGAAAGCATGATTCACAATCACGTTTTCTTCAGAAAACAACTTAAATTATATGCACAGTGAAAGCGTGGTTTGGAACCACATTTTCTTCAGAAAACTCAAACAATATGCACAGTGAAAGCGTGGTTTGGAACCACATTTTCTTCAGAAAACAAATTTATGTTAAAAGTGTGGTTTATAACCACGCTTTCTTAATTAAAAGCGTGGTTTGTAATAGCGCTTTCACTATTCATCAAATTTTCTGCTCCAAACAGTGAAAGCGTGATTTGTAATAGCGCTTTAGCCTAGTTTGGAAATTCCGTCCAAACTAGACCTAGTTTGGGAATTAAGATAGTAAATTGGCTTAATATGGGAAAAGCCACCCGTTTGGTAAGACTTTCTAATTATGATTTGAGAATATGAATTATATTTTGAGTTAGTGTGTTTTGAAATTATGATTTGAGTGTAGAAAATTTATTTGATTATAATTTTTGAATAGAGTATTAAATTGAGTGTGAAATTGAGTTTTGAAAGTTTGATTTGACATGTGGAGTAAGAAAATTTGTTTGGTTACGAGTTTTAGAAAGATTTTTTAAAACTTAATTTAAATTGTTATAACTTATAATAAAACACATTACTTTCACATTATTGAAAATTCTGATCAACACTTATAACCAAACTCTTTTTAAAATTCAATTAAAAAAATTTATTATTAACAGAAAATAACATTAATTAATTTTTTAATTGAAAATACTACAAAGGAAATAATTTTTTTTCAAAATAAATATTCAAAAAATTTAAATCATAAATATTTAAATAATTTAAATAATCTAAAAAATTTAATAAGTAAAAAATTAAAATAAATATTCAAAAAATTTAAATAATTTAACATTTTAAATTTAAAAACTTAATATTTTAAATTTAAAAACAACTCTACACTCAAATCGTAACCAAGCACATAAAACAAAACTCAATTAAGAAATTATTTTTAAAACTCATAACCAAACACATAACTTGAAATTCCATACTACTTTCACAACTCTACACTCAAATCGTAACCAAATACATAACAAAAAAATTAAAATATTCAAAAATATTTTTATAAAATAGAGTTTGAATTTAGTTTTATAAAATATTTTAAAATTTAAGAAATTAAAATCGTAATATTTAAAAATTAAAATATTTAAAAATATTAAAAAAATTAAAAAAATCGTAACATATTTAAATATTAAAATATTTAAAATCTTAACAAAATTAAAATATTTTGAAAATATTTAAAAAAAAATTAAAATATTGATTTGAATTGAGTTTTGGAAAAAGTTTTGAATTATGTGTTTGGTTTTGAGTTTTGAAAAATAATGATTATGTTTTAAATTGAGTTTTGAAAAATGGGTGTAGAATTATGATTTGAAAACTCAAAATAAATACCACATTCAAATCAATGGGTAAAAACTATAATTTGAAAGGCTTACCAAACGGAGCCTAAATAATTTTTTTTTACCTCACTCAAGTTATTGTTTTAAAATAAATTTCTTATATTTAAGTTTTCGTTTGGAAAAGCTAATTTAATTTAATTTATTTTTTTGTTTAATTTAACCTAATTAAATTAGTTTCGTTTAACAAAAAAAATTTGACTTATTTATTTATTTATTTAGATGTGATAATTATGAAAGAAAAAATAAAATAATTATAATTTAAATATGATATTTTATCTTACTAGTTAAATTAGTCTATTTTATCCTTTTGTATTTATTTAGTCACTTTAACTATTGCTAAACGAATTCTATATATTTTCACATAAATTTTAATTGTGTAGTTGTGAAATTTCATTTAAAAAATATTTAATTGTTAAAAAAGTCTAAGATAAGGTTGGTAAAAGGCATAAGGTTCAGTGGATTTTTTTTATTGGTGAGATGTTTATTCTTTGTAAAATAGTTTAATAAGAAGTCTTTTTGTTTGTTTTGAAAGAACAATTGTGATTCAGACCCTGG